>BTPG01000006.1:62974250-63004250 GCA_036245525.1 Semisulcospira habei
ACGGTCGGTCTATCTCCAGCTGTAGTAAGTCTGGGCTAAAATTGTAAGAGTCTGGAAAAGAATACGCATGAATAAACAAACCAAAGAATGAGAGGCAACACATCCATTTTAAGATAACCATTTTTAAAGTTATTTCCCCCAAGATCAAGCATCTCAACACAGTCAAAAACTGTCTGCATCAGATACTGCTGACAGTGTGTGTATGGGTCCTTTGTGTAATATCTTAGAGCTTTATGGTGGTAAGTACAATGCCAAGTATCGAAATTTATCGTTTGGAGGATGTATTGTTTCGGTACCCGAGTCGCGAATTTATCATCTGCATCGGCCTTGTTTTGAATTAATATTCATATTTATGAACCTACGTCACAAGGCAGAACCCGGCCGACTAACAGTGTATCGCAATACTACAGGTCACGAGGCCATCGGTGTGGAGTACACACGTGTCAGTGTACACGTGTACTGATGTTTTCCGGCATCCCTCTGACTTTGCCGTTGATTTTTTTTTCGAGAAAAGTAAAATAAACCTTCCATATTTGCTATGCTGTCAAAATCACAATGCGGGTTCCGATTAACCTGCTAGTATTTACTAGTAACGATCGTGACGAGGGCGTGGCTTATTTCAGTGACTCGCAACTGAAGCCCGGTAAGCGGCCTAGTTTGAACTTTGATCCTTTACCTCTCGGAAACACGCAACGCTTTCCATCATTGAAACAGAACATTTATACCCACTTTCTGCACGTAACTATATGATAAAACAGGTTTAAAATCTTGCGAAATCAGTAAGAGATAAATTCTACTGAACTTCTGAAAACTGATCACTAGCGCTCGCGGAACTATAGGAAGATCGACAAAGACCGTAGATTACTCACTGATTCAGCAGGAAAGGGACAAATTCTAGATGGGCGGTCAAACCATGCTCTTGCTTTACGCGTTGCCACATGTCTATATTTCCTTGTCCGATGTCAGCTCTACTTAGGGGTATCTTGTTTCTCTTGCTCTTCCTTCTCTTCAATTCCGAGTCTGTCATTGTCGGCGCGAGTCGATGATACTTTCTTGTTGTCTTCGCTGGTTCATCCGCCATCTTTTCTCTGATTCGTTATAATCATGCAGATGATCTAAGCTCGTATAGAATAGTTATGATGTCAGCAACCATCGCCTATCAGAAGCAATCTTTTCATGGCGTTCAGTCACAAGATCCCGGTGCACCTCTTTTCGCTTTGAACGGACGAAAGAAAGCATTTGGTGGGACAATAGGGTGGTCACTGTCTAAGTGGGTATGTATACTGAATCTCAGTAAAAGCTTTTTGCGAACTGAAGCAGTAAGAAAGGTCAGGCGTGCCCCTTTAAAGACAGAAAGAAACACCTGATGCATCTTATTGAAGATGCAAATGATCGTCTTATTCTATACCTGCGTATTTCTCTGTGGGCTGGCGATTGGGTGCCTGATAGGCGGGGGCAGGGGATCTGTTGTCCAGCGCTGAGTAATTCCCCTTGGTTTGTTGTAGAAAGAAACACACATAAGAAAGACTGAGACAAACTGTGTCTTTTGGGGTGTTTCTTTCGTTGTTAGGCATTTCCTTGTCGTTTACGCGCTTGGCCGTCATTTTTTGTTTTGTCTTCATATATATTCTTGATCTCAAACTCAGCACTTTCGGCCCCCGCTCCTTCTCAGTATACGGTCCATCTACCTGGAACACTCTCCCCGTCTCCGTCAGAACGAACACTCGCTCTCCTCCTTCCAGTCCGCCCTCAAATCTCACCTCTTTCAACAGTTCTAGCACTATATCACCACACTCCCCACTACAAGCTGACCGTCGTAAGTTTTTTTCACTATTTGTGTTACGAGAGTCATTGCCGGTCTACTAAGCGTGCGCATGCGTGTGCGAGTTGTGAGTGCGCGCTTAGAGTTATAGTTGATTATTATAAGATAAGCGCATTATAAATACCGTAATTATTATTATTATTATTATCTCGGTTTGGACATGTGACTCATTCTGCCCACGACACACCACAGCCGCAAGACTGATATGGCTCGACCATGATAGTTTACGGGTGGTGGCAGAATAGCTTGGCGCCTATAGGCGCCAAGCTATTCTGCAATCAACCTTGAACTATCATGGTCGATCTGTCTCCTGAAATGTAATGTGGTCCTCAGAGGATAACTCCAAAATGTGGGTATTTAGTAACTCGGTCAGAATGAGTAAAAACATGAACAAATTGGACTAATGGGGAAAAAAAACCCGAATTTTACTCTTTCAGCCTGAAAAGTAGTGATTCCACTGCCAGTGTATCACGAGCGCACGTGCATACACGTGACGTGAGTCATACGCAGTGGTGTAGGAACCGCGGGGACCAGCCCCCAGTGCGGGAAATTTTTCCAGGCCAGTAACTGCCAACCAACTGTCCCTGCGTCTGCATTGCAGCCAGATTTTTACGCGAGGCTAGGGGGAAAAAAAACAAAAAAAAAAAAACTCAAAACAAAGCGGTGGGAACTATGACATGACAGACTGGCACGAGCCATTGACTCAAGAGCCTTGCTTATGGAAATTTGGAGGGGTGGGGGTTGGGGAAAGGAGACAGAGTACCCCTTCTCCTCAGTCTCCCACCCCCAGCCCCATGAATAATCACCTCCTCCCCCACCCCCACGAATAATCATCTCTTCCCCCACCCCCACCCACCCCCTATGAATAATCAGCTTCGCCCCCACCCCCACCCACTCCCCATGAATAGTTCGAAAAAAATGTATTTTTAGAACAAACAAAGTGTGTGGAGACAAAACAACAGAAGTTTGATTTGTTTCCAGGCTTGAAGAATAGTCTGCCCCTCCCCCGGTTGAGTGTCGTTTTCGGGGACTGGACTGTCTCCTGCGCACACCCCCCACCCCCACCCCCCTCCCCACACACGCGCGCGCGCACACACACTGTTGTTTTATGTTATGTAGGTTGGAAACTAAACTGCAATGCACGCTGCGCTCTCTCCCGATTGAGAATAACTTCCTACGCCTCTGATATCACTGATACGTGTCGCGCGCTCCATTCCCCCCTGCCCCGCAGCCCCCCCCCCCCCCCCAACCTCTCTCCCCACCGTCACCCCTCACGTCGTAAAGACTCCGATAAAATTCTTCGAGGGTATAATATGTAACCGTACACCCCCAAAGTGAGAGGCATAGATTCTCATGAGCCCTTGCAATCCGCAGGGGCTCATGAAAGTCTACGCCCCTTGCTTGCTAATCAAAATGGGGCCAGCTGAGGGTATCTACACCCATGGCAGGCTTATGTGGTGCTCATGAGAATCAAGGCCCTGGCGGAACTGAGCTGACTGAGAGGACAGAAGCATCCGTAGTGAGCGTAAACCACTTGCAGATGTTTCCGGCGTTGCTAAAGGGCTCCTGCGATTCAGTCACGGTGTCTCACGGAGACTTTATACATACACCCAGTGAAATAGGTCAGCTGCCTCCTTCCTCAGTGTTGACCAGTGTTCGAGAGCTGTGCCTGATCTGCATTCGCTGTGCGCGGCGGCGGCGATCTACATCGTCAAGTTATCACCGGAAACTGACAGTTATCACTTTGTGACCGAAACGTGATGTCATAATAATATAATTATAATTATGAATGTCAAGCCGGCTTCGTCTGCCAACAACATATTCTCAGAACATCATCAAGTGAAACCGACAATTAAGTGTCCGATTACTATTTGGCCGAACTGAGGTCCTTTTGAGGATGTTTGTGTCGGTCTGTGATTTTTTTCCAAAATCACTGACCAGCACACTTCTAGAGCCTTTAGTCACAAACCAGCAGTCATGAGTTGTCATTGTTTAACCCATTACATCCTAGGCTGATTAAATGAAAAAAATGTTTATTGTCCTAGGAATGAACTACATTACTGTGTCCCGGATATATCAACCCATTTGAGTTCAAGGGTGGTGCCAGAATGAGGCTTCAAGCTGTAGGGCCGGCTTGGGAAGCTGGCGGCGTCACCACGCCAGTCGCCGGTGGCGGCCGTCTTGTGAGGATACGGGACTATATAAAGCGCTCATGAGGAAATCGCTGTTTTTGTAATATGTCAGGAGATTCCTGATGTACTATAAGCAATAACAGCAAGTCTTGCCTTCCTGTAGGAAAAACGCTCATCAGCCAAGTGATCTGTTTTTGTTTGTTTCCAAAGAGGAAGAAAAATGAAGAAAAACGTGTTGACCGTCAGTCAGTGAAACACTATTTCACTATTGACTCCTATCTGATGACTATGGTATCCTCATAAGATGGCGACTGACGCCGGCGCCGACGCTGCTCTGGCACCACCCTTGAACTATCATAGTCAAATTCTTTTCAGTCAAGCTGTAGTGTATCAGGATGAAAAGGGTGAAAGTAATCCGGATGCCGCACTGATGACGGTTTAGTCACGATGCGCAGCTTCGTCACGACGCACTGGCGGCAGTGACCTGTGACAGAAGGATAAAACATGACTGGATTTTCCTTAATTTCTAAAGTAATGTCTCTGTCGTTTGCTCAGCGGCATATATAACCGCTAGGATAAGGTGAATGAATCAGACTGACCGAGAGCGCTGTAGTAAAAACTTCCTAATATGGCGTAAGAACCGAAGGGCCAATCAGCGCGAGGATTATACCGGTCTCTCGGCTTGAGTCACGTGACTGTCCCACCCTGACATTTGTGACAAGATGGCGAGTAAGCGAAGCACGATCGCGTTGGACGACGACCAACTAGCCGAACTTCGGTCTGTCTTCGATACGGTAAGTGCCTAACTTTTCCATTCCTCGTGCATATTCACTGACATTTCCACTGCCTATTTCGCCGAGGGTCGGCCGAGCCAGGCTCGCAATGTGACACTAGATTTCAGGCGAGCGCCTGACCTCAATTCGACTGAGTGTCGCAGTTGCGACTTGCTAGCCGGCTTCCCTTCGCCGAGGGCTGTAGTGTTAGAGGGCTTGTTCCGGGCAGTTGCACGGTAAAATACGATCATTTGTGTTTTCTTGCGCCTGTTTTTCTAATTGTCCTTCCTGTTAGAGTAGCGGGACGTACGTTATCGCCAAAAACACTTCACCAGCCTTTCAGAACTACTACTTTTTATCCGCGATAGTCTCTGTTCCATCAAGCCAACGTGAAATAAAGTCCATCGCGCGATCGAATTAAAGTTGAAACCCTGTCATATTATCAAACTGACCTTGCGTTTTGTGGGCGTTTTGATGGCTATATTTTTTAGTATCAGCAAGTATTTATACTTCCTCGTGCAGTTGGGCAACTGAGGTGCGTCTACTGATTTGCAGCGTTGATGGTAACAAATTACCACCCAGCTAATCAGTTTAGAAATCAGTGTTTGTTTTGCCAGTGTGTAGCGTGCATACATGAGGTGTGTCATTTTGATCGAGCTTTGCCGAGTTATAGGTTTTGACCAGGGACTGTAATATCGACAGGAAGGACGTGACCCGTGCTTCAAGTTCTTGCGCTCGAGACTTGTCGCATTCGGATGCCGCGTATCCGGATGCGGCACGTCTCAGCAGAGTTCACTCTGATAACTTAAGGTCTGCCATCTAACTGGACGGAATCTGTGTCATTAGGGTAAATTCAGCTGTAGTAAATGGAGCGTATCTGTCTATACGTGATGCATCATTTCACACCCTCTCTAAATTTGAAATACCAGCCATAAAACCTAAACTTCACTGATGACTAAGATTTTTTTCTTCTTTTCCAACTCAGTGGATACCTAAATTGCTAAGTTGTAACTGAAAGTGAAAACTGCCGCTTTCACGGTAAACAGACCGGCTTTTCACAGTAAATAGAGCGGATCCTTGCACAAAATATTCTCACGATCCCGTGTGATCATTGCCAAGACATGTACTGCATGCAGAGGCCGAGGCTATACCGACTTGTGACGCGTATACCTGACACAAATTTCTCAATCACAATTTCTTCCTCTGCTCTAACTAGACCGAATCAGTGCTGAACTGAACTGGACATTACGGATTACGTCTTGCAAATGAAGTGAGTCTTGGCCATCGAGAGGCATAGATTCTCGCGAGCCCCTGCGTTCACATGGGCTCATGAGAATCTATGCCTCTTGCAGACTTTGAGAGGTTTGCATGAGGCTCACAGAATCTGTGTCTTTTGCAGACTGAAAAAGCTGCTGGTAGAAGTGATTCAGAACACAAACCAGTGGCCTGTTACTGAGTGTTACTGTTAGCCCGACACAGTTTAGTTTGGCCAGCACACCAGCATTTCAGCGGTGGTCGTCTTGGCTTGTGATACTAGTCTGGCGAGCTTTTGACTCTTGAGAGGGAGGGAGACACTTGGAGAGGGTCGAGAGACATAAGCCAAGACATAGACAGAGCCCTGTTTAGTTTACACTTGTGCCCAGATAAAATTCATAAGCAAAGGGGGCAAGGAGAGGCAAAAAAGGCAGAAGGACTGCTGATAGTGATAAGAGGCTGGCAGAGGAGAGGGGGGGAGGGGGGGGGGCGAGGTCTGTTTGTCTGTAAAGAGAGAGTCCTATTGTCACATCCCCACACCCCTTGACATTTTTGGAATCGGCACAAACACTAAAAGAAATGCCACATTTTTGGAATAGGAGGAAACACTAAAGTAGTGTTTCCACAGATTCCAAAAATGTCGCCTTTCTTTTGATGGTCGGTATATGCTCAGGAATCGATTCAGAGCAAATAACACACTGGGAATGTTTTTGTGACTGCATGTACTAAAAACTGCTTGTTGTAAATATGCCTGATTCCAAAAATGTCACATTTCACTTGCTCATCAGTATATTTGAATCAATTCAGAATAAATAATACAATGGGAATGTTGTTTTTTTTTGTAACTGCATGTAGTAAAAACTGTTTGTAGTAAATGTGCCTGATTCCAATTACATTACATTTCTTTTTCTCATCAGTATATTTTAGTAACTGTATACTGTATAGTGTAATAAAAACTGCTTGTAGTAAATGTGCCTGCCAGCGTGGCTTTCAGATAGCGTTTTCATACGTGCACATTTTCAAACCTCAACTTGACATGAAATGGTTTGATGTGCAGTTGCATAAATGTATGTGTGTGTTTTTGTCTGCTAGTTTACCACATTATTTGTACGCAAACCTACATTATTTGTACACAGACCTACACTTGCACGTAATCAACTGATTATTGCTTTCTATTGAGATCATTATTGATAACACTGATTAACCCATTCAGCCCTGACAGCAGGAGATGGGACGACCATGAAAATTCAAGGGCAGTGCCAGATTAGCTTGGCGCCTGTCGGCGCCAGGCTAATCTGGCACTACCCTTGAATTATACACCTGCATGCACCTGCAACAGGTGCATAGTCGTTAGATGACGCCTCCAAAATTGGGAAATACGTGCGTCGGGCTAAATGAGTTAACATTTAATAACAATAATTTCTCAATGACACCGATACTGCCTGCCCTCAAACTTACACACAGATACTAGCCATCTGTATATATATCTGTACTGTCAGTCAGTCAGTAGATCATATCGTGTATACATGAGACATTTAACCCATTCGGTGCTGAGGAAATGTGAAGACCGACCAACTGCAAGAGGTATAGATCCTCATGAGCCCCCGCGGTTGCGGCGGCTCATGAGGATCTATGCCTCTTGCTGACACCACTTTGAATCCATTTTCCTGGGACAGCTTTTTTTTTTTTTTTTTTTTTTTTTTTTTGGGGGGGGGGGGGGGGGGGTCCAGAATTAACGAAGCTTGCAAGAACACAGTCTTCGTCAGTTGGCGCTGAACGGGTTAACATTTAAATGTCTCTGATTCGCTTTTGCAGTAAGGGCCAAAATCACAGACCAGCACACATTTAATTGCTAGCTGCAAACTACCGCGAACGTGAAATCGATCGTTATCGGAAAGTGCCGGGTGCAGTGCCTTGTACGAGGAAAATCTCCGCATTTAGTTACTGAGTTACCGTCATCTGCATGAATACATGTGCCTTTGTATCAGGGGTCAGTTGTATGAGTGAGATTAGTGCTGCGCCAGCCACTAAGCAAGGTGCGCCGCTATAGCGGAGCACCTTGCTTAGTGGCTGGCGCAGGACTAAGCTCACTGATAGAGTGGAACACCTTGCTTGGTGGCTGGCGCAGAACTAAAACTATCTGGAACAGCCGGAAGGTGAAAAATCTTAGACGACCTTAGACCAGCAGTTGTAACGTTCTGTCTGTCAGATGCAAACTATTGTGTTGTTGACGTGAAACTGGTCAAACTTGAAAGAGCAATTATTCACGCCACTACAAGAAAAATCACTTTCTAATAGAGTTACTCGTTTTGTCTGTGATTTAGGACCTTACGGTTGAAAACAGTAAAACAGTGAGGTCTAAAGTCACAGTACAGCACGCGTGTAACAAAGCTGTCAGCTGCCGACTGTCGAGAACATGAAATTGATTATCGAATGTAGCACAGCGTACCTACCCCGAAAATACATCGTTTTCGGCCGAGACAGTGGAGATGTCAATAACAGTTCGAGGGGGCGTGGCACGGCGGTTTGGCGTCACCATTGAAGGGGAGAGTTTGTACGCGAAAGGAGGAGAGTCAGCCGTGTGGACGGACGGGTTTAGAAAGGGGGGGGGGGGGGGGGTTGGAGGGAGACGTGTAAGAAGGGATTGGGGGGGGGGGGTGGGGGTGGACAGCGAACGCCGGAAGGAAAGTATAATATCGTTGAGAGTGAGAGAGCGACTGAGATATTACATTGGTTGTCTCCCTCGATTCGGTGCGCTTAGCGCAGCGAATCTAGGGCGACAACCAGTGTGAATAGCGAGAACTGAGGAGAAGGGAGGTGGGTGCCACGTCAGTCAATTTGCCCCCGTCTCGCCAACTGTTGAAGGTGAAACGCCAAAAAGATGACCAACAGTGAACTTTGTGTCGTTGTATCCCAGGTTAGATTGTAGCTTGAACTTACCGCAACCTCCCCCTCTTGTCACAGACGTAAATTTCTCCTGATTTGCCATTTCAGATAAATGCGGGATACTTTCTCATCACGACATTTCTCTTGGACAGTGATGATAAGACAGTGGCAGTTATATACTCAGAGTGAGAATCCCCATTCAACGTAGTTCATTTGTGCGAAGCACAGATATAAATTGTGACAACAAAAGGCATTCGATCCCGCAGGAATGCAGGGGTGTTAAGGTGGTATGTCTCTAGGGATGCCTGGGGTTCGGCAGTTCAGTCACGAATCGACGATGAATGTTGTAGGCACACAGTGCGAATTACGTGGTGCCCAAAAAAAAAAAAGAGGCATAGATTCTCATGCCCCGCAATCTTACGGGGGCTCAAGAGTAACTATGCCACGAGCAGACGTTAGGGCGTTCTCATGTAACAAATCATCGATGAAACGTGTATCCACAACACACATGGGCGTCAAATTTTCACCCAATCTTTTACCTCAGGAGTTGAAAGGGAAGACAAACGTTGTCTCTCTAGGGTCGCCCGAATTAAAACAATAGCGCTAGACTTTGGATTCGGACTAGAAGTTTGGCTTTGCAGTCACGTGGCCAGCTCCATTTCTATGAACAAGAGACAGATTCTCATGAACCCCTGCATTGCAGGGGCTCGAGAATATATGCATCTTGCTGTTAATCATCAGTCTAGTTATCTTCTCAAATAGGGTAGGTTTCCAGGGTTTGGAGTTGATGATTGTTTCAGTTGGCAGGGAAGAATTTTTTTCGTCTGAACTTCGTAAGAACTGTCTGTGTCTAGATTAAAGGAGCATTCTTTGTGAGAAAACGCAGTGACCCAAAAATCGTCACCTTTGGGTCACAATGACATTTTTAGCTTTAAGCGAATGACATTTGTAAGGACATTTAAAGTCCCTGTTTGTCTCCCTGTCAGTTCTGGCTGTAGTTATTACAGGTGTCAGTTGAAATCTCGCAAGCTGCTGTCTTCATGGTAATCATGTCTTCATTATTAATTTAATGGTAATCTGTCAAGGATGAAAGTAAGATCGCAGTAGGCTTTAAGCTTTATGGAGTCGTGTTTGTAAGTTTGGACATGAAGTGTGTGGTTTATAGCATACAGGGCAATGTGTGTGTGCAAAAGGTTCGTCATTTCAATGAAAAAGTATGGATAATGCAAAAGAACCTGTTTTGAGCGACCATCCTTGTCACAGATCACCTGTCATTAAAGGCCATCATCTAGGTGGTTGTAGCCACCTAAAGGATGGTCTTTAATGACAGGCGGTAAAACGTTTTGCCCATGAAGACATCTTGAGAGAGCAACTGTTTCTTAACTCATTCTACCCCAGACACACCACAGGAAGATAAGGATCGACCATGATAGTTCAAGGGTGATGCCAGAATAGCTTGGCGCCAATACATTCTACCCCAGACACACCACAGCAAGATATGAATCGACCATGATAGTTCAAGGGTGATGCCAGAATAGCTTGGCGCCAATACATTCTACCCCAGACACACCACAGGAAGATAAGGATCGACCATGATAGTTCAAGGGTGATGCCAGAATAGCTTGGCGCCAATACATTCTACCCCAGACACACCACAGGAAGATAAGGATCGACCATGATAGTTCAAGGGTGATGCCAGAATAGCTTGGCGCCAACTCATTCTACCCCAGACACACCACAGGAAGATAAGGATCGACCATGATAGTTCAAGGGTGATGCCAGAATAGCTTGGCGCCAATACATTCTACCCCAGACACACCACAGGAAGATAAGGATCGACCATGATAGTTCAAGGGTGATGCCAGAATAGCTTGGCGCCTATGGGCGCCAAGCTATTCTGGCATCACCCTTGAACTATCATGGTCGATCTGTGTCCTGCATTGCAATGCAGTCTTCAGAGGACAACGGTAAAATTTAAGGATTTCGGTGTTAGGGTAGAATGAGTTAAGTCCACCAGGAGTTTTTCTTGCAGGTAAAGGGGTTGCTCAAAATATATTCTTCCGTATACACCCTGGTTGGTGCAAACAAGACTAATAGTTCTGAACATCTGTATGGAAAAAAACCAGCAGAAATCAAAACCTAATGATTCATTTAGTCTACGGTGCGTACTGGTCTGTAATATTGGAACTACTGGCCTAGAGGCACATATCCATAATCATAGACAAGTGCATGGTTTTGCGTCCTCACTTTCATCAAGCACATTGTTACTTTTACAAACGACACCTTGTTCTGCTTGGGGCAAAAGGCTACAAGGATTTTTTCGCTGACAGGGAAATGGAAATTTCCTTCTGATAAGACAGAGACATTTTGTGATTGAAATCTTGTTCCTTGTTGTGGCTGACAAAATTAGCTGATCTTGTACAGTGGGAGGTCAGTACAGTCAGAGAAGGAGAGAAAGTGCTGAACTGAAACTTTATGTCATGAGAATATGAGAGAGAGAGAGAGAGAGAGGGAAGAAGGGGGGGGGGGGGGGGCGGAGAGAGAATTTCTATCTCGGACACACACACGTAAACATACGCACGTCAAGTTAACACCTTAACCTATTTAGCCCCGACGCACTAAAGCAGGAGATGACTCGACCGTGACTGTAGTGCTAGATAAGCTTGGCGCCATCAGGCGCCAAGCTAATCTAGCACTGCCATTATCATGGTCGAACCATCTACTGCAAGTGATACATGTATAGTCGCTAGATGACACCTCCAGAATGCAGCCCATGAAATGGGTTGAGCGCTGAGTTCGATATTCCAAAATTTGCCGTTGAGATATCATCCTATGACCTGTTTAGCAGATAGATCTGTCATGATCGTTCAAGGGTGATAATGGCGTCATCACGGCGCTTCACATATCAGTCAGTCATAGTGGTCGATGCATTATGTGCGTTAGGCCGAGCGGAATGGGAAAGTGAGTTGTTCGCACCTGTTATCCAGCTTCCAGGAAGTAAGCTTCGAGTAAGTTATCGACAATCTGAACTAACATCCTGGGACAGCGACACAGAGACACTGCCATGCATCACCATTGACAACTTCGAGCTCGACGTCGTCGACCAACCAGTTCTGATGTACCTTGGGTTCACCATCACCGATAACCTACCTCTGGACACCGAGATCGACAAGAGGATCGGGAAGGCTGCTGCAACCCTTCCACCAACTCGAGTGTGGGCAAATCCCAAGCTGACTGGAAAACAAAGATGGCTGTGTACAACGCCTGCGTCATCAGCACACTGCTGTACGGCAGAGACATGGACCACATAGAGAAGCACCCTCCACCACCAACACAAGTCGGGAGAAGAGAAGATGACGAAAGCAGCAGCAGACAAGCGGGCACGCAGAAAGGAGTGCAACAAGTTCACCAGACCACGTACATTTGTGATATTTGCAGCAGGGACTGCCATTCCCGCATTGACCTCTACAGTCACAAAACTTCTTCAAATCCAGCTGAGCAGGCAATCAGATCGGAACAACAAGGGTGCATTATCTATGGTCGATTCAGACCGACAGAGGCCCATATGAACCAGAGGCATGCAGTGTCCTGTACTATATTTCGTTTTCCTCGAAGCGGCCGTCAAACTAGAATTCGTCACTTACAGTTGGGGTGCTAGAACTCTCTGGCTGTCGGTAGCGCAACAAAAATCTCTACCGACAGCCAAAAGGTTAGAAGACTCAGTCGTTTTAACACTGGTTGTCTCCCTCGATTCGCTACCGCCTATCAGTTAATCGTGTATTTCTGACGAGTTTTGCGGTTCCTTGGGTAACCCAGAGACTTCACGGTAAGAGAGACACACTTGTGACAACCCCCACCCACAATCCGACTCGGCCCTGCCCCTCTTTAAGATAAGTGCGATAAGCGACACATACTAGTTCGGCTACTTTGGCAAGGGCGTGTGTGGCGCTCCTACCTATCCGTCTTTCCCCATCCCTGATTCCGGGTGGCTCAGCAAGATTTAGGTGGAGGTCTCACTGTTACAATCTTTCAGTACAGTAAGACCTGTTTTGATCCACCGCATTTTTTTGCAAAAGGTGCTCTGTCATGGCAAGTCTGTAACCCTTTTCATTCTGATACACTGTTGGCAGTATTGCTTCAAATACGTTTGACTATGAAAGTTCAAGGGTGGTGCCAGAAAATGTAGCCTTCAAAGGACAATAAACAAAGTTGTCAAAAATCAGCCTCAGGGGTCAGTTGCATGAGTGAGCTTAGTCCTGCACCAGCCACTAAGCAAGGTGCGCCGCTATAGTCCTGCACCAGCCACTAAGCAAGGTGCGCCGCTATAGCGGCGCACCTTGCTTAGTGGCTGGTGCAGAGCGGCGCACCTTGCTTAGTGGCTGGTGCAGAGCGGCGCACCTTGCTTAGTGGCTGGTGCAGGACTAAGCTCGCTCATGCATCTGGCCCCAGGGCCTAATATGTTAAGGCAAAAAGTGTCACCTGTCATTAAAGAACATTATTTAGGTGGCTACAATCACTTAAATGAGGATCTTTAAAGACAGGTGACCACTGTTTAAGGGTAGTCGCGTAAAACAGGGTCTGCTGTAACACACACTCGTTTAGAAAGCCATAGATCCTCACGAGCTGATGTGGTCACATACTGCAAGCTCGGTGGCTCGTAGATTGACCTGCAGGAAGGGCGAACTGAAGCTGCACATGCGATTCTCAAGAACGCCAATGGACGCGTGTTTGCAGAATTTGGTAAACCCGTCCCATCTGTAAGAGGCGTAGATTCTCATGAGCCCCTGCACCGCAGGGGCTCATGAGAATCTACGCCTCTTGCTTGTAGTGTCTGAATCAATACCCTCCGTCGACTCCTGGTACCTTTTTATTACTATTAAAAACAGTTCAACGGCGGAGAAATTGTGTGCAAATACCCTATAACCGCTTCGCTTTATTACAGCGGAGCGGCTCTTGAGTCTTTGGGGTGTGTGTGTGTGGGGAGGAGGCGGGGGGGGGGGGGGGGCGGGGTGTGTGTGCTCTGAAGGCTGTCGAGTCTAAGCCATGGGCGTGACAACAGCTCCTGTAATCGACAATTTTTTTGACAAATGTATGGTGTCATTGCTGTAGTGTGCTACGTAGCGAAGCAAAACTGCTAATCTTTATCAGGTGATTATGTATGTCTAAGTGAATAGCGGTTGGTAAAGTATGAACTTGACTTTCCGGTATTTGAGTGAGTTATCGAAGTTGCATACCGCTGCCCATTTGGACAAATGAAAAGATGACAGAACATGAAAAGTAGTAAACGTTGCTTGAATTCTGGTGTGTATTATATTTTATAATACTCTTAATTTTATCTTTTACACCGGCCCATGACTTCAAGCTGATCTTGCACTACACTCCCAGTCAGTCTGTGGCGGTGGTGTCTTTAACTCATTCAAGGCGTCCTGCATCAATAGCTGCGAAAGTGTCGTACAGCGTTGCCGACGCGGCAACGCTATGCGACACTTTCGCAGCTCTAGATTCGGAGCACCTTCAATGAGTTACCAGTGAACGTATTATTAAAGAATTGGTTTACAATACGTCCTGTCAGCGACAAGGGGCCTTGTTGTAGTGTTACAACGGCCAGTTCCGCAACCCCACCCGGATTTTGTTGTAACAGACTACGACCGTAAGGAAATGTTACTCGTGGACTTCGATTATTCGCGTAACTTTCGACGAGGAAAACTCAAAGGATATCGTCTTTCAACGGCAGTATCACAAGACTTCTTAGCTCATTCAACTCCGACACGCCACGGCAAGACATGGATCGAGCGTGATAGTTCAAGGGTTGTGCCAGAATAGCTTGGCGCCCATAGGGCGCCAAGCTATTCTGGCACAACCCTTGAACTATCACTATCGATCTGTTTCCAGAAGTGTAATACAGTCTTGAGGGGGCAACTTCGAAATTTGCGGATTTCGGTCCTGGAGCAGAATGTATTAACTTGTTAGTCACACCTTCCTCAGTCTGAGAAAAAAAAATGTAAATGTTACCAATAATCTCCAGCAAATGGTCTAGATCTATATGCGCCATGGCGCCAGTTTTCGAGCAAAACGTTCGGCAGAACGTGAAAAATAGACGTGAGTATACGGCTAAGTGACTTTTGGCAAGTGGTCTAGATTTTCATAAGCCCCGGCAAATGCCTGGGCTGTTGAGAATCTAAGCAACTTGCAGACAAAAAAAACTGAATAGTACTGTGTACACAGGTAGCGGAAACCCGTGACGCAACCGCCATAGAAGAGCCGCACTGACGTGACATAAAACCCGGTTACAACTTGACCAAACACAGTCAGGTACAAAATCCGAAAGTTATCCATTAAGAGTTGTCTTGCACGCGATACAGTTCTGTAAGTCAAAGATCATAGGCGCTTGTCAAGCTTGCACAGTGGTGGTTTAATTTAATAACAAATGCGACTGATCTTAAATCGGGCGCCTTTGCCGGTCATCGTACGATGCCTTGTGGCCGGGAGTCGACCCAGCGCTGGCGCAAAGCGTGTTCTCAAGCCGACGTCGGCCCGAAGACCTTTTTCGACTGTTGGACGAAGGCTGGCCGTGGGCATTCTGCTTTCTAGTAGTTTTTCAGTGTCAGCATAATGACTCGGGTATTATTCTGCTGAGTGGTACAGACTTATTATACTAGACGTTTGAAGTGTGGTAAACAGACTCGGGAGATAAGCATTGGTACAGTGTAGACGTGGTGTATAGTGTGTGTAGAGGATTACGGGACTACTAGCATGTTGGCTTTTTTGGGACGGACATAGTTTGTAATACTACAGGTGTGCGAGTAACGACTTAAGATAACACACCTACACACACGCGTGCATGTACACTGACACGCGTGCCGGCATGTACACACGCACGCGCGCAAACACACACCGGCACACAAACACACTCACACCAATGTGCACACGCACTGCCGTACACACACACACACATCTGTGAACAGAATAGAGCTGTTGAAAGAAAGCGTGGTGACAATATACACACCTTTTAAAAGCTGCACTCTTTGACATACTAGTATTAGTACGGCTAGCACTCGCGTCCGCCTCGCACACCACAGTTGCAAAGGGCTCGTGAGAATCTGTGCGCTTGATTTTGATTTTGGACCTTGCTCAGTCCACACTGGTTGTCTTCCTCGATTCGCTACCGTGCGCAGCGGTAGCGAATCGAGGGAGACAACCAGTGTGTACACTGACCAGACGTAGGCAGAAGTAACCTTTCCGCCCCTCAGTTCAACAGGCCATGATTGATATTGGTCGTAACGATACACATTGCCTCTACACACTTAGACCTTGACATGAAGATCATTCTGTGTGCATGGTCTGTGAGTTTGTACCTTACGGCTACTCATTTTGTGCGTGCTAGCCTGTGATTTTGGACCTTACGGCTGAAAGCTGTAAGGTCCAAAATCACAGACCAGCATATTTCATCAGTGGTTACTTCATGATGATGATGAAGATGATGATTAGGATGTTGCGTCATCGGTCACTTCCTTGTGCAAGGGGCATAAGTCCGTCTTCTCATCGAAACCACCTCGCATCCCCAAGAGGCATAGATCCTCATGAGCCACAGTAGATGCAGGGGCACATGAGAATCTATGTCTCTTGCTCACATAGCACATGGTTCCAGAGATGCGGCGACTACTCCAAATCGAAGGCGTTCTTCCGAGTTGAGGCGTGGCCACTGAATCTGTATACCAATCCTCCTTAATGTACAAAGTGACATCGCCGACAGCCAGGCAGTCGGCGGGGGAATATAATAAGAGTTTGATGGTCTGTCATTTTGGGCTTTGCCGCTCTTGTGTGCTGGTCTATGATTTAGGCCCTTGCGGCTTCTAGCCGCAAGGGCCAAAATCACAGGCCCGCACACAATGAATTTCAAGTCTCCGAGCGGGATCACTGAACAGAATCAGGGACATGGAACTTGTATTATCAAAACATAAAAGGCAGGCGGGTCAGTGATATTTTGAATACATGTATGCCGACCGGCGCGTCATTTTGGGCTTGTGGCTTTTCAAATAACGTGTTTAAATATATATCCTCATAATTATACTCACTCTCCTTTACTAAGACTAGCAAGAGGGAGAATCCCTTTTTCTATTTGTACACAGACGACCATTTGAGAAACTCAGTTTGCACACAGCCTATGTGAGAAACTAAATGTTTGTTCATGGCGGTTGAGGGAGCCGTTCAGTAATTTCATCACCAGTTTACGCCTCAAATGGTATAGAACCTCACAATCCTCACAAATGCGAGGGCGTATTACGGTGTACGCCTCCGTCTGGTCTCGCTTTGTAGATAATTTGCTTCCGTGTTATTTAGGACAAAGGGGTTTTTGGACCGTTCGATACCGGCTGAAACTGAGAAATTCAAATAGGACCATTCGTTTTTCGTCACCCGTTTGCAAGTGACATGGAACCTCATGAGCCCCCCGCAGATGTCGGGGGGGGGGGGGGGCTCATGCCTCGCCGGTGAAATTTTCCTCTGTGTGCTTCAGGACGAGGAGGTTGTGGGGAGTTCGGTAGAGGAGTCTAAATTGGGGACCGTTTGGCTGCCTGAGGTGTAACTAGCTGAGTGATGTCCTTTGATTAGACTAGAAGCTCAGATCAGATCAGTCTTGCTGCGGGCTCTGCATGGTTTATCTTGTGCCTGTTTTAGACGCGTACGGCGCTGACTGGTGGGCACGGATCGAGTGTGCTAACTTAAGGGTAGTCAGTCATTTATTCTTGCGGATCGATTGTGATATTTCAAGGGTATAGTGCCTGGTTTGCTTGTCGCCTTCAGGCGCCAAGCAAACCAGGCACTACCCTTGAGTGTCTTGATCGAATCATTTTCATCAGATAAAGCTAATATACTGACGAGCAAAAGAAATGCGACATTTTGGGAATCGAATATTTATTTTTTTAAATGTCGCATTTCTTTTGATCTTCTGTATAGTTTTACGTATAACTTGCCAGACGACGCTATTTTGAGAACTAGCACGTGTCCTTGGGCGTGGTTGGGGTACATACGTATGGCTTACTAGAACGGCATCAAGTAGAAAAATCTATTGACTTGTACTTGAATGTGTGGGAGATCTTACGTTCATGAAATTTTATTTCACGCCTTGTTCGCTCAAGTGTTATCAGTTTTATCATGTTGGTCACATCGCCTCGGTTTTGTCAAACTGAGCTGCAGTCATTCGAGCCGTTGACCTTTTTTGCGCTCGTTTAGGTGCTGTTATTGAACATCCATCTCGTTCAGTGGTGCCATCATCGATGGCTTTGGGCGTGGTTGGGGTACGTACCTGTGGCTTACTAGAACGCCATCAAGTATAAAAATTAATTACATGTACTTGAATGTGTGGGATATCTTGCGTTCATGAAATTTTATTTCACGCCTTGCTTGCTCAAGTGTTATCAGTTTTATCATGTTGGTCACATCGCCTCGGTTTTGTCAAACTGAGCTGCAGTCAGTCGAGCTGTTGACCTTTTTTGTGCTTGTTTGGGCGCTGTCTTATTGAACATCCATCTCGATCAGAGGTGCCAGCCTCGATGGTCTGGGATCTTTAGGGTTGAAGCCCCCTCCTTTTCAGAACAAGCTGAAATTAGATGCCGGGTCCAATCTTCTCGGGCAAAAGTTTTTTTTCCCCCTCCTGAAATGATGCAGTCGTAAACGCCTGTGTTCTCCTCGTTCTGAGATGTACATGCATGTATGTCGGGTGGGAGTCAGTGGGCAAGGTTGCGCTGTTGTATACTGTCGTTGGGCAGGAGGCATATATTTTCATGAGCCCTTGCGACTGACTGCAGCCGCAAGGGCTCATGAGAATCCATGCCTCTTGCGAACTGAAGAGGCTGAGTCAGTGGAGAGTGAAAACTGTGAAACAGACTCTTCTTTTTCTATCTTAGAAGGCGGTTCAATACAGGCTGGATCCATCTTCCAAATTGTCTTGGTCACAATGTGGGCTTCTCCCCTCCCCCCTTGTCCTCTGCCCTCCCCTTTGCCCAAGTCCGAGGCTAAATGCCCTGGGCCATCTTCTTGTTGCTACATACTGCAGGCGAAAGGATCAAGTGTTTCACCTGACCCGACTAGTTCTGCGGGTGAACTGATAGAATGGGCGAAGGCATCCATGTTGATACAGCGAAGAACGCAACGAAGAACGAAACGCGCTTAGAAAAGACAGTTACAACACAGTTTATTAACCCATTCAGTCCTGACGCAGTACAGCAGGAGATGGGCACTAATTATCATGGTCGATCCATCTCCTGCAACAGGCGCATGGTCGTTAGTTGACGCCTCCAAAATTTGGGAAATACCTACGTCGGCTGAATGAGTTAATATATGGGTATGTACTCTTTTTCAAAATAGACAAACAAGTATAGAATTCAGTCGCTGCTTATCTTAGCTTGTCATCGAAGAAGAAAAGTGGGAACTGAAAAAAATGTACCCGTGTCGATACGTTACCGGTCTGTCCGCGTTAATTAGTGTTGTTTAGTCTTGCAAATAAAAAAAATTTAGGCATGCACTCAATGGCCAGAGATCAGCACGTCGACTTGGGAGAGACAAGCAGATACAGCAGAATGAAATTGGCGAAGAGATGGGATGGATGGTCACGTCTGAGAAGCCAGCTCAGTATCACTAGCAGGCTTGTCATGGACCCCAGGGAAGAGAAGAGGTAGGCGAAACTCCTGGCGTCGAGACTCCAGCAGACATCAGAGACTGGGACCACTGGAGTAAATCGAGGAGAAGCACGGACGGAGTTGCTGAGGTCTCTCGTCGACGCCTAACCCGGTAGGGTGACGCATAGTAAGTAACTTAATGCCTTACTTTACTTACGAGTGACGTGAATGGCATCCAGCCACACCTGTTTTTATACATATTTATAATGAAGAGAGTTCATTGAACGATCTAAAAACCAGTACGGCAAGATGATCCGTGAGGTGAATTTAGAAAATTGCACTGCACTGTTTATTCATAACCTCCTACTCTCGACATGCTCAAAAACAATTTCTTGCTATGTATCGTTAACCCATTTAGCCCCAACGCCCTACAGCAGGAGATGGATTGACCATGATAATTCAAGGGTACTGCCAGATGAGTTTGTCACCTGCAGCTGGTACATAGTCATTAGACAACACTTCCAAAATATAGGAAATGTGGCCGTGGGGTTAGATGCGGATTAAGACATTTCTTGCTTCATTTGAGCTTTCGTTGCCTTCCGCAAGAGGCGTAGATCCTCATGAGCCCCCGCAATTGCGGGGGCTCATGAGGATCTACGCCTCTTGCCAACGGCGTGTGGGCCTGCGTCTTTCGGCTTCGTTTACGTCGGTTTATTCGCAATCACACGGAGACTGAATGAAGTCGGTTCATTGTGCGTTACGTCCCCTCCTTTCAATCCAGCTCGTCAGTGCGCTTCGTGTGCCGTTCCCCCTACATTGTGGATCGATGGGTGAAGAGCGTGGTTTTTGCTGTAACAATATTTTGCCTAGGTAGTCTAGCTATCGATCATTTCACGGCTCCGGTCGCTGCGTTAGCGCTCACGGTTGCGGCGGACAAACCATCCCCGGTTTGTGCCAGGCTGTGTCCAGCGTTCATGATGAGGTCTGTGAATGAACGCATGTTTCGCAGTGGTTTCAATCCTCTACCGCCGAGCCTATAAGTTATAGCCCCAACGTCTAACAGCAGATCGATGGATTGATCATGATAATTCAAGGGTAGAGCCAGATGAGCTTGGCGCCTGAAGGCGCCATTCTCATCTGGCATTACCCTTGAATTATCATGGTCGATCCACCTACTGCAACTGGTACGTCGTCGTTAGGTAACACCTCGCTGTTTTGGGAAATGCGGCTGTGGGTCTGAACGGGTTAATAACGACAATAAGTAGTGCTTATAATACTTATATCCACACCCCCCCCCCCCCCCGCCGCCTCCCCCCCCCCCCCCCC
Source organism: Semisulcospira habei (assembly GCA_036245525.1). Classification (NCBI taxonomy): domain Eukaryota; kingdom Metazoa; phylum Mollusca; class Gastropoda; family Semisulcospiridae; genus Semisulcospira; species Semisulcospira habei. The sequence goes on from BTPG01000006.1 coordinate 62,995,060, forward strand.
CCCCGCTCCAAATGAATGTGCTGAAGGCGATTTACATCCACATCAGCTAGGACTAAGTAAGCAAGAAAACGAATACACCATAACCAGCTTATTTTTGCAAGAGAAAGTGGTCTTACGAGACAGGTACCATTCAAGAGAAACTTAGGGAGCGAAAAGTGTCACCTGTCATTAAAGACCACCAATCAGGTGGCTGCAGCCACCTGAATGGTGGTCTTTAATGACAGGTGGTCTTTCATAAGGGTGGTCGCTCAAAACAGGGGGATTTCATTAAAAAAAAATCACCATTTGCTACAGCTCATGAGCTTGCATGGTTGACACGTTTTATGTAAATTGTCCTTGCTGTTGTAATTATTTCAGACATTTCAAAATTGGCGCCGGATGGGAAATTTTAAAAGGACTTTGAGCCGATTAATGTCACCGAGTACAAAGTCGACAATATTGCTTGAACTCGGAGTTTGGCCTCTAAGGTTATGCTGACTTCAATAAACTTATTCACATTCAGATGTCCTTGCTTCTGGCCACAAACAGAAGATTTTATCAGCTGGTCGTTTCCTATAAAAAGTGAGCCTTTTAGTCATGCGGCAAAAGGTGTCACTGACTTCCTCCACGTTCTGATGAGTAGCGGCGAAGTGTATACTTGATTGTTTACCTAAGGGTTTTCACCCGAAATGCTAAGAAGTTGTGTTGTAACTGCCTTTTCTAAGCGTGCTTCTTTCATCGTTGGGTGGGAGTCAATCTTGGTAAAAGCGGTACGTTGCACGTTGCAAACTAGAAGTAACACGATAGAAAAGTCAGCTGAGGTATGTGTGGCACGCAACAGTTGTTGATGGGAGGGAAGGTGTACGATTAATAACGCAGCTGGCTCTTCCAGCTGTTTACAACACTCGTTTTGCCCTGACGACATGAATCATTGCTTTCAGTGTGACCGAGTGTTACAAGCAAGAAGTACCGGCACAACACAGGTTTAGTTGCAGCCGGTAGTGTCCCTTGACAGTCTCATCCAAGACGCCGATCCATCTGCAGGAGACGTAGATTCTCATGAGCCCCAGCATTCGCAGGGGGTCATAGGAATCTATATCTCTTGGAGTTGAACATGAGAAGCTTACTCCGTTGGCGTTATCTGTTTGATGGAAAATCACCACACTTAAACCTTTTCATCCTGATACACGTTTGCTTGCAATAAATATGACTATGGTAGTTTAAGGGTGCTGCCAGAGAAGCTTCAGTGGCGCCTGAGGCACCCCGGCTTGAGCTAAAACGGTGGATCTATCTCCTAATCTGCAATAGAGCCTTCATAGGACAATAAGCAAAATTTTTTTAAAATCAGCCTCAGGATGTAATGGGTTTAAAACGAGCGCAGTGCAAGCAATCGCGCACTGTCTTTTTCTCTTTGGTCGCTTGATCATTGCACTGCCCTTCATTTTCTGCGTCTTGGCCTTTCAGGGGCACGTAGTTCGCTGACCGCATGCACTGCGTGACTTTCTGACCTCATTGTTCTGGCTTGGAAAAAAAACAACCTCTGCTCAGATGTTGCAGGATGTTGACCAGGAACTGAATTCTTACACACGAACACATCAGGGGTCAGCTGCATGGGCGAGCTTAGTCCTGCGCCAGTCACTAAGCAAGGTGCTCCGCGGAGCACCTTGCTTAGTGGCAGGCGCAGGACTAAGCTCAGTCGCTCACCCAACAGATCCCAGGCGGAGGACTTGAGTGCTTTTTCTCTATGGTTTCGGCCGGACCTGATGGAACCATTGTGTAGGGTCCAGTGAGTGGTAGTCTGTGATTATGGACCCTGAGGACTCTAGTGCCGTAAGGTTGAGAATCACAGACCACCTGTGACACGGGCATGTGTGGTGACACGGACATTGTTTGACATTGAATTTATTACCTGTACTAGTTTTGACCCGCTGAGGCAGTCGTGAGTGAGTCACGCTGGCAATAACTTTCCTCATCCGTCTCTGAGTTGATTTTATACTTAAGTTTTGCGTCACAGCATCTGTCTTAAATTTCCTATTCTTCTTACACATCATGACCATTATGCGCCCTGTTTCACCAGATAAGGCAAACGGATTTGTTTCATTCTACGAACTCGGAACCGTTCTGAAAAAACAAATTCAGTGCTAATCTGTGACTGTGGACATAATGTTTCAGCGTCTTTGAAATGGCCCGTAGCTCCGGTGTATCGGGTTAATCGTTCTAGACGGGCCTCGTCTAGATGACACGGCGTATCCGGATGCGACTCGCCTCGAATGTGTTAATGCCAGACAGAGGGTGGTTTGTGGTCAATTGCGGGACACTTTGGGCAAGTTGTAACTGAACGGCATGTGGGCCGGGCTCGGGCGGCCGAATGACACTTGCTAGAAAACTGATGGCTACTTTTCTTGTGGACACAAGTACAGCCACATACCCTAACCCCTTCACTGCCGAGAAAATGTAAACACCACCCAAGTGCAAGAGGTATAGATCCTCATGAGCCCCCTCAGTTGTGGGGGCTCATGAGGATCGGTACCTCTGGCAGATACCACTTTGTATGAGATCTATGTTTGTTTGATGGTTGGATATCTTTGACGCTGAATTTACAATGATTTTTTCAGACACACGAAATGCGTCTAATGTGTGTGACCCTCAAATCAAATAGAGCAGATGATTTTTTTTTTTTTTTGAGGATGGGAGGGGGGGGGGGGGGCTGTCAGGCGACTGTGAGCTATTGTTGCCTTCAGTTTCCCTTAATAGTCAAGGAAATCAACTGTTTTTCCCTTCTTCAAATTAAAACTCAAATAAGCACATAATGCAAACGGACATACACTAAGTAAAATAAAAAAAAAATAAAAAAAAAAAAAGCGCATGCCTGCCTAGAAGCTATTGCGTGTAGACCGAAGAGAGAGAGATGCTGACTCAAACCCGGAACATGCACCAAAAAATTCCCAGTAATCAGAAGACACGCGGGCCCACATCGCCGCGGGCCCACTGCGGCCGACGTCGGCCCGTAGACCTTTGCTATCTGGGATTTCCTTTTAGCCAGGACGAGGAAGCGGTAGAGATTTAGAAGGCAACCGCAAACAGGTCCCAAAACCTCTTGGGAGTACTTCAATTTTCGGATGTAAATTTGACCAGTTCTGTCTAGCAAGAGACATACACTCACATGAGCCCCTGCATTCGCAGGGGCTCATGAGAGTGTATGCCTCTTGCAGATGAGACGGGACTGGAGAGAAGGATGGAGACTAGAAAGCAAAGACTGGCATCCGCGAGCAAACAAGCCAGTCTTACGCGGGACACCTCGCATACTTCGCGGGGACCGCCCATGTGGCGGGTCTTACCTCGACAGGTGCATGTGTAGGACTAGGCTGGACTCAAACGCAGCCAGGCAGACTGGCACGCAGCTAGGATGCAGGCGCGCGCTGCCGACATGCAAACACACACACACACACACACACACACACACACACACACACACAGAACACACACACACACACACACACACACACACACACACACACACACAGTGGAGCTGAGACTAACAGGCATGCCATGTCAAAAGTGTTAATAACAAAATCAGAATTGGACTTAAATGAACGATTGACTATTTACGACTTATATTATAATTTTGCTCAGTGTACACAAACTGTTGGAACAACTTGTGCAGACAGTAGCTGGCTGATGAAAACAAAAATTCGTCTCGTTGCGGCTTTCCCGAGGACAGGTTAATGTTTGTACTACGAGTGTTTACGCAGTCTGCACTAACTCTATCCTGAGGTACATGAACATTCTAGACCATTTGGCCAGCCATTATACAGCCATCAGTTGAAACGCACGTCCCAAAGTTCTGACGTCACATTACATGTACTGCTCATTTCTGGATGTGTCATTGACACCAACTTACCATGTTGCTTTTCGTCACAGCTAGAGGCATAGTCTTCATTAGCCCCTACACATAGGGGCGCATGAGGATCTATGCCTTTTGCCGGACGGAAAATGTTTCGGACGCAATGCAAATCTTCGCAAAAGAGTTACAGTCTGACTGGGGTTGGGGGGGGGGGGGGGTAGGGGGCCGGGCCGTCTACCGGCGTCGAGTGCTCAAGTCGCACCATTATAAATTATGCAGACCTTAAACCTGTCCGGTCGTGCATCAAAACCGCACCTTAACGACCTTCCAATAAGCAAAAGGCCATCGGGCCGACGTCGGCCGCCGTTGGCCCGCACACAGCCGTGAGCGGGCCCGCAACGGCGGCCGACGTCAGCCCTTTGGCCTTTGCGCACTGGGTTGCTTGCTACCTTGTACAATTTGCGAAGTTACTAGAACAAGCGCCTTGGAATGCGTCGTGATCCGGCGTTTGCACTCCGGCCGTTAACCCTTTTCGAGTCATCCGGATACTACTGACACCCACCCATTGCTTGAAACAAATTTGAGTATGATAGTTCAAGGGTGGTGCCAGAATAGCTTGGCGCCTGATAGCACCACCCTTGAACTAAAACGTTCGATCTATCTCCAAATCTGTAACTGTGTAACCTTACGGACAATACGTGGTTTTATTTCCTCAAGAAATCAGCCTCAGGATGTAATGGGTTAATGGGAAGGGAATGGATACGTCGGGGGGAAGGGAGGGGGGGGGGGGGGTTCGGGGGTAACGGGGTAACATGGATTCACCTTCATGTCATGGTACTGCCACACTTTAAGACGCTCCGCTTTATAACACAGTAAAAGCCAATGCGTGTTGCTGACATTGCCAACCCTTTCACTGATGAGACTGAAATGTGAACACCATCCAAATGCAAGAGACATATATCCTCATGATCCCCCGCAGTTGCGGGGGCTCATGAGGATCTATGCCTCTTGCTGACACCACTTCTTGGAACATGTCCCCTGGTAGAGCGTTCGACTCTTTTCCGGAATGTCAGTCGCGAGTTCGAATCCGTCTGGGGTCAAAATGTGTTGTTTGGTGCACGGTATTTGAAATCACTTTCGTGGTGGAAAAAGACGTTAAGCCCTAAACTTTTAACGTTTTTGAACGTCTAGGGCTCTTTAGCGTTGAATTCAGTATCAAAGATTTCTGAAACGCCGGCTGCAGCCACTTGCAGCGAAAGCTGAGGCGTGAATGTATCCCGTGGCAGTCTCGCTGACCGTCTGAGGCACTAAGCGAGTTTAAGTTTAGACAGCACTACCCTGAGCACAGTCTAAGCGGCAATGTCCAAACATCATAAGCACGCCAGGACATTTTATACACCGGGCTTCACACTAAAAAAAATCATACCCCCCCCCCCCCTTCCAAAAAATAAAAATAAAAAAATTGAGAGATAGAGAAGGGGTGTCCATTTACTTTCATCCCGTAACATTTTGCTTACCTATAGGCAATATTACGCACTCGGTGGTTTCCAACTCTGCGCTGTTTCTCTTTACACAGGCAAATCAGCTAGCCTGGCAAATTCATTTGCAAGCTGGTCTGTCATTTCAGACCTTACGGATCTGTGTGTGCTGGTGTGTAATTTTGGGCCGTAAGGTCCAAGATCACAGACCAGCACGCATATTTTACGACCCCTCTCCACCGCGGAACAACGTGTCGAGAGAACACTTGGAAGTTATGCTTGGCGGCAGAGGGGACGAAATTTATTCGCACGGTATTGCCTGTCCACAGATAGCAAGTACCTTGTGAGAGCTCCCTCGCGGGCACGATTGCTAGAGAGTGGCCGTCGGCTACGCCTTTTTTCGTTGTACATAAAAGGTCTGCGTGCTTTGTACCTGTTTTCCAACAGTCGGATATTATTCAGTATCGTTTCAGCTCAGTTTGTCCCAGCTGGGACCTGTGTGAAGGAAAAGCTCATACGCGCTCCACCCCACTCACTCGAAGTCTTCCCAGGGTTTCTTTAAGTAAATTCTGTCTTTTAGTGGTGTAGAAAGATTTTTGGTTTGTTTGTTGTTTTATTTTTTAAAAATTCTATTTACTATTACTATTTTTTATCATTTTTTATTATTTTATTTTATTTTTATATTTTATTATTGGGGGGGGGGGGGGGGGAGGGGGGACAGTGTGCCTGACATGTTACTTTCCAGCCTCTAGAACACGAGGCGACTCCGGCTTCCCTTACTTTTTCATTGAAAGAGGGAGAGCAGCTCCTCCCCCCCCCCCCCCACCTCTTTCCCTCCACCCCCCCCCCACCTCTTTCCCTCCCCCTCCCCCTTCCCCCCCCACCCTTGTTTGCCTGCGTTGGTCAGATAATTGAGTTCTCTCGAGCAACGTGACACGGTTTTTAGATGTGATCAACAAAGTTATTGACTTTGTGATTTGACTATTCTGCCCCTTGTATTTATTGACCTACGTATGACCGAGGTATTTAAATTAATATGAATGTGTTGCACCGTCTGACTCTAGGCTATAGGTCCAAAATTATGTACATATATTATTGTAATTTCTAACCCAAGGGCAGCGTGCCGTCTGTCACACTTGCTCCTTACAGATGGATGCAGTGGACATTTTCCGCTAACTTTCATTAATGTCGATATCAAATGGTCAAATTCCGGGTATAAATACGTTTTTATAGCAAGTGTCCAGGGAGCGCGTTTACCCCGCGCACTGCCAGAGGCATAGATCTTCATCAGCCCCCCGCGTATTGCTAGGGCTCATGAGGATCTATGCCTCTTGCTGATCTCACTCGCACCCTCACGTGTCAGTTTGACGAATGAGGAACACCTAACCTATATACATTTACACTTTATAAGCCATTTAGCTCCGAGGCACTGCAGCAGGAGGTGGATCGACCGTGATAATTCAAGTGCTGCCTCCAAATGAGGGAAATGCGGCCTTGGGGTTAAATGGGTTTATGTTTGACCTTAGCTTGCTACATTCCCTGTGTCCCTTGTGGCTCTTGCGGGAACTCGGATTGCTTCACTCTCAGAATCATCAGTCGAGAGGTCTTAGGTTCGAACCCTGGTCAGTGGTGCTCATTTCAAATCACTTCGTGTGCAGGTATGTGATTTTGGACCTTAAAGCCGCGGGGGCGTCAGGCACAAAACCTGTCCAAAATCACACAAATATCTACCATGCATTTCACTCAGTACATTGGCGACTGAAAGCTGATGTAATCTGTTAGTGCCATAATATCGTAACGCTAAAAAAGCGCTGCTTTTGAGTGGGACGTGTTATAGGTCGGCACGCTGTCGATCGATCAATCGCTGAGGAATTTGGGCTGTATTCGCTCGAGCTTTGTTGACCGTGACTGTCAATTAATGCAGTGCCCGATGCGAATATGCTTTATGGGCAAACAGAGGCCAGGGCCCAGATCAATGTCTGCCAGCAAAGGGGGTACATGAAAATCCACGCTCATTTTAAGTCGCCTTTTATGCCAAGAGAGCCGTCGGCGAAAGAAAGAGAGAGGCTCTTTCACTCCTTAATACAACTGCAGTAACGATAACAGCCAAATGCAAGAAGTTTGAATCCTCATGAGCCCCTGCAGATGCGGGGGCTCGTGAGGATCTATGCCTCTCGCTGGCTTCATTCAAGTCATGGCAGTGTGTCTGTGATGGATTCAGCAAATTGTTACTCGGTCCTAGTCCCCGTGTGTGTAAGCCATCGATACTGGTGGCTGCATGCCGGCACAAGGGAGTTAATACAATACTTACAGAATACAGAAATTAACCCATTCAGCTCTGACGCACTACAGCAGGAGATGGGTCGACCATGATAATTCAAGGGAAGTGCCAGATTAGCTTGGCGCCTGTCGGCGCCAAGCTAATCTGGCACAGCCCTTCAACGTATCATGGTCGATCCACCCCTGCAATTGGTGCATAGTCATTAGATGACGCCTCCAGAAGTTGGAAATTACGGTCGTCGGGCTGAATGAGTTAAAACATTCGTATCATGAAAAGCTGGCCATTTTGTAGGAACAATCTCTCAAAAACAGATTACACGCGAATCCATTTTAGTGGCCGTCTCTTGGCCCACATTTTTCTGTTGCGTTGCTGGTACAACAGCGTCGCTTTATCAGATGTGTGTCGTTCTATAATTTGTAGACCTTAGTGTGTGCTGGTGTGAGATTTTTAACCGCACAGCAGACTAAGCGTCTGTTCTGGTATGTGATTTTGGACCTTATGGCTTTCAGCCGTAAGGTCCAAAATCACCGACCAGTGCACACTGAGATGACTATCAGAAAATTATCAGAAAAGTGCATCAGTACCGGCATTGTGCAACCAATTTAAGATAGGACTGATTGTAAAAGCAAAAGGATTTATAGTAAGCGACTCGGGTATATGCCTTAGCAAAAGAAGATTGCAGCAGCCTGAACAACGTTTTAATCTTAACCCCTTCACTGCCAGTGGACATCATAAATGTTTTCTCAGCAGGCAGCCTTTAAACTTGTCGCAAACCACAACTCAATTTATCCCATATTGTCAAACTGAGGCTAAAAGCTTCAAAGTTGTACACTGCCATATGCAAGTTACATTAGAGTACTAAGAGATAAGGATATTGACCAATGGCTTTAGTTCAAGGGTGGTGCCAGAATAGCTTGGCGCCTAGACCAAGCTATTCAGGCACTACCCTTGAACTATTTTAGTCACACTTATTTCACACACTGGTGTATTCCGAATGATATGGGATAATACAATTACAAACAAAACAAAACAAACAAACAAAAATTAACCTGCTGTCACGGCGTGAGGCCGCAGTACCAATAACAATATAGACCCGATCAGCCCCGGTGATTGACTGAAACTTCGAAATACAACTGTGTGCAGATTGCATGTAATACTGCTATGAATAAATACATTATGAGCTGTTGAGTACCGCAACGAAATTGCGGCTTTTGGTCACATCGAAAGGATCCATCAAGAACCGTATTGATTCTCGGGGAGCCTTCGCCTTAGTATTGCAGTTGCGGGGTGCCATTCGATGGTGGCCCCGCCGACGCCGGGCCCGTTGGCCTTCTGGAATGGTCTGTTTTGTCCCTGGTGTCTATACCCGAGAACACTCCAAATCCCATTACGACGATAGCAATAATCCCCACTCACTTTGCAAGGCTGTTGCACTTGTGTTGGCCGTATACAGCAGAAACGCAAGCTTACAGTACTTGCACTCATCAGGCCTAAAACATGAACATCCCCCAGTTGGTCCAAAATTACAGACCAGCACACATACAACTGAATCGGATATATTTGGACAGTTCCTTGTTCTCTGCAAATGCACCCCTACCCGGGTCTGCCC
>BTPG01000006.1:63009250-63311750 GCA_036245525.1 Semisulcospira habei
ACTTTTCAACCCTAACCAAACCAGAACATAATTATGATTACCACGACACGGCTGACGCGAATGAATCGTTATTTACAAACGATGCGCATTGGGTCCTCCCTGATCCCGCCTATTATGGGGCCATTGTGCAGAGTTCCATCAATCAAAAATAGGCAAGAACTGTACGTCTTTTGACGCAAACAATGGATTAACCCTTTGTGTGTCAGTAGCGGTTTTTGTCGCTATGATTCCTACAGGAATCGTCGAGACGAAAAGCGCTACCGACAGCCAGATGGTTAAAAACCCGGACAAACATGCGATATCGCATCTTTGTCCGGGTTTTTATGCACAGTTTGCATCACAGTTTGCATGTTTTTTTGTTTTTTTTAACCTGCTTCAGATTTATTGATGTCATCTATTGCACAAGCTACAAGAACTTTTTCCGTGATCTGTAGATTTAGGGCACTCTGTTCAATCCGTCGTTTGCAATGCAGCTGCTGTGAACATTGAATAACCTCAGAAAAGGAACGGTGAAACGAAGTCTAAAGCAGGGTTTCAAATTTGGTCCGTCACAGCAGGAATACAAACAACGTCCAGAGATCCGCATGAGCCCCAGCAAATGCTGAGGCTTATGATAATCAACTGAGTGTCTGTCTTCTTTGATATCCGCGTGACTCGCATTCCTCGGCTTGTGTCTGGGGTGTGCTACGTCAACACCGTCTCAAAAAAGTAATAAATAAATTATGTTAAATTAAAAAAAAGCTTTTGGCCAGCAAAAAAAAAGACAATCCAATGTTCGTTGCTTGCCTGTGATGACAAGTGCAGAGGTGGTTTTTGATGTGTGAGTGTGCACCTGCGGAAAAGCACAGTTAGTTGATAAAACCTTATCAGGAGTTGTCATCACCTCGACGGCCCTCTGGCGATCGCGAAGATAAACCGGGGTAGGTGTGTGTGTGTGTGGATCTGTGATTTGGACTGCACTGCTCTTAGCCGTAAGGTCCAAAATCACCGACTAGCGCATTATACGCAACCAGTCACAATTGATTGTATAGCTTTATGTTAACCCATTTAGTCCCGACACATTACGCTACAGCAGGATATGGATCGACCATGATAATTCAAGGGTAGTGCCAGATTATATTTTGGTGTGCGTGCGTCGTTTCAGTCAAGCACGCGTTGTCGACGTGTCACTGTTAGCTGTGTACAGAAGTGTAGAATTACGGACCAGCACAATGTCTTTGTGCAGCCAGACACAATTGATTGTCTATACTTTGTTATATATGTCTGTGCGGAACGTTTTTGGTACATGTATTGCTTAAGGCGCATTGCGGATGTGTCAACGGCCAACTGATTTTATGATAACTGGCTGCTGACATTTAAACGCGCATTATATAACAGTTCCAGTCACTCGTTTATCAGTTTGTAATTATAGGCAATAGGTAAAGGGGGGGGGGGGGATGGAGGGGGGGGGGGGATTTTGAAGTTTACTAGTTTTTCTTTTCACATAATAAGGTGCGGAAATACGTTATTACACATCTAGCCTACTGTGATCTTTCGAGCTACAAATAACAACTGGTAATGTGCGAGGGAACATAGCTGTGGGGCGACCCATAAAGTGAAAGACAGCTGCTTTAAAGGCGGTGCTGCGAATGTGACACGTAAACAGAGGGTTACAGACCGGATTTAGTGTCGTTGACTGATGACTTTCGGGTCAATTGGAAACATCCCTGCCAGCGGCTTGGACGGATGTTCAACAGGCCTATGACTTTTGCATCGCCACAGAGTACGTGCGACTGTCGCTGGCGGACATTGTTCCCGTTTCTGTTCTCACTCAGAGGACCTCATTGGGTTTAACTCCTTCACTGCCACGGGTCGCCAATTGTGTTTCTGCATTCGTTGTTAACCCACATAACCCCACGGCCACAACTTCCCAAATTTTGGAGCTGTCGCCTAAACGACCATGTACGTGCCAGTTGGAAGAGATGTATTGACCATGATAATTCAAGGGAAGTGCCAGATTAGCTTGGCGCCTGAAGGCGCCAAGCTAATCTGGCACTACCCTTGAATTATCGTGGTCAATCCATCTCCTGCTGTTAGGCGTTGGGGGTAAATGGGTTAATTCAATGTCACTGAAAGAGCGCCAATCGTCTCGGACTCATGGATTCAAAATGGTGTTGAGACTGAAGAGGCATAGATCCTCATGTGCTACCGCAACTGCGGGGGCTCATGAGGACCTATGTCTCTTGCAGTTGGATCGTGTTCACCATTGCTCATAGGGTAACTCATTCTACCCCAGACACACCGCAGCAAGATAAGGATCGACCATGATAGTTCAAGGGTGATGCCAGAATAGCTTGGCGCCTAGGGGCGCCAAGCTAATCTGGCATCACCCTTGAACTATCATGGTCGAGATGTGTCCTGCGCTGCAATGCAGTCTTCAGAGGACAACGGCAATATTTGGGGATTTCGGTGTTGGGATAGAATGAGTTAAATGTAGCATTGGAACGAACGGATATTATTACGTGCGTCCGTAGTTTCCGCACTTGAATGTACTTCCGCTGGTTCTTGTCTCTCGAGTCAAGTTGTTTTGCATGTGTGGGTAGTGTTGCAGACGTTCACATGATTTCGTACTTGTTGTTCGCTTTCAGTTTTTGTTCGTCGTAGTTTTGTTGAAAAAACAATACTTTATTCACAAACAAATTTCTTTTGACATAAAAGAATGAAACGCCCAAAGAAAGTATCTATTGAGAATATTGTTACAGTTAATTCCCATTTAGTCCCAACGCCCTTCAGCAGGTTCTGGATCGACCAAGATATTTCAAGGGTAGTGCCAGATCAGCTTGGCGCCTTCAGGCTGATCTGGCACTACCCTTAAATTATCGTGGTCGATCCATCTCGTGGAACATGGACTAAGAAAGTCAGAGGGGGAAATAATGGTTAAGTGACACCTAATATTTGGGAAATGCGGCCTTGGAATTAAATGGATTGAACACATGTAATAATAATAATAAAGGTAATCTGTATAGCGCCTAATCACCAAGGTGCTCTAGGCGCTTTACAATCATAGTAATGAAACACAAAGCAAAATACAAAAACAAGCACATGCAACAACAAAAATACATTGATTTACAAGGAGCAGAAAACTCTCTCTCTCTCTCTCTCTCTCTCTCTCTCTCTCTCTCTCTCTCTCTCTCTCTCTCTCTCTCTCTCTCTCTCTCTCTCTCTCTCTCTTAAGTAACCTTCCAAATAAAAAGTCCTCGGGGCCTGATGACATCAGCCCGAAAATACTTAAGCTGTCTCTCCCATACATTGTAGAATCCTTAACTTATATTTATAATCTCTGTATCCAGCATAACACTTTTCCTAACGAACTTAAATATGCCAAAGTAATTCCACTTCCAAAAACAAAAGATCGTTCTGATCCTAATAATTATCGGCCTATTTCTTTATTATCTGTTTTGTCCAAACCACTGGAAAGGCACGTTCATAAACACCTGCTTGCTTACCTAGAAAACCGTAAGCTCTTCCACCCTTTCCAATCCGGATTTCGTCCGCAGCATTCATGCCACACAGCACTTACACGCCTTGTTGACACATGGCTCAAGGGTATGAATAAGTCACAGTTAACAGGAGTAGTCTATCTGGATTTTAAGAATGCTTTTGATCTGATTAACCATACTATTCTGACTGCTAAGCTTCACACATACCTCAATAACGGAGGCGCAGTTGCTTTTTTCACATCTTACCTTACTAAAAGAAAACAAAAGGTTCTTGTTCATGGCTCATACTCCTCTCTCAAAGATGTAAGCTTCGGTGTGCCCCAAGGGTCTGTACTGGGCCCTCTACTGTTTTGCTTATTTATCAATGATTTGCCTCTACATATTACTTGCCAAGATGTACAATGCGACCTTTTTGCTGACGACACCTCAGTTCATACTACTAGTAAAGATATACAGGTAATTTCCGACAACCTACAACAAAGTCTTCATGAAGTATCAGCTTGGTGTATAAACAATTCTATGGTTGTTCATCCAGCCAAAACGAAATCGATGGTAGTCGCCACGCGCCAAAAACAGCAGATAATGCCTCTATTACTTAACCTTTCACTTAAAGGTAGTCAGGTAGAACAGGTAAATGAACATCGAGTACTGGGGATTAAAATCGACAGTCAGCTAAAATGGCAAGCTCATACAGACGCCTTATGCAAAATAGTAGCCAAAAATCTCTTTATGTTATCAAAACTGAAATATTATACTGATTCAGATACCCGTAAACTATTTTATATACGCTCACATACGTTCTTATATCGATTACGCGTCATCGGTATGGGATGGGTGTAGTGAGGTCCATTTAAAGAGACTCAATTCCCTACACAGACGAGCGGCCAAAATAATCTGCCCTGATCAACACCTTAGCACTGAAGAAAAGCTCTCAAAAGCAGGTCTCCTGCCACTTCAAGATCATTTTAAATATAACAAAGCAATCTTTATGTTCAAAGTGTGGAAACGCAAAACACCTGAGTACATCTCCACTTTGTTCCGTAAGTCTGAGTCCAAGCTTGGAAACATCAGAAAGCTTTTCATAGTCCCAAAACCAAGGATCGATCTATATAAAACTAGCTTATCCTTCTCAGGGGCACTTATCTGGAATGCCCTTCCAGACCATGTAAAATCCGCCTCCTCGCTAGCCTGTTTTAAAAAGGGTCTCTTCAAATATTTTGTGGATCACTCGTAGGGATGACTCAACCACTTGTATTATATGTTTCTTTTTATGCTGGGTCCAATTTATTCCCAATTAAGTCTGTTATCCTTTTCAATTATCATTTGGACTACTTAGCTCTGTCTATGTGTGAAGGGGGGTGGGTGGGGTGGGGGGTGTCTGTGAGTCTATGAGTATGTCTGTCTATGTGAATAGTGTTGTCATCGCTTTGCAAGTATTATGTTTACTTATATGTATGTATATTTGTAGTTAGTCTTGTAGTTGTTAGCAACGGCAGGTTTGTAAAATGGCTGTGTCGATGACGATGTCAATGCCTAAACCGTTGTAAAATAAAGTTTCATTGATTCATTGATTCATTGATTCTCTCTCTCTCTCTCTCTCTCTCTCTCTCTCTCTCTCTCTCTCTCTCTCTCTCTCTCTCTCTCTCTCTCTCTCTCACACACACACACACACACACACACACACACACACACACACATGGTGAGCCAGCAGACAAAATGGTCTTTACGTATATGCAAAAGGTGAGTTTTAAGCTTGGATCTGAAAATGGAAAGAGATGTTGAGTGACGCACATCAGCTGGGAGAGCGTTCCATGTAATGGGACCAAAACACGAAAATGCACGATGACCTTGAGACATGTACGACATGACATGTACTAGACAATATGAATTATTGACAATCCCGTGAGATCGGTCCGTCCAGACAACACTCGTGCGTAAATTACGTTCCTTTGCAGTTTATTTGGCTGTCGGTAGCGCTTTTTTGTCGAGATGATTCCTGTAATATTCACCTCGACGAAAAGCGCTACTGACTGCGAAAGGGTTAGATGTAATTTTGAACATCCTTCTTGTTAGATACATGCCATTCATTCTATACTTCAGCAGTAATTTTGTATGAGAAAAGTCGACCAGTTGAATCCGAAGTCCACTTGTAAAGGCTACAAGCGTAGCGACTTCTGAAATGCACGTGGCGGGGGGCGAATGCAGAGTATAATGAATGAATGAGTGAAGGAATGATACTTTAAATGATACTTTAAATGAAAAGAAAATGGGCGACTGCCAGTGCTAATATTTTAGCAAGATTACGAAATAAAGAAGGTAAAAGCACTGTCAGGGGATACTTTATTTTCTCAAGGATGGAAACAATAGGCACACAATCCTCTTTTCATGTTTGTCCTTGCTAAACTTCAGCATTAACCCCATCCAGCCCTGACGAACTACAGCAGGAGAAGGGTCGACCATGATAATTCAAGGGTAGTGCCAGATTAGCTTGGCGCCAAAGCTAAACTAGCACTGCCCTTGAATTCGTTCGATGACGCCTCCAGAATTTGGGAAATACGGCCCTCGGGCTGAATGAGTTCACCCATTTAGCCCCAAGGCCACATTTCCAAAATTTTGGAGGTGCCACTTCACGATTACGTACCATTTGCAGGAGATGGGTGGACCATGATAATTCAAGGGTCGTGCCAGATTAGCTTGGCGCCTGAAGGCGCCAAGCTAATCTGGCACGACCCTTCAATTATCATGGTCCATCCATCTCCTGCTGTAGGGCTAAATGAGTTAATACAACATGCTAACAGCACAAACAAGCACCGGGTACAGTGACTAAGAAAGTGAGAGAGGAAAAAAAGGTTGTAAGAAACATTTAAACCAGTGAAGTTAATGCACGACTTAGCGCTAACCAAGTATTTATTGTTGACTCACCTGTAATGGCGTTAAAGGTATACGGAGAAGTGTTACCAGTGGGTGCCGCAGTTAACAGGCTTTGTTGGTTAACGACAAATGGGGCTTAACTATAATGCTGGGTTCCCTCTCTGCTAAGTGTGTTGAGTGCGGTACAGGTAGCTTATTATTATTGTTTTGTGGTACACTGACGGTATTGCATTTCTCAGTGCGGCTATCATGCCATTAAACACCGGTACAGATAAATTATTATTATTGCATTGTAGTACAGTGGTTTTCAAACCCACCACAGTGGAGAGCACTGTCTGTTGCTGCTGCCTTTCAGTCCCCCCAGCGCCCAGTTCGGGCAAGGGACTGATGATGATGATGATGAGTACAGTGTAGTGCATTTCTGGGGGTAGCTAACGCGCTGTGTGACACGTTCACTGCTAAGACGCTCAACTGAATGAGGCATAAAGTCAGTGTGTGGGTATTTTTCAGTGTTTTTTTCTTTCTCCCCCCCCCCCCTCCTCCCAGTGATCACTTTGTAAAGATCTCAGACTCAGAATGCATTTCGAGTGGCAGTTAGCAGGTGAACACTTTCATACTATTAAAAGGTGTCATATTGGGGGAAGTCACAGATTTTGAGTTTGTCTCTTGAAAATCTTTCAACAGTCCACGAGACAGCTCTACCGTGATAGTTCAAGGGTGGTGACAGAACAGCTTGGCGCCTGCAGGTGCCAAGCTGTTCTAGCACTACCCTTGAACTATCACGGTCGATCCATCTCCTGCATAGTCGTTAGGTGACATAATAATAATAATAATAATAATAATAATACCGTTATTATATAGGCGCTTTTTCTCGATTTTTGGGCGAATCGACTCAAAGCACCGCGAACTGAAACCCAACACGCACACTCACGTGACAGACACGGATTTATGCCATACAAACACAGTACAAGACAGACGAAGGGCCAGTTCAGCTGAAGTTACAGAGATTTTTTGGATCGCTTGTATTGTAAAGTGGCCTGAAACCGGTACCAAAGTGTGGGGGGTGGGGTGGGGTGGGGGGGCTACTCTTTGTGAGTGACGCCTCCAAGCTGTTCTGTCGCCACCCGTGAACTATCATGGTCGATTCATATCCTGCTGTGATGTGTCAGCTATGGCTGACTAACTTCCGCAGCCGTGACTTAACTAGTTAAGTTGTATTGTCGGACCTGAGGTGACTGTATTGTATCGGAAGACTGATTAATCATTCAGTGAATCCGTGCAGCCAACATCATCTGACTTTATTTTGGGTCCTTGCGATCTTCCGTAATCTTTCTCTTTTCAAGGTCCTCCTTCCTATCAAGGGGATTGTGGGCCCGTAATCACTTTTACGCCTGCAGTTTATTCTGTCGTAAAACTAGACGTAAAACCCAAATGGCCTACTCTTCGTGAGGGACGTCGAAGTGAGTCGAGGTATTGGTTTAGTCACCAGATAAGCCTCTGAAGGCTTCGAAACACCAGTGGTCAGCAGCGGAGCACCTCGCTTAGTGGCTGACGCAGGACTAAGCTCATTCGTGCAGCTGGCACCAGGTCAATCAATGCATTTAAACTTGCTACTTTTAGCTACTTTTATCATTTAAATGCTGTTCTATTATTTTGGATAGTTGCCGCTTCCATTCGTGTAGTCGAAAATTACGGACCAACACGTTTGGTTTTCAAGTAGACGGCATTATTTACTTCTGCAACCGTACAGATTCAAGATTCAGGAAAGTTAATTATCATTGTCCATAAATGTCTATCACTGATGTTTTATCAGTTAAAATGATTATGACTCCAGTAGCTTTTTATACTCTGTTTCTTGGAGCAGTTTTGGACTCCCATCCCGTATGAGTTGGCTCAGTCAGTTGACAGCTTTGAAGATGTCGGTGAGTGGTCTGTGGCAATATGCAACTCGGTGGCAATGACCATGCTGCACACACATCTGAAGCTCTGTGATTCTTCGTGTAGACTGCACGACTTCTAGCTGCAGGTTTGCTTGAGGTTTCAGGAATTCCGCGGATGCTAAAATCGTCGTCATTAACGTCAGCGCCGCCGCAGATAACGGACGGACGTTCAGATGTGCATCCTTCAGATAAGCTCCTGAGTGACGGATTCGGTGTCTCGCTCCGATAATGTTTTGACTGCCAGGTTCAAGTGGGATTTAGACGGACCGCGCCCGCGGCAGCTCTCAAAGGTAGTGCAAGATTAGGGCTTGGCGCTTGGAGGCGCCAAGCTAATCAGGCACAACTCTTGAGCTGACACGGTCGTTCCGTGACCTTTAACTTGAACTGTGCGCAGTTCAACAGACCATCTTTGAAATGTCGTTCAGCAGACCGGTAGTTCCAAAATAGGAAACATTTCAGTCTCCGGATCAGGAAGTTGAGCAAGTCACTGCCGCCAGTAATTGCAGTTTTTGTTTCTGCCTATCTTTCATTTTAATTCAATGCTAGAGACCCCGAGTCTTCCCAGGGAACATGGATACACTGTGGTGTCAGCAAGAGACATAGATCCTCATGAGCCCCCCGCAACTGCGGGGGCATATGAGGATCTATGTCTCTTTCACTTCGTGTTCAGTACGATTCCGCCATTTCCGATGGAGCAGGACCAGAGATATAAATCCCTCTCGCAAGAGACTTGTTGATGAAACACACAAGTATTTGGTCGTCCTGCAAAGACTGTTGGAGGTCTGTGCCTGGAGCAGATGACAGTCAGGCGAGTCAGTTCAGGGACAGGGTGCAAAGAGTGTATCTTCGGCTGGACTGATGGATAGCTGGCTGTTTTAACTTCTTCTTGTTGTTTTTTTTTTTTCTGTGGTTGGGGTGAAAAGTTACATTTGATGTGGGGGAAATGAGACTTCTTCAGTTTTTGACTTTTCCCACCAAACCCACAAACCGCCTAGGACTGTTTGCACAGGGATGCGCTTTCAGTACTTTATCTTAATTACGTTAATTGCACGTGTATGCGGTAAATTGAATAGGTGTTTCTGACCCAATTCTGACCCCCTCCCCCACCCCCATCTCCGAATCCTTCAATCTTTTTACACCCGACATTCCTTTTCCCCGTCTCTTAATGATGCAGAGCCAGTTGCGTGAGTGAGCTTAGTCCTGCGCCAGCCACTAAGCAAGGTGCTCCGCTGAAGAAGAGCACCTGTAGTGGCTGGCGCAGCGGGACTAATCTGGCACTCACGCGACTGGTCCGGCGCAGGATTAATCTCACTCATGCCGGCAGCTGACCCGGGGGATAATCGTTTAGCCTTTAACCACTTGACTTGTACTGACGATACCGCTTGGCGGAAAAAGAAAAAAGCGTAACTACGCGTCTTATTCGCCGCCGAACGCTACGGTCAGTAGGCATAGCAGGAAAGGAGTCAAAGCGGGTTTTTTCCCCTCCGAAGGGGGGTATCGTCAGAAGCAGCCTGTCAGGGGTAAAACACATCCACATTGACACCGTAGGCTGTGCGGCGGCAGCGAGATTTGAATCTGCCGTGATAGTCCGATGCCGTGCGGCCTCTTAGTGTGACTTATTCGGTACCAGTGAATGTCTTCAAGAAGTGAGTAAAGACTGGTTTGGCTGGCGTTGGGCGTTGCCATACATTGCCGTCTAATTATTGGCGGTCTCCGACGGTGCCAGCCGGCAGGACTGAGATGAATCATTTCAGACTCTTTGTTCCAGCCCCTTGTGAGATTAGAAATCTAAACAATGGCTTCCTGTGTCAAGCCGCCCCCGACGCACTACAGCGGGACTGATATGGATCGACTATGATAATTCAAGGGCAGTGCCAGCATGATTAGCTTGGCGCCATCAGGCGCCAAGCTAATCTGGCACTGCCCTTGAATTATCAGTCGATCCATTTTAAGTCCTTACATAGTGACAATGACAATGACCCTTTATTTGACAACGGTAAAAGTTTTGGTAGTAACAACCATTTTTCGAACTTGCCGTTGCTAATCTACTGATTACAGAGTTACTATCGTACTAATTGTTTTCTACTAATAAGAAGGAAAAAAAAATTACATGACACAGCACAAGCCAAGAATGAAGATAATAATAATAATAATAATAATAATAATAATAATAATAATAATAATAATGTTGGGGGGGAAGTGACATAGGAATTACCAACTTTACTGGTCGGGCATAATGACATGTTGTGAGGTTTAATTAAAATAATATAATAAGAATATAGTCGTTAAGTGACACCTCTAAAATGTGGTAATTGCGGTCATCAAGTGTTAAATGGGTTAAACCAGCATAAAACTGATGTAATGTCTACACTGAGCCACCTCAGATGGTTGTTTCAGTGACCGGTCATAGGGATGGTCGCTCAAAGCAGGTCAGTTGTTATGCTGTAGCTGGGCCGGTTTAGAACGTCACAGTGACATCCAACGCTGATATAATTATGTTCTTCATCTTCCTGAAGCCAAGGGGGTCGTGTGAGCGTGTATGACAGCTGAGCACAGACATGCAGAGCATGCGTGTCATCGAAAAAAACAAGTGAAGAGTGAGAAGGAGAAAGCAAGATGTACATAGCAAGAGAGAGAGAGAGAGAGCTACATGCGAGGTATTGTAAATTATCGCGGACTGTCAGGTGTGCTCTCGCATCACACTTTTCCCAAGCCGCACTGTTTGTTTTTGTGGCAGGGAGAACAGTCGTAGACTAATACGCCTGCGGATTAAACGGCTCCAATTGCGTCTAGCCAGAGGCATAGATCCTCATGATCCATCTGCAAGAAACATAGATTCACATGAACCCCTACATCTGCAGGGGCTCATGAGAATCTATGTCCCTTGCGGATGGAAAGTGTTATCACAAGCATAGAGCATCGTGTGTCCGTTGAAGTCTGACAAGAGGCATAGATTCTCATGAGTCCCCCTGCGGGCAGGGGCTCATGAGAATCTATGCTTCTTGCAGATGGGAGATGGGTAGTTGAGCTCTTGAAAATATTTTATAAACAAGAAGCTCAGTTATTATTCAAACACACCGGCCTTGACTCAAACAAATGATAAGCGATATCAGTAGCGTCAGTTCTTTCAGTTTTTTGTAAGCATAATTATTGTTTGTGATAATAAAGTGTGCTGGTCTGTGATTTAAGACCTTACGCCGACCACAATTAAGGCCATAACCATAGACCAGTTCAGTATCAGTAGCATTATTATCATAAGGTAGTCAATACAAACTAGTTTATTATTCTGCTGGTGGAATTTGTTGTTGGGGGAAATGGAGACAATCACTCATTCTTCAGGGGGGAATTCTTCATTCAGTGTCTGTGAAATAGATTGTTTCCCAATGTGATTGTCTGGTCAAGTCAGGCTTTCCCGGCTTTTGAGCTACTGTGGCCGAGCTTTGTCGCTCAGATGCAGTTGAAGGGAGGAACGTTAGTAATGTTTCTTCAGTAATGTTCCTCATTACGAAGGGATGACGGCCGTTTGTCCCGGGGCCGGGGCTGAGTTGCGGTATAGGGCGTCATTTGTGCATTCGTTAGAGTCTGTCAACATCCCCCCCCCCCCTTTCCTCCGCCCCCAAAACGCACCCATCCCCAAGTGACATACAATCTCATGAGCCCCGGAAGGGGCTCATGAGAATGTATGTCTCTTGGCTGATGCATACGTCGACCTCAGCGTTTGACTCACGGTACGGACCGCTATGTTGACAAAGTCACTGAGTTTCACCGTGAGTAACTTGCAGCAGCGGCTAGATGCTGTGATGGGAGCAGCTGCCTGCAAGGGGCTTATGTATATCCATACCTCTTGCTGTCCCAGATGAAGTCCACCTGTGCCTCCAAAGAAGGGGTCCAGCGGGTGTTGGCGTGACAGTGGCGCTATGTTGACAAATGGTCCGCGTATAACGTGCTGTAACGAGACGCAGCGGCGGTGACTCACTAGCAAAACAATAGAGTGTGAGGTCGCACATTTGTCACAGTCTTTCATCTGCAAGTGGCGTAGATTCTCACGACCCCCAGCTCGAGGGCAAGAGATGGAGCTCCGACCATGGTAATTCAAGGGTAGTGGCAGATTACCCTGGGGCCTGATGGCGCCAAGATAATCTGGCACTACCATTGATTTACCACTTTAATGTAAGCTAGAATAGACAGAGGAAGAAATGGTACATTGCAGGTCTTGCAGCAAACTGTAAAAACACAGATGGTCGATCCATCTCCTCCAACTGGTACATAGTCGTTGGACAACATCTCCAAAATGCAGCCATGGGTTAAACGGGTTAATTCAGTTACTTCCTCAGATTCAGGTTGTAATGAATGCTTTAGGAAACAAGCTATAGGGATTTGACTTCTACAGAAATGGATAATTTCATTGTTTTGTACGCAACGTGGTAAATTTGACCTGTGTATATATGTATGCGTACAATCTTCTTTGACTGTGGCTGAACAGTTTAATAGTTTAACTGTTTATTTTCTTGGTCCTGGGGCAATATCAGTTTATTACATTCCCCTACTCCCCCTGCCCCCCCCCCAACCCCCCCCCCCCACCCCCTTTTTGAAGATGACAACAATGGCTTAGTTTGTGTCCCTTTCAGTTTCAGTTTCTTCAGTTTCGAATCCACAAGAGGCACGTGATGAATATGGTTGCTTCAAGCTCGATTTAATTTTACCCATTACATCCTGGCCTGTGGCTGATTTTTTTAAATGTGCATATTGTCCTATGCTGGCTACATTACAGATTAGGAGATGGATCAACCATTTCAGTTCAAGGATGGTGCCAAAATAGCTTTGCGGCTCTGGCGCCAAGCTATTCTAGCACCACCCTTGAACTATCATAGTCTGATTAATTCATGTTAAAGCAGTAGTGTATCAGAATGGGTTAATCTATGGCCATTTGTATGTTAGGTTTTAAAAAATGTTTTTAGGCGGCCTTTGTTTTTTGTGACAACAATGGCTCAGTAATTGTCAGATGTATTGAATTTTATTTTTTTTTCTCTCGAATTTACAGATAGATGAAGACAACAATGGCTTCATATCCGTCAAGGAGCTGGACGTGGCACTCAAGGCTGTCGGCCTCAACCTCCCAGGGTACCAGGTTCGAGACCTTGTGTCCAAGTACGACCAGGGAAATGCTGACGGAAGGCTTAACATGGAAGAGTTCAAGCAGCTGTACATCAACGAGAAGTCAGCACGTGATATGGGTACACACTACAAGAAGAATGTGACGACACGCACGGGGCTGAACACCCTGGGTGGCACATCGTACGCATCATCGGAGGGAACAACGCATTCAGTGAAGCAGGGAGAACAGATCGCTTTCGCCGAGTGGATCAACAGGTCTGTACAAATTGAGAACAAAAATCAGAATTTTGTCTCATTACGTTTAGTTTCATGCCAGTGGCCACAGGCTGTGTTTTGGAAATCATTGTGTGTAAATACTACATCAAAATCCCCAGCCATCAAATAAACATAAAAAGTGGTGTCAGCAAGAGATGTAGACCCTCCTGAGCCCCCGCCGCAACAGTGGGGGCTCATGAGGGTCAGTTGCTGTGGCATGTGGGTGATGTTCACTTCTTCTCAGCATTAGAGGGGTCAAAGTGTGCTGTGTTCCCTGTAATTGATGATTAGCACACAGTATACAGAATAACTCCTTCACTGCTGAGATAAAAAGTGAACATGATCCAACTACAAGAGACATAGATCCTCGTGAGCCCTGTGACTGCGGATCTATGCCTCTTGCTGAGACCAATTTGTGTAAATGTTTCTTGGACAGTGCTGGCTTTTGGTCGTTGAATAAACCAAGATTTCAGAAATGAACATGTACATAAAGTGTAAGTACAGTGGCAAGAAAGGGGTTAATTAGTATTTTAAATCTTAAATAAGTTTCATGACATCCGATTTCTCCAGGGTGTTTTAACTTTTATGTTTGTTTGCCAAATGGTAAATTTCTGTTTCACCTAGTGCTACAGTGTAAGTTATTGGTCGGAGGGGTTTGCTACATGGACCTTTGTAGGCCTGAGGGAGGTCAAAGGAAACATTGTACCCCGAAGACCTGAGGGGTACAATGGTTCCTTTGACCTCCCTCAGGCCTACAAGGGTCCGTGCAGCGAACCCCTCCGACCAATAACGTATTTGTTTTCATTCCTCCACTATTTTCGTAAAAGAACTCAAGAAGACATCTTCCGACCTGGATCACGCCAGACATGACTGACGTCAAAGGAATATACATTTATTCATAATAAACTTATGACGTAATTTAAAATATTTCACGACGTTGCCGTCTCCAGTACTGATTGTGCTTGTTGTTTCGAACAACACTAAGTAACTTTGTACTTTAGAACGTTTGGTGATCTTTTATAGAACAAAACTGGCATCCAAGATGCATCATTGAGAGGGCTACAAAATGTCCGCCATTTTTCGCTACAGGGGTTTTTATATCACGGTCACATGGTACGTTTTGCACTAAAGTGACTGGTCGTGTGACGTAGGGAGGAAAACAAACACTATTGTCATACTGTCTTGTAGTGTAATATAGTATACTGTAGTTCAGTGTATCATATCATATTGTATTGTAATTGTATCTGTTGTCAGGCATTTGAGCAAGGACCCCGACTGCTCTGCGCTGTTGCCACTAAGCGCTGATGGTTCGGATCTCTATTCAAAAGTCGGTGATGGCATCCTGCTATGGTAAGTTTGGGACTCTTTATAGCAAGTTTCAGAAAACACATTCATGTCTCCATTGCCACTCCACAAAAGCAATACATCTATTCGTGTCAAGTTCCCCAAAGTTTACATGGACTCTTGAATATATATGTCTCTTTTCTGTGCACCATGCATTTATGTCTGTTTTTCAAGCAAGTTATAATTAGTGTATTTTATGCATGTCTGTTTTTGTATATCATTCTGAAAAATGCATCAAGATGGGCTGATCAGAGCGCATTAAATAGCATGTGAATGGCATCAAGGGTGGGCGGGCCTCATATTCTAGCAAAGAAGTAACAAGATAAAAATGACATCACATCAAGCTACATTGTACTCTAACCTTGCTGCTGAACGTACTTTTAGTGCAAAGCATTGTATGTGTGCAAAGCATTGTATGTGTGAGCATGTGTGCTTATGTACTATGTAGACACGAGAATCTCCGATGTTTGTATACGTACAAGCTTGAAAATTAAGGAAATGCTTTATTCAAGGGGTGTCTAGGAGAGCCTCCCAGCATAATGAAATTGGATGTCAATTTGAAGAGTTAAATGGCCATTTATAGAAAGTCGGTTGACCCGCATTAGAGCCCGTAATTTTGATTATATTCACTTGAAATTTTGGATATAGCTAATTTGGAGATTTGGATGAGTTCGTTGGCCAGCTTTGTACTTTTTCGAAAATAAAAATTCATTGCATAAAAAATTGTCAAAAGAAAGAATCGAACAGTAACGTAAAAGCACCAAACACATCAGTGTTATACAATGTTCCTATGCAAAGCACCAGTACTCAGTGTTACACAATGCTTTCCCTCTTTTGCAGTTTGATTTAGGGAGACAGTCTCTCTGTTTTTGTTATGATGTTTGAGAAAGTATTGTGGAAAAAGTGGGGAAATGCATGCAAGCTCATATAGAAGAGACTTTGTGGTCACGGGTCATTCCATCTTGTTCTTCTTCAGAATGGCTTTTGCTACACCAGCCGACAGAACATATAACTGGTGCACTGTGTGTCTGTCAGTAGGAACAACTCTGAATGATCCTAGAAGAAAAATGCATGTGAACTCAAAACAATATGGTACACTTTGGGATGAAATCTGCATCTTGTTCAAGTCCAGCAGAACCTGTTTTAGCCTTATGAGAGATCACCTGTCATCAGAGACCATCATTTAGGTTGATGTAGCCGGTTTCAGGCCACTTTACAAATTTCAAATACAAGCGATCAAAAATCTCTGTAACTTCAGTAGCTGAACTGGCCCTTCGTCTGTCTTGTACTGTGTTTGTCTTAAATGGCGTAAATCCGTGTCTGTTACGTGAGTGTGCGTGTTGGGTTTCAGTTCGCAGCGCTTTGAGTCGATTTGCCCAAAAATT
The DNA here is from genome assembly GCA_036245525.1 of Semisulcospira habei. Taxonomy (NCBI): domain Eukaryota; kingdom Metazoa; phylum Mollusca; class Gastropoda; family Semisulcospiridae; genus Semisulcospira; species Semisulcospira habei. The sequence goes on from BTPG01000006.1 coordinate 63,025,640, forward strand.
GAGAAAAAGCGCCTATATAATAACGGTATTATTATTATTATTATTATTATTATTATTATTATTATGTAGCCATCTAAATGATGGTCTTTATAGTGACAGGTAACACCTTTGCCATTCATGAATTCTCTTTTGAGAGCACATGTCTCTTTAAGACCATTTTCTCCCTTCTTAACCCTTTTAGCCCTGAGTCCCTACAGTAGAAAATGGCTTGACCATGATAATTCAAGGGTAGTGCCAGATTAGCTTGGCACCTTCAGGCACCAAGCTAATCTGGCACTACCCTTGAATTATCATGGTCAATCCATCTTCTGCAACTGGTACATAGTTGTTGGGCAACACCTCCAAAATTTGAGAAAAAGGTTAAAGAAGGTTGCTACTCAATACAGATTCTGCTATAATTTATAATTTCATGATTGATCTGTTGTAATCTTTTTCTTCTTGCTCCAGCAAACTGATCAACCATTCCGTAGCTGACACCATCGACGAACGAGCGATTAACAAGTCCAACCTGAGTGTGTACCGTAAGCACGAGAACTTGACGCTGGCTGTCAACTCGGCTGGTGCTATCGGCTGCAGTGTTGTCAACATCGGGCCGGAAGATTTGGCTGAGGGAAAGCCGCACTTGGTGCTTGGACTGCTGTGGCAAATCATCCGAGTATGCCTTTTTATTTATTTATTTATTCTAATAGGCTTTGCTGTGTTTTTCAGTTTGTTAGGTTTTGCTCGATACTAGGAGTATTTTCAGTGTTTTCTGGGTAATTCTGGTTCACATCAAAGGTTAATCCATTTCGTCTCGAAGCACTACAACAGGAGATGGATCAACCGTGATAATTCAAGGGTAGTGCCAGATTAGATTGCTGCTTGATGGTGCTACAGCAGGAGGAGATGGATTGACCATGACAATTCAAGGGTAGTGCCAGGTTAGCTTGGCGCCATCAGGCGCCAAGCTAATCTGGCACTACCCTTGAATTATCATGGTCAGTTCGTCTCCTGCGACTGGTACAGTTATTAGGTGACACCTGCAAAATTGGGAAATGTGGCCATGGGGTTAAGTGGACAAGAGTTATGGACATAGATGTTATAGTCCTCTTTTTTTTTAAATTTTTGTTTTTGAATTTTGGAATTTTCGTGGGCGATCCGTCTCCTGAGCTGCAATATAATCTTTAGAAGATAACTCCCAGATTTATGGCACTTGGAAATTCCTGTCTTAACCCCTTCATTGCTAGTGGATAGATCCTCACGAGTCCCTGCAACTGCAGTGGTTTATGTAGATGTGTGTCTCTTGTAGTTGGATTATGTTCACGATTTCTCAGGAGTGAGGGGGTTAAATTTGAAAATGTTCGCCTTACAGCTCATTCTGTTAACTCTTCCTTTATGAAGCTCCAGATTTAATTTGTGGACATCTCTCTTTAGAAAATGTGTTATTTCTGGAGAATTTCAGAAACTGAACTTTGGGGTCTAAACCAATTCAGGCATGGAAACTGTTGATTTTGAATCCAGTCACTTTTGTGCAGATTGGTTTGCTGAGCGACATCAACTTGGCACACCACCCAGGATTGGTGAACCTGCTGATGGAAGGGGAGACGATCGAAGACCTCATCAAGTTGTCTCCGGAACAAATTCTGCTTCGTTGGGTCAACTACCATCTGGCGCGCGCAGGCTGCGACCGACAGATCCACAACTTTGGCGAGGACATCAAGGTTTGTGTGGTCGTATTTTGGGGCAATCAACCCCCTTGTACGTGCAACCTCCAGTACTGTAAACTTTATGTAGGTTTGTTTACAGTACAGGTGGAGAATACACAGGAGGGGGGGCGGGGTAATGTATTGTGATTGATTAACCCCCTTTGTCATGCAGCCTCTGTACCGATTGCTGCTGGCCCAAAGGGAGTTTAAAATTGTGTGCAATGGATTTGGTTTGTTTGTCAGTGTTATTGTGTATAATATGTGACGTGTGGTCAGAGAGTGATTGCTGTTTTTTTTAAATTTTTGTTTTGTTACAATGGCTTTGAATTTTAAAACAAATTTTTAAAAATATATGCTGGGCCTTGATTTTGGACCATACAGGCCAGCATACAAATATAACCCATTTAGTCCCGAGTCCCTACAGCAGGAGATTGATTGACCATAATAATTCAAGGGTAGTGCCAGATTCGCTTGGTGCCTTCAGGCACCAAGCGATTCTGGCACTACTTTTGAATTATCATAGTCAATCTATCCCCAGCAACTGGTACATAGTTGTTAGGCAACATCTCCAAAATTTGAGAAATGGGACCTTGGGGCTAAAAGGGGTTAACAAGGTGGCAAACTGTTTAACCCCTTCACTGCTGAAACATATTGATCACCAAGCAACTGCAAGAGGAACAGCTCCTCATGAGCCCACGCAGTTGCAGGACCTCATGATGATCTATGCCACACGCTGACTCCACTATGTACCCATGTACATAATACGGCTCAGGATCCCTGACATTGAGATTGAATTGATCTCAAAAACACAATCTGCATCCACAGGCAGTGAAGGGGTTAATGGACTCTTCAGATTATGTTTCATTTTGTTCTATATAACTTGGTATATATAACTTGGGCGTGTGCATTTTGTGTTCAGTTTTGAGCAACTTAATGGATTTTTAAAACAAAAGAAAAGTATGTTGTGCATTCCATCAGTATACAATGTCTCAGTTTTGCTTCGCTTTCAAACTCAGCTTTTCTCCGCTACTGTCAGAACCGTCTGGCTTGCCCTACTCTGAATTTAGTTCTGTGCTTTCAGGAATCGAGTGAAAAGCCCCGTGATCAGTTTGCTCGCTACGGCAGTAATACTTTTCCTAGGTCTGCCTCCAAAACTCTGAAACATCTCCAGTTTGTAAGGATTGGTCCACTCGACACACTTCTTGGAATGTTTTGTTGTCTTCCATTGTGGCTGACCGACCAAAAAGGGACATTTCAAAAGCGTGACTTCTTAGCGGATGCCTTTGTTTTTAACCCATATCATATTGAGGCTAAAAGCTTCAAATTTGTACCGCCGTGAGATGGCCTTAGTTGCCTGTGTGGCGTTAAACACAAAATAACTAATTCAAATTTGTAGACTGCCATATTCAAGCTACATTATCGTACTTACAGATAAGGATATAGACCAATGGCTTTAGGTCAAGGGTGGTGCCACAATAGCTTGGCGCCTAGAGGCGTCAAGCTATTCTGGCACTACCCTTGAACTATTTTAGTCAACCTTATTTCACACACTGGTGCATTCCGAATGATAAAGGTTAAGGCACATAAAGCACAAGTCTTGAGATGCCAAAGGTGTTTCTAATTTGCAAAACCAGCTTTTATGGAAAGCAAAGTAGGATGCTCATTTTTATAAGGAAGATACAACTCTTAACGATTGTAAAGATAATTCTGAACATTTTCATAGCTATAAACTATTTGTTTCCTGTTTGAACAAGCTTTTAGAAATAGAATGTCATGGTATCTGTATTTAGATGTGCTTTGTCTTTCTGTTGAAAAAGTGCATTCAGATTTTGTCAAGTTCCACACCACCACCACCCCTCCGCTCCACGAAACATCACTCTGGATAGTCATTCCCATACATGCTTGCACTGCGTTACACTGCGAGTGTATCATTTTCCGCGTGTGTTAGTTGCGCTTATGAAATCTCCACCTTGATTGGTTTTGAAGTTTGGTCTTCATCAGACTGTGTTGTTTTGTGCAGTCTAGCTGTTGCAGTTGTTTAAATGTTACATTGGGTACTGTTTAACATTCTTTGTGCTGGTCTTTGAAAATCAATGTCCAGCACACATTTGATGATTGAGTTTATCATCATGCACCTTGAATAGTGCATGATTTCATTTCGTCTTGATGGATGTGGTGTTTTTGGAGAGAAAATGCTGTCAGGTTCTTTTGTAATGTCAGAAGGCTCAGTTTCTTTTGTAAGAAATTTAGCATTGAGTTTAGTATTCAAAGGACTCTTAGGGTCTCTTCCCTTGGCCAGCTTCAGCCTTGTAGAGCTGCATGAAAAGATGCATGATTTCATGTCCTCAGTTTTGCAGAGATAATCATGACTTCCTCCAATAGTTTTGTGCTGTAGTGACATGAGGCAACAGTTGTTTTCCTTTGCGTCAGGGCCAGTGAGTGATGAAGAAGATGATGTCTTCTTATCAGGAAATACACTTTTACACCATTTAAAAAAATCTCCTTCCTTTACTTGGAAAAACCCCAATGCGCAAAAGGCCATTGGATCGCCTTTGGACCGCGCACATGTGTGCGCGGTCCAAAGTCGGCCCGATGGCCTTTTGCGCATTGGGACACTTTGACTTGTTTCCATTTGACTGTACTAGAATATTCTGGGTCCCGAGTCTTGCTGCCTTTGTCTCCAGTGTTTTGTGACATTTTTATTGTCGTACAGTCCAGATTGTGGTTGGTTCCACACTTTGTTTCATCGATGTTGCACTCCAAGAACATTGTTTGTTGCTCCGTGTAACCTCTTCTTTGTCTCCTGGTTGTTCATCAAACTTGTAGTTCGGAATGGATGATGTGTAGTGAACACTTCCCAACATTTTTTGTATGAAAGTGGGCATAACTAAATAAACTTCGTGTGATCTTACTGAACTGATTGATAAATGTTAAAAATTGTTACAGCCAGCGAACTTAACTCGTTTTACATCCTCATCAACAGTTGTTTCAAATTACCACCCCCTCCCCCCACCGCTGCCCTTGCCTGCAGCCACTGGCATTGTTTTCAGTACTGGTGGCTGCATGCACAGGGGAGGTAATACATTCATATATCAGCATTCTGAAGAATTTTATACACATGTATTTTTTTTATGTTTTAACCCATATCATACTGAGGCTAAAAGCTTCAAATTTGTACACTGCCATATGCAAGCTATTTTATATTACTATAGTGCAGATAAGGATATAGACCTAGAGGCACCAAGCTATTCTGGCACTACCCTTGAACTATTTTAGTCAAACTTATTTCTCACACTGGTGTATTCCGAATGATAAGGTTAACCTATAAAGCCCTGGTGCCTGTAGCCGCAAAGCTATCCTGACACCACACTTGAACTATCATGGCCGATCCACATCTTGTTGTAGCCTGCCAGGGCTTTATGGGTCCAACTGTCATGATCAGTCTTTCTGTAGAACTGTAATGTAGACCTCAAAAGATATCTTTAAAATAAATCAGGACGTAATAAGTTAACTCATTCGAGACGTGCCGGCTTCGGATACGCGGCATAAGCCGCGTCAGTATCCAGAGGCGGCACGTCTCGAATGAGTTAATAAATGTAACCATTTTGGAAAGGTACATGTGTGCTTTGTTCAAGTTTGTACTCCTTCACAGTATGCAAAAGGTTCTTTGCAGGCTACTCTTGCTCCACACACAGGCCTGTGCGCAGATCATCAGTGGCTGACATTGGCCCATAGTCCTTTTCCTTGCAGAGGTATGCATCCATCATGCCTTTTTTTGCTAAATATGATTGTGTATTTTTTCCAGGACTCTGAGGCGTACACATATCTGCTTCACCAAATTGCTCCCACTGGTTCCGGGGTGGACCTCACACCTCTGCAGGTAACGATCTGTTCCGTGGGATGGGTAATTATTTGTTTAGCATCTGTGCCATATGTCTAACCCTTTTAGCGCCATGGGCGCATTTCCTGAGTTTTGGAAGTGGAAGGCGCCAAGCTAATCTGGCACTACCCTTGAATTATCATGGTCAATCAATCTCCTGCTGTAGGGTGTTGGAGCTGTTTGGCGTCCCCACCTGTGTCTGCCCTGGGGGACTTAGGTGGGGTTAAGTACTTTGTAATTCCAAGGGTCACCACAGGGTGAGTTTTTCTCTTTTATCTGGGGCATATGTTTCTGTCTACCCTTGGTCCATTTACCTGTACTTTCCTTTTTCAAACTCTCCCTACTGTCTACGCTGTCTGTAGTCCTTCATACTGGATGCATGTTGCTAAATGGTCTGCTGCACCTAAGGGACTATGAGTTATGTGTTTGCGGTCAATGCATTTTTTTTAGATATCATTTCCCTGTACAATTTTTGATACTGTAATGATTTTCTACTCCTTTTTTGTAAGCTAGCGTACGATAAATTAGCATGAGGTTGTAGCGTACCAAGCATGTCTTAGGTTTATTTAGCATATATTAGACCGGCTGGCGACATAATTCAATATTTTGTTTAGTTTTTTTTTTTTCACAAGCAGTGCAGGCACGTCCTGAGAAAGCCTTGTTGCTATTGGGATGTTAAGCAGTGTGCAACCAACCAACCTCTTTTGGCCCCTTAACCTGTATGCAGTTCATTTTTCTTATATGTTTCAAACAAAACCAAGTATTTGTAAACATAGCATCTTGAGCACTGGTATTTACATCTACCACTCACACCCCCATTTTGTTAGATCCGAGACAACATGCAGCGGGCTGAAGCCATGCTACAAGAAGCAGACAAGATTGGTTGTCGCAGCTTTGTTGGGCCAACAGACGTGGTTTCTGGCAACACGAAGCTGAACTTGGCCTTTGTGGCCAACTTGTTCAACACCTACCCCGCCCTCGACAAGCCAGAAGTCGACCTGGAGTTCGAGCAGCATGAGGAGTCACGAGAGGAGAAGAGTGAGTAACAGCAGTTGCTTTTTAACCCTTTAGCTCTTGGTAGTGCTTTTTGTTGAGGTGATTTCTGTAGGAATCATCTCAACAAAAAGCACTACCTGACAGTCAAAGGGTTAGTGTGTAATCCTCCCTGATTTGGCAAAAGATAATAAGTCCATTTTGGTGAAAAGTCAGATTTTCATTGTAATAAATTACCTCCCCTTTAGAAATTTATAAAATACCTACACAGGGCTCATACGCACCATGAAAACCCTTGCGAACCCCTTGACTTTTCAAGGAATCTAACTGCCTAGAGCAAAGAGATTTAAAAGGGTCAGGGAATCTTAACTGTTTGTCCAGCGCTGAGGGAATTCCCATGGTATGTTTACAGCCTTGGTTTGCCTGCACATGATAACTGTGCAGTAAGTTTGCTCTGAAGTGGCCATTTCCCCAAATCGAAAAGTAGATTTAAAAAAAAAAAAATTAACCCATTCAGTACTGAGAAAATCTAAACATCACCCAACTGCGAAAGATACAGATCCTCTTGAGCCCCCACTGTTGCGGAGGCTCATGAGGATCTATGCCTCTTATGGGCACCACTTTTAATCCATGTTTCTTGGAAAAGTAGGACATTTCGGTGTTAAATTAACTTTTTTTTCGTTCTGATACACTATTGCTTGAAATAAGTTTGTAATTCTTTAAGTGTTATGCCAGAATAGCTTGGTGCTTGAGACACCAAGCTATTTTTGCACCACCCTTGAGCTGAAATGATTGATCCATGTCCTAATCTGTAATGTAATATTGTCATAGGACAATAAGCAAATTATATTTTTAAAAATCAGCCTCAGGATGTAATGGGTTAACAAGCAATGCAGAAACACAATCTGCGTCAGCGGGCACTGTAAAGGTTAATTTGGTTTTGGTATGGCCTGTATAATTTTATGAACTATTTGTCTTAACCCTTTCAGCCTACCGCAACTGGATGAACAGTCTGGGCGTGACGCCATTCGTGCACTACCTGTACAGCGATCTGTGTGACGCCCTGGTCATTTTCCAGCTCTACGACCACATTGAGAAGGGCATGGTTGACTGGTCCAAGGTCAAGCGAAAGTTTGACAAAATGAAGGCCAACTTCCAGAAAGTTGGTTAGTATTGTTGGCTGGAGTGCATGTGCTTTCAGGATGTATTGAACATTACTTACAACATTTGGCACTACCCTTAACCCATTTAGCCCCAAGGCAGCACTTCCCAAATTTTGAGGGTGTCATTTTGCGACTGTGTAAGTTGCAGGAGGTAGATCGACCCTGATAATTCAAGGGTAGTGCCAGATTAGCTTGGTGACTGATGGTGCCAAGCTAATCTGGCACTACCCTTGAATTATCAGGGTCGATCCACCTTGTACTGAAGGGTGTTGGGGCTAAATGGGTTAAACTATTATGACTGATTCATATCCTATGGCTGGTACACAGTCTTGTTGACACGTCCCTCAGTTGTTGAAATCATTATTAAGGGGGCGCTACTCAGTGGCAACCGGTCTTGTTGTGGTTTGCTGAATCAATCAGAAGACAGGTGGTCTTGAAAGCAGCGCTGTGATTGTGTGTGTGTGTATGTTTTTAATTTTGGTGTGTGAGATGTGGGAGGAGGAGGTGCGAGGGTGTGTGTGTGTGTGGGGGGGGGGGGGGGAGATGAGGGGGGGGGGGGTGAATATGTGTATGTTAGTTTTTAAACATACTTTTTATCTCTACTTTTTATATCTGCTTTTTACAGGTACGTTTAAATGTATGTTATAATCACATTAAAATGATGCAATATATATATATTTAGAACAAAGCTGTGATGACCTTGCAATTCTCTCTTTTGAGAATTAATGTTTATTTGGAATCTTGAATCTAGTTGTGGAAGATTGCAATGATGTTGTTTTATTGTGTTGGCGGGCTTATTTTAGTTACCTGTGGATGTTTCCTTGTATGTATGTTGTTAAATTAAATATATTTGTGTAAATGTATTATTTGTGTTACTAAATATATTTGACTTCTTCAAGTTCAATGATTTCAAAGATATTATTATTACATGTATTCATGTATTATTGTTATATTAATGATCATTATTATTATTAATATAGTTATTATTTTCTACTTTTGGCTTGTGCACAGTCTGCATGGACACTTTCTAAAGTTTATTGCAGAAGTCATCATTAGGTGTGAATAAGTCCACTGATATCGTTTTGAAATTTTGTACTATATTATTTTCACACTGTTTGCAGAGAACTGTAACTATGCCGTGGAGCTGGGCCCTCAAGTGAAGGTCGTGAAGGTCAAACTGGTTGGCATCGCAGGAAAAGACATTTATGATGGCAACCCTGTGCTTACTCTTGGTCAGTATATCATAATAATAATAATTATAATAATAATTACGGTATTTATAATGCGCTTATCTTATAATAATTATAACTCTAAGCGCACACTCACAACTCGCGCACGCATGCGCACGCTTTAGACAATGACTCACGTACCACAAACAGTGAAATACATTACGACGGTCAGCTTGGGGTGGGGAGTGCGGTGATATAGTGCTAAAACTGTTGAAAGAGGTGAGTTTTGAGGGCGGACTGGAAGGAGGAGAGAGAGTGTTTCTGACGGAGAGAGAGTGGGAGAGTGTTCCAGATGGATGGACCGTAGACGGAGAAGGAGCGGGGACCGAAAGTGTTAAGTTTGGTGCGAGGGATGTGGAGGCGGAGAGGGTCGGAGGCAGAGCGGAGGGAGCGGGAAGGTGTGTAGGGGTGAAGTAAGTTGGAGAGATAGGCAGGAGCGCAGTTGTTCAGGGATTTGTAGCAGAGAGACAGAACTTTGTATTGGATGCGTTGGGGGATGGGGAGCCAGTGAAGGAGTTTGAGCAGGGGTGTGATGTGGTCGGATTTTTTCTTTCTGAGGACGAGGCGGGCAGCATTGTTCTGGACGCGTTGGAGAGTGAAGATGGTGGAGTGAGGGAGACCGGAAAGGAGAGAGTTGCAATAGTCGATGCGAGATAAGATGAGAGAGACAGCAAGTTTGGTGGCAGCTTCGCTAGTGAGGTATTTTCTGATCTGACTGATGCGGCGAAGGTGGAAATAGCATGCCTGGGTCGTGGCGGAGACGAAGTTGGTCCTGGACAGAGAGGAATCGAGGATGACGCCGAGGTTCTTGGCCGAGTCAGAGAGGGAGATGGGGGTGCTATCGAGTTGAAGGTGGAGAGAGGGAGGGAGCTGGGAGAGTTTTTGGCGAGTGCCTACCAGCATGGCTTCCGTTTTGTCGTCGTTCAGTTTCAGCTTGTTTGCTGTCATCCAGTTTTTCACGTCTTTGTAGCAGTCAGCCGTGCGAGTCAGTAGTGACTGAGTGTTGTCGAGTTTGTCTTTGTCTTACAGTTGTGAGTCGTCAGCGTAGAGGTGGTGGTGTATGCGGTAAGACTGGATGATGTTGGACAGAGGAGAGGTGTAGAGTGTGAAAAGGACCGGGCCCAGGATGGATCCCTGTGGAACTCCGCAGGAGAGCGTTACCTGGTTGGAAGAGACGCCGTTGATGGTGACGGACTGCTGTCTGTCGGAGAGGTAGGAGAGAAACCAGGAGTGAGCAGAGTCAGTGATGCCGAAGTAGTGGTGGAGTCGGTGGAGGAGGATAGAGTGGTCTATAGTGTCAAAGGCGGCAGAGAGATCGAGTAGTGTAAGAAGGGAGATGTTGCCAGAGTCAGTGGAGAGAAGCAGCTCGTTTAAGATATGTAGAAGGGCTGTTTCAGTGCTGTGATGTTTGCGATAGGCAGACTGGAATGGACTGAGGAGGTTGTTGTCGGTGAGATGGAGGTTGAGCTGGTTGAGAACAACCTTCTCAAGAAGCTTGGACAGGAAAGAGAGATTGGAGACTGGGCGATAGTTCTTGAGTTCGTTTGGGTCGAGGTTGTGTTTTTTGAGGAGAGGACAGACGATGGCGGACTTGAAGATATCAGGGACGGAGCCGTTTTCTAGAGATGCGTTGATGATGTCGGTAATGAAGGGTAGAAGTTTTGGAAGGCCGTCACGGTAGAGAGAAGCTGGGAGGGGGTCAAGTTCGCAGGTTTTGAAGGGCATGGACTTTATGGTCTTGAGGACTTCATCCTGAGAGACGGTGCGGAAGGACGAGAGGGGAGTGCCGGAAAAGGTGGGGTCGGGAGGGCAAGGCGGAGGAGGCAGGGTGTCGAGTGTGTCGCGCAGATTTTGGATTTTGTCCGAAAAATAGGTAGAGAAAGCAGACGGGAGTTCTTCTTTGCTGTGTGTGTTGGGGAGAGGAGAGTCTTTAGAAGTGCCTAGGAGTGTGTTCATGGTGGCGTAGAGGGTTTTGGAAGAGGTGGATTCCAGGATTTGGTTTTGAAGGTGTTTGCGTTTAGATTCGGAGATGATTTTGCAGACTTTGGATCTGGTTGTTTGGAAGATCTGTCTGTGAACGGTGAGGTCAGATGAGCGCCAGAGGCGTTCCGCTTGTCGGCGCTCGCGCTTGGCCTCAGCTATGTCATCAGTGAGCCAGGGGGAGGGGAGTCGGTTGGGTATGGAGCAGGTGGTGACAGGGGCATGGGTGTCTAGAAGTTTTCGAAGGGAGGAATCGAAATGGGATGCAAGATCGGGAGAGGAGGTGGGGTCCGAGAGAAGGTCGACAGCTTCGTCGAAGAAGCTCTCGCGGTTGACAGATTTTAGTTTGCGGCGAGAGACAACGAGCTTGGTTTTTTTCGGGGGAGGTAGATTGAGGGAGACGAGAATAGCGAAGTGGTCAGAGGGAAGCACAGAGGAGGTGTCAGAGTCGAGAAAGAGTTGATCGGAAGTGCGGGTGATGATCCAGTCGAGGGTGTGGCCAAGTCGGTGGGTGGGTTTAGTGATGTGTTGTGTAAGATTGTGGTTTAAAAGTGACGTGCAGAGGCGTTTTGTGTCAGGGTGGTCGGGTTTGTCAAAGTGGAAGTTAAAGTCGCCTAGAAGGATGTGTTTTCCGGGTCGTGTGCTGTAGTGTTCGAGGAGGAGGTCGAACTCGGTGAGGAACATGGAGTTTGTGAGTTTGTTTTGAGAGCTTGGAGGGGGGCGATAGATACATGAGAAGATGAGGGACTGGCCAGGGAGTGTTGCTACGGCCTCGACAGATTCAAAGGAGGGATGAGCAAAAGGTAGAGACTGAGAGAAAGAGAGGTGAGCGGAAAGACAGTCCCTGTAGATGATGGCAATGCCACCCCCTCTGAAAGCGCGCGGGAAGGAGGCTAGGTGGTAGCCACTCGGAGTGACGCTGGCGATGATGGGTTCGTCGCCAGCCGAGCGGAGCCACGTTTCGGTGATCACGACAATATCTAGGTCATTGTCTAGAATGAAGTCGGAAATCACGTCAGCTTTGCCATCTTTGCAGACAGACTGGGCATTAAATAGACACAGTTTTAGGTTGGAAGAGACAGCAGAGGGAGAAGAAACGGACGAAGAAGAGGACAGAGGAGAGGGAGGGTAGGGAGGAGGGAGAGAGGATGGAGGGGGGAGAGAGGAGTGAGGGGTGGAGTGGGGAGGAGGAACAGTCGGGGAAGGATAACCGGGTAAGAAAGAGGATGCGAGAGGGGCGGGGTGGGGAGGGGGAGAGGCGGAGGAAGGGGAGTAGAAAAAGACGAGGAAGAGGGATGGGGAGGGTGACGGGGAGGAAAAAGGGGGAGGAGGGGAGGAGGAGGAGAAAGCAGGCGAAGGAGGAGGGTGTGAGGAGGGGAAGGGGGATGAGGGTGGGGGAGTGGGCAGCCGAGGAGGGCATGGAGCAGTGAATGAGGGAGGGAGGAGAAGAAATGGGAGAAGAAGGAAGGAAGGGGGAGGAGGCGGAAGGGGTGGAAGGGCATTGGAAGAGATGAAGAAGTGTGTGGTAGTGTGTGTGTTTGTGCGTCCTGCCTTCTGCTAATTCCGCCCCTGCGGCCTCTCTTGCGCAATCGGATGCCGCGTAAGGCGACTGCAACACTGTCGGCGGCACCAGATGCGGAGTGGGTGGCATGGCGACGTAGAGACAGCAGTTGTTGGCGTGTGTGTCTGATGAGCATGATTATTTGTGAGGACAAGAAAGCGAAAGACGGGAAGAGGGTGCAGCAGGGTGTATGAGTAAGTGTGTGTGTGCCGAAGTGTGTGAGCAGTGCGGTAGGGAAGAGATGCAAGGGAGAAAACTGATGTACAGTAGGTGTGTGTGTGTGCGGTGTGTGTGTGTGCGCCGGTCGGTGTGTGTGTGTGTGAGTGTGGTAGGGGAGCGAGGGACACGGACAACAATCAAGCAACAGATGTGGCCACCAAAGGCAGACAGCCTCGCACAGTAAACACTTTACCCACTAGCGCGCAGCACTGACATAGAACAAGGCAGCGAAAAGGCCCGCGGATCAATGCGGACCCACGCTGCGGAAGAGGCAGAGATGGCGGTGTAAACAAATTCAAACGAAAGACTATTCAATACGATACCACTCGAACAGCATCCTCATCCGACGAAAAACAAGCATACAATCCTCATCAGCACACTCTTATACAATACTCAGCAGCTTTCAGCAGACAAAAACACAGTACATCCAAAGAAAAGGCACTAAACACTGAGAGCACAAAAACGTGGCGGTCGACCAAACAAAATGGCGCCCATTATCATCATTAAATATATGTTGGTGTATGACTTTTGGGACCAGTTGCATGAGCAAGCATAGTCCTGTGCCAATCACTAAGCAAGATGCTTCGCTATAGCGCAGCATCTTGCATAGTGGCTGGCGCAGAACTAAGCTACCGCATGCAACTGGCCCCTTTCACCTTACAGCTTGAGGCTGTACGGTAAAAATCACAGGCCAGCACACAAATGGATGTAAACATTTCAGTTTTGTATGAGATGTATCCCTCCGACACTCCTTGTGAATGTCGAGCGCCGAGAAGCATTCTTCGTGTTCTTCATCTTGTTGGCCTTAGTAGCCTGCTCAACATTAAACCCAAATAAGAAATTCTTCATCTTGTATTCCATTGAGAGTACAAACAAGTGCTTCGTCCCCTCTTTTTTTTTGTCAAACACTGCCCCTGCCCCTGCCCCCCCCCCCCCCCCCTCCCATCCCCCCACCCCAAGGTACACAGACAAATACTAAACAGGCAGTTGTTGCTTTCATTAAACTTTGGAAATTGCTTCTGTTTTTGGGTTGTTGTTTTTTTTTGTACATTGGACAATGTTTATAGGGAAGTACTGTTTTTTACTTTGGACAATGTTTATAGGGAAGTACTGTTTTTTACATTGGACAATGTTTATAGGGAAGTACTGTTTTTTACATTGGACAATGTTTATTGGGAAGTACTGTTTTTTACATTGGAGAATGAATATAGGAAAAGCACTGTGCATGTTCCATGCTTTATACCTGTAGTTTTTTCCCATAAACCTGTCTGCCTATAACCTACGCTGCTGGTTCATGTTTCAGGTTTGGTGTGGCAGTTGATGCGAGCTTACACGCTGGCCATCTTGAGAAAACTGACAGAGAGCAACAGCCCTATTCAGGACGCAGAAATCATCGATTGGGCAAACTCCAAGGTGCTTTGCGTCTCAGTTCTTTAACACCTTCACTGCTGAGAAAAAATTGGGCACCACCTAAATGCAAGAGGCATAGATCCTCATGAGCCCCCGCAACTGCATGGGCTCATGAGGATCTGTGCCTCTTGGGAAAACCAATTTGTTCCTTGGATGGATGGGGCAATGACTTTTTAAATACAATCTGCCTCCACTGAAGTGAAGGGTTAAATCTGGATGTATCTTTTCGTCTAAGTCAATACCTAGGGCTCTTTTTTGGGATGTTGTTTTGTGTGGGGAGGGGGGAGCAATTTGTTTTTTGTCATATGGCTGCTGGTCTGTGATTTTTTTACCTTGCGACATGAGCGCGTAAGGTTCAAAATAATAGACAAACAAACATGATTGGAAAAAAAAAAGTTAAAAAATCTACTGGTAGTTTTCTTAGTGTATTACTGGACTGGTCATCTTACCTGGGTCTTATAGCTTATGTTGGGGAGGGGGTGGGGGGGTTGGTGGGGTTGGTTAGGCGGAGGCGATCTGTATAATAATGGTCACTTTGGTTGTGTTTTGGATACCATTCTGTCAACTGTATTGTATTGTACGTATTTTAAATACGCCAAAAGTCAAAGTTTTAAAAAAGTGTTGTCAGTGTTGCGTGCATAGTTTAAACTCATCTACCTGTAGTGTGTGTGGGTGTACTCCCTTTGTAGACCCACTCTGAGAGTACCCCATAAGTACACTTCTATGCAAATAAAGTATGAAACATTTTATTTGAATAGATGTTTACATGTGGTGTACTCCCTGAGTGGGTCTGTTGCATCTCATTTGAATAGAAGTGTCCCTAGGTGGGTCTGTTTGGGTACTGGTAGTACACCTGCAAATTCTACCTGCATACTGACACAAAATTCTATCACTTGTCAATTTTCTTAATTTGTTCATTACACCTATTTCAACATTTGAAAGAATGTTTTGTATCTGTTTGTTGCAGCTGAAGGGAGGTGACAAATTCTCTGGCTTTGCTGACCCAGCACTAAATGATGGAGTTATCGTAATGAAGGTCATTGATGCCATCAAGCCTGGCATTGTCAACTGGGAAAACGTCAACATGCAGGCCAAAGATTATGATGTGAGTTATCAGAATTGTCACTACCAGATATTTCAGACTTCAGATTTTGTAAATTGTGCACAAGAAATACTTTATGGGCAGAAATTCTTTCCATATTTCTGTAATTACCTGCAACTTTCATAGGACTGCCAATAACTTGTGTCACTGATAGCGAGAAAAAATAAAACCCTCTGAAATTTTAGAAAGGATCCCATGTAGGTGCTGGCAGAGAGCTTTTTACCACCAAAGCATCAGAAAAGGCGCCATGCATCTTTTTAACCCTTGAGTGTCGGTAGCAGTTTTAGTTGCGATGATTCCTGCATGAATCATTCTGACTTAAACAGCTACTGACACCCAAAGGGTTAAGTTGTATTTGTCTGCTCAGTACAAGTACTTTTCAAAAACTGTCAGTTCTTACATTGAAAGACTCATGCAGTTCACATTAGAAAGTATGTGAAGATGGTCTACATGTTCTGAAAAGATTGTTCATGGCCTAACATGTTTTGAAAAGATTCCCAAACACAGTCTTTCCTTGAAAATGTTTGATCATCTTTGGGTATGGGGAATTGCATGAGTCTTATGCAAGTTTGTCCAGCTTGATGGTTTAATCTTTCCATTGTCTTTTCTCTGACACAGGAGCGGTTGGCGAATGCCCGCTACGCCATTGGCTTGGCACGAAAAATCGGTGCAGGTGTGTACGCTTTGCCTGAGGATATTGTTGAGGTGAAAAACAAGATGCTTCTGACTGTCTTCGCCTGCCTCATGACACGAGACTACAACGGACGGAACCTGACTAAAGGCACCGACAACGAAAACAGCCACTGAGAAACTAGGACTTTGTTGTCTAGATGCCGCAATGTGACGAAAACAGCCACTGCATGAGTTTTGAGGGGATGCTTTTTTCTTTTTTTTCTAGACACCGTAGCTTATTAACAAAGAGATGGATGTCTGGTGTAAAATGTTTGGCGTTTTCAATCACATTTGCAGTCTGTTGTCTTTGTAGAGTCCTACGTTGATTGTTTGTCCCATGAAGTGACCTAGTGATTGGTGCAGAGTTGGCTTTTTCCGTCTTTTTTTTAATTTTTAAGAAAGTACATTCAGACATCTGTACATGTTGCTTGTTCAAATCTGTTGAACCAGAAAGTTTTAATTTAACTCATTCATCCTTGACACACTACAAGAGGATATGGATCAGTCATATGATAGTTCAAGGGTGGTGTCAAAATAACTTGGCTCCAGGAGGCGCCAAAGTATTCTTGCACCACCCTCGAACTATTGTGTTGGAACTATCTCATGAAATCTAATGGAGCATGTAGAAGACAAATTTCAATTTAGGAATTGTGACCCTAGGGTTGAAGAGAAAACTGCAAACAACTACTAAAACATTTTTCTTTTTTGAAGAGAACGAAGGTTTTCATTCGGTAAGAGTAGGGTACACAGTGACATGTTATTATGCTGGTCCATGATTTTGGACCCTGTAGCCTTGAGCCATAAGGTCCAAAATAACAGACCAGCACACAACTTGGTGGAAGTCATCAGTGTCTAGTTGCCTTAGTTTGTACTCACTTACTAGAAAGATGGAATGTTTTTCACTGTTATACTTTGTTGAAGCCATTGTTTGTAGACCTTTCTGTAATCAGATAAAACGGAAGGTTACAACTAAAATATGCACTGGCAAAAGCTTGTTTGTTATAATTTATTACCATCCCAGTGTTAAATTTACATCTGTTAGCATTGTTGTGTGCAAACTGCTGGTTTATTTATTGTGATTACAACATGATATAGTTTACAACTTTATTTAAATGAACAATTCAGTTGGAAGAATGAGGCGTATGTATTTGGTGCTTCAACATTTAAAATGAACATTTGTTATGAGAATTATGTTTCATGAATACGGAGACAGATGATGATTGGTTTATAATAAAATATTTTGTTGACTGGGAAGTTGTAGCTTACGGCATTACCATGATGCGAGACTTTGATGACTGGTACAAGTTGTTAGTTGATGCTACACATTTTTATGATCAGCTTGCATGTTCATTCCATTTCCTTCATCTCCGGGTAGTGAAATTGAAACTTCTTACTAGCACCTGTGATTTAAAAATTGTTTTCATGTGGGTAATAGAAACGGCATCAAGCAAATAACCCCCTCCCCCTGCAGTTGTACACTTAATCCAGAAAGACTCCCTCGTAGGATGTGAATAGCGCCTATGTCTCTAGCAAGCGACGTAGATTCTCATGAGCCCCTGCAACTACATGGGCTCATGAGAATCTATTTCACTTGCAGAAGGGAGAGTCTGGCTGAAGGAGTGTTTGTATTTGTTAAAGTGTATCATTTTAAAGCTTTGAGATCATTGAACAACCTTTGAAACCAGTGGCATAATCGGTGAAGAACTGTAGTGATCGTCAGTTGAAAAAGTGTGTACACGTTTTCCAAACTATTTTGCATTATGACTTTCTTTTCTTGCAGTAAGTACATTATATTCATTGCTGTGTCAATTTCTTTTTTTTTTTTCTTCTTTTTTTTTCTCATTCTGGTTTTTTACCACTATGAAGAGTATATTTTTACTTGGTGTACATTCTGTTGTATAATTTGCTTTTGAAAGAGAAATATTATGTGTGTCTTTTTAATTTTTCATGTTATGTAGTCTTATTTTTTGTAGTAAATTGACAGAACATTTATTTTCTTAAGTCATATCTATTGTATGAGTATACAAACCGACCTTGTGTTACTACTAATTTAGCATTTTTGAATGCAAACAAGAGAGTATTGAATGATTGTATATAATTGTGTAGAAGAAGAGAGTTGTTCAGATTTTTACAGAACGAAGTTGTATATGTTTTTATTTCCACTGATTTTGCTCCTCCATTTCTATGTTCAGTTTCATGTGCTTTATTTTATCCAGTTAATAAGGCAGTGATAATTTGTGACACTATAAAATTATATGATGAATAAACTGGTTCATTTTATTTTCAGTTGAGCGGTGTTTTTATTCAGTATTGTGGAAAGAAAATGATTGCAATAGTCAGGTTTCATAGCTGACAATATTTATAAATTACGAATGTGTCATCTTTTTCAAACTAACCATTGGGCCAGCGTTGGCTACCATGGTGTCAGCCCGATAAGCTTCTGTGCCTCGGGTTATACACATCCAGACTAACGGACTCTCTCAATATTTCCGCCATGAGATGGCCTTGGTCGCCTGCTCGGCCTTAAACCCCAATAACTAACTCTCAATATTTGGTATTCATGTACAAGCAAAGATGTAAACAACTCGGCCTCATATATTTCTGTTTAACCTATTTAGCCCTGACGCACTACAGCAGGAGGTGGATTGACCATGACAATTCAAAGTCGGTGCCAGATTAGCTTGGTGCCAAGCTAATCTGGCACTACCATTCAATTATGATCGATACATCTACTACAACTGGTACATAGGCGTTGCATGACACCTCTGAAATTTGAGAAGTGTGCCCTCAGGTAAATGGGTTAAAATTGATTTGTAACCCCTTGACTGCTACTGATGATGATGCTTGTTGGAAAATATGGTTTCACATCCTAGCATCATCGGTAGCAGTCAAAGGTTAAAATGTCTTATGAGACTAAGCAATCTGACTATGAGCTTTCAGCCCGCTTTATTTCATTTCTCCGCTATTCTTCCCCCTCAGTTTTCTGTAGACTAGCGTCTGAATTCGAAGACTGATTTTGTCCCATCACAGTTATTTCACCTGACAGCATGGATCACTATTTAGTTTGGTGTGCCATTTTAATTTTAATTGGTGTTCTCAGAAATTAAAAATGATGTTTTCCTAGCAGTTTTATCATCTCCTACTAAGCCTTCACAATTTGTTTATACTGCCTTGCATTTTTCCGTTGACATTTTGTCCGATGATTCATCTGTTTCTAGTTGGTAATTTTTAATCTGCTCTTCTGTGCCACAAAACCTTTAACTCATTTTAACCCCAGTGCCGCATTTCCCAAAGTTTGGGGGTGTCGCCTGAAGACTGTGTACCAGTGCAGGAGATGGATTGACCCATGGATCAGCCATGATAATTCAAGGGTAGTGCCAGATTAGCGTGGCACCATCAGGTGCCACGCTAATCTGGCACAATGCTTGAATTGCCATGGTCAGTCCATCTCCTGCTGCAGTGCATTGGGGCTAAATGGGTTAATTGTTGACAGATACTGTGTATTCATCCAGTTTTGACAGTGTGAGTTAACTCGTTCAGCTTGACGGCCGTATTTCCAAAATTTTGGAGGCGTCATCTAATGACTGTGCACCAGTTGCAGGAGATGGATCGACCATGATAATTCAAGGGCAGCACCAGATTAGCTTGGTGCCGACAGGCGTCGAGCGAATCTGGCACTACCCTTGAATTATCATGGTCGACCCATCTCTTGCTGTAGGGCGTCAGGGCTGAATGGGTGAACCTTGTGCATGCAGCCACTAGTACTGTCAACAGTGCGTGTGTGACTAGACTGTAAGAAATACAGGATGCTACATGCACAGGGCGAAAACATGATGTACGTTTTTGACATGACATTACAGATGTGTACACAACCAGTTATTATGCCATCATTACACAAAGTTTGGTTCAGCATAAAATGTGTGTAAACTACATAATTATGATTTTTGTAGCCGTGTAACGAAACCGATTCTTTTACCTCTGTTCCAATAGCACACTTTATTCAGTATTTCACTTAACCTCATACGAATATCGCTGCAGTAATTATTGGTTGCTAGCTTGCTTGCCTCAAGTATCGTAATTATTTATTTCATGTAATGTGTTACATGTTGCTAAAAGATGCTTGTTTTAGGATATTGATTTTAGCATGGTCACTAAATATGCATCATCATTACTTAAGCACTGCAGCACTTCAAATGATGAACACAATTTTGACATGCATTGAATTTGCTTAACCCATTTAGCCCTGAAGCCCTGCAGTAGGAGATGGATTTGATCATAATAATTCAAGGGTAGTGCCAGATGAGCTTGGCGCCTGAAGGCACCAAGCTCATCTTGCAGTACCCTGGAATTCTCATCATCAGTCCATCTCCTGCAACTAGTACATAGTGGTTAGACAACGCCTCCAAACTTTTGGCAATGTGGCCATGGGGTTAATTGGGTTAAAGCTTGAAAGAAGCACATGTGAGTCAACAAATGTTTGTTCAGAGATTTAGACCTTTATGGCTAAAGTTTGATAGGCCTGAAATGTCCGACCATCACACGCATTGCTGCTGTTTTCTCAGCATGAACAGCACTGCATTTCTTATGTTTTTGATTCTGGTACATGTTTGTAAATTACCTGATGGAAAGGATAGGATTTTGTCAAAGTCAAGAGAAGGCTACACGTTTCTCGAAGTTTTAGCCGCTTTACTGTTACTTATGATGCCATTCAACAGAGGCAAAAAAAAAAAAAAAAACGTGCCGTTGCACGTCATTTCTGCCGAGCAATGTCATCAGTAGCAGTCAGAGATTATTCCCTGATGTCATTTACTTCCTATGCGTACATAGATCTACATATTCCATTGTAACACCTATCATGTATGATCTTACAAATGTATTGGTCACTGGACTAAGATGCAGTTACAAATGATAACCCTTTGGGTGTTGGTGGCGAGCTTGGTCGAGGTGATTCCTGTCGACAGATACTGTGTATTCATCCAGTTTTGACAGTGTGAGTTAACTCGTTCAGCCCGGCGCATGTATTTCCAAATTTTGGAGGTGTCATCTAATGACTATGCACCAGTTCCAGGAGATGGATCGACCATGATAATGCAAGGGCAGTGCCAGATTAGCTTGGCGCCTGTCAGTGCCAAGCTAATCTGGCACAGCCCTTGAATTATGGCTTAGATATCACCGCAACCAAAATCGCTGCCGATCAACACCCAGTGGGCTAAGTGTAGAGATAGAGTGTCATATTACTGAGCTTACAGTGTTTCTCGCAGTTTTGGACTTTTCTTGTATCCCATTCTACCATGCAGCTGTTACATAAATTATCTTAACCCTCTTGTTCATGCAGCCATCCGCGGTACTGTGAACAGTGTGTGTGTGTTTGTGGTACAGTGAACAGTACTGGTGGTTGCATGCAATTATCGGTATTCAGTGATTTTCTTTTTTCCTTTGGTGGAAGATACAAATTTGCCTGTCGAACAAAATACATGTAATCTTCCACACTGGTTGCCTCCCAAGATCGACGACGCCTTTTGTGATTAAGGTTTCGAGGGAAGTAATCGGTGTTTGATTTCGGCATCATTGATCAAGGGAGAAGACTGCATGTTGGGGACCAAAGTGTTTGTTACTCCCCCTTACTGTACTTGCTTACATGGACCAAGATGAATGATACATTGATTGTTTGTACTCTGTTCCAACCAATGATTTATAAGGAAATAAATGAGTAAAGATCTGAAGTGCGTTTTGTACTCATTTTGTGAATATCGCATCACAGATCAACAAAATCTCAGCTTTATATTGAGTAATTCTAAACTTTTCAGTTCAACGGTACAGTATAGTCTTATATTTGTTTTCCTCCCTACGTCAAACGACCAGTCACTTTAGCGCAAACCGTACCATGTGACCGTGATATAAAAACCCCTGTAGCGAAAATGGCTAACGTTTTGTAGCCCTCTCTGTTCAATAAAAGATCGCCAAACGTTCGAAAATATAAAGTTACTTCGTGTTGTTCGAAACAACAAGCACACTCAGTACTGGAGACGGCAACGTCATGACATTTTAAATTACGTCGTAAGTCAATTATGTATAAATGTATATTCATTTGACGTCAGTCATGTCTGGCGTGATCCAGGTCGCAAGATGTCTTCAGTCTGATTTCTTTTACGAAAGTAGTGGAGGAATGAAAAATTCGTTATTGGAGTCGGAGGGGTTCGCTGCACGGACCCTTGTAGGCCTGAGGGAGGTCAAAGGAATCATTGTACCCCGAAGGCCTTCTTCGGGGTACAATGATTCCTTTGACCTCCCTCAGGCCTACAAGGGTCCGTGCAGCGAACCCCTCCGACCAATAACTTATAATATATCCATACCGTTCAGTTTGCGAGTGGTCAGTTGTGGCTTTTCAGACACACCCATTTTAAAAAGTAGGAAAACGTATGCGGACCCACAACGGCCGCAGTGGGCCCGCGGACAGTCATGCGCGGGCCCATTGCGGCCGTCGTACTTTGCTTACTGTGTTGTGGACACACCACGTGCAGATCTATTCAAATGAGATGTGCATTTCATTTGAATACGATGGCGTACTCAGTGGCATCTCTTGTCGGAATCTCAGACGTGTACTTGTGGAGTAATTCTCTAGTGGGTTTATCTAGGACGTACACCTGCACACACTACGGGACACGTTAGCCCGGGGTTTTCAAACCCGTTCAGCCTGGCGCCAGCTGACGCAGGCTCCCTGCGATCTTCGTTGTCAACACCCAAAATAGTCAGTCAAAGCAGCTGCCCTTCATAGACGATCAGCCGTTTACGCTCGGAGATAGTGATTTTCTTCAGAGTAACAAAGGTTAAAATGAAATCTCACTGTCTACTATGAATAAACGCAGTGCGCCGTCATTTTCAACCGCCGGAGGATGGAGACATTTTTCTGTAGGCCATAGTACACAGTGGGCCTCCCTTGCAGTCCCATCTGTTAAAATGCCTTAGCCTGTCTCAGTCATCCCCTAATTTGTAATCCCCTAAACAACACTACCGCCCACTTGCTGCACATTTGTTATGCACAAAATCCGGCCAAAAAAAAAAAAAAAAAAAAAATCACCCGTCTTATTTCCTGGCTATCAACATGATTCTGTACCAACCCTACATCCAAGCGCAACCAAAACTGGTACACACCTCAAATCACCATCCGTCTGGCAACTCAAACTAGGCCAAAAAGAGTCCCCTGGTTAAGCCAAGACTAGTATGAATCAAAGCACCAAACATGTCTCTTCTCATCTATCAAGAGATTTAAAGCAAATTCCAACATACTGCCTCTGTACAAAATGCCAAAGAACTGAGGCAGAAGATTTAAAAAAAAAAAAAAAAAAAAAAAAAAAAAAAAAAAAAAAAAAAAACACCGGTCCTTGAACTGCCTCACCTATTTCATTTGAATACATAAAGTGACCTGTAGCACATTTTGTTTGCAGGCCAAGGAACACAGTGCCGTTTCTGTACTGTCCAGTCTCTTAGCCTTCGTCAGTCCCAGTCATCCCCTAATTTTTTAATCCCCTATAAAACACTACCGCCTTCCTGCTGCACATTTGCCATGAACAAAATACTAAAAAAACAACAACAACAACAACAAAAAACAACCAGCACATTGACTGTCTCATTTCTTGGCTATGAACCTAATTCCTTACCAAAACCACACCCAAGCATAGCTGAAACCAGCGTGCCCCTCAAATCACTACGTCAACGGCAACTCAACATTGGCCCACAATTGTCCACTGGATAAGCTCAGGACAATGAATCAAAGCACCAAACATGTCTCCTCTCATCTAACCAGAAATTTCCAGCAAATTCCAACATTCAGCCCTACTACAAATTTTCAAACAAGGCAAAAATTAATTTTAAAAACACCGGTCCTTGCACTGCCTGAACTGCCCAATTTGAATATGTTACATGACCAGCAGACGAAACCAGGAGGCTGTCACTCTGGGGATCGATAGTTTACATGGGTCTCATTCTTCCTGTATTCAGTTGTAGTATGCACTGTATGTTACTTAAAAGGATTTCAATTTTATTTTATCAGTATAGTTTTACACTTTATTTTATTACTTACTTACTTACGCCTGTCACCCCTACCCGGGTATAGGCCGTCGACGAGAGACCTCCAGCAATTCCTGTCCTGTGCTTCTCCTTCGATTCTACTCCAGGTGGTTCCCAGTCTCTTGATGTCTGCTTGGAGGTCTCGACGCCAGGAGTTTCTCGGCCTACCTCTTTTCCTCTTTCCCTGGGGGTTCCATGACAATGCATGCCTAGTGATACTGGAAGCTGGCTTTCTCAGACTGTGACCGATCCATCCCCATCTTTTTCGCCCAATTTTATTCTCTGCTGTTATCTGCTCTGTTCTCTCCCAGAGTCTGACGTTGCTGATCTTCTCTGGCCAGTGGATTTTCAAAATTCTTCTAAGGCAAACTGTTTATGAAGGTCTGTACTCTGTTGACTGTGGTTTTTGTCAATCTCCAAGTCTCTGCTCCATATAGGAGAACTGCTTTTACATTGGAGTTGAAAATCCGGACTTTGGTGTGTTGTGACAGCTCTCTGGAACTCCACACTTTTTTCAACTGGAGAAAGGCTGCTCTGGCTTTACCGATTCGTGCTCTGACATCTGCATCAGTGCCGCCTTTTTTGTCTATGATGCTCCCGAGATAGGTGAAGGACTCCATCTCCTCCAACGGGGTGCCAGCAAGCAAGACTGGTTCTTCCCTGGTTGCGTTCAGCCTCATTGTCTTTGTTTTCTGTTTGTGAATGGTGAGGCCCACTTGGGACGAGATGTCAGCAAGCCTCGTGGTCTTGTCTTGCATTTGTTGATGCGTGTGGGACAGTAATGCCAAGTCGTCTGCAAAATCGAGGTCGTCAAGCTGTGTCCACAGTGTCCACTGTATTCCACTTCGTCTGTGCTCTGTGGTCATCTTCATGACCCAGTCTATGGCCAGTAGGAAGAGGAACGGAGACAGCAGACACTCCTGCCTGACACCAGTTCTGATCTGGAGCTCCCTGGTGAACTGCCCTTCATGGATCACGCGACATGTCATGCCATCGTAGCTGCTCTTGATCAGGCGGACGAGCTTTGTGGGTTTCCACAGAGTCTCTCGGTCCACACTGTCAAATGCTTTCTCATAATCTACAAAGTTGACGTACAGCGGGGAGCTCCACTCCAGAGACTGTTCCACGATGATGCGGAGAGTGGCGATCTGGTCTGTACATGATCGGTTCTTCCTGAATCCTGCTTGCTGGTCTCTCAGCTGGGGCTCAACGGAGCTCTTCATTCTCTCCAGGATGATCCTATTGAAGACCTTTCCTGGTACTGACAGCAAGGTGATTCCTCTGTAGTTGGAACACTTGCTGAGGTCGCCTTTCTTGGGAAGCTTGATTAGGTACCCCTCCTTCCAGTCAGCTGGCATCACCTCCTCACCTCCTCTTCCCAGATTTTATTTTATTAAGAGAAGAAACAATTACGAAAAAACATGCCTTGTGCTCAAATATCGTTATACAACAATAAGGTATCCCAAATCACGTGATCTTTTCATGCAACAAGATGCACGCGGACTCGTTGCCGTGAATTTTGGTGTGCCGAAGAGTTCTTTCGATTTGTTCTACATAAGCTTGTTTATTTTTTCCAAGGAAAAGCGAACGCTCAGTCGTTTTGTGTATTTTTACGTCTTATTTAAGGTTTGTCACGATTATTTCCATTCACTTTACCATCGCTTTGCCCATTTCAGTTTCGACACCACAGCACCAAAACAAAACGCAACCCACAAAAACAAACGCTATCTTCGAAACCGATGTCCGAAGTGCAGCATACTGCATGCTGTGAGAGACAACGAGTGCCACACCACTTGGTTTTAACTGTCATGGATGAACACAGTTTCGGTATTTGATTAAGTATACATTGGTGTAACATTTAATTCAGTCATTTACACTGGTAAGCTATGTTGTGATGTGTGATCACCAATGCAATCTCAATGATCACTGACAGTACAGTACACTACACATTGACAGAATTCACAGCACAATGTGAACACGCTTGGAAGCTAATGCAATACTTCGTTTAAAATAAGAGGAACTGTATTTTGCTGCTGCGCAATTTGCAGTTTGTCTGCATATTGACATTTGAAGTTTGCTGCAAGGATTCTTAGCAGCTGGCATTAGCACTGACACTCATATATATTGGGATTAAAACGAGAGAAAAAAATGAAGAAGGTGACACACACAGAGATGATTTAATAAATCAGTCAGTCAAGCAATCAATGAATATGTTTTATGGTGAACAGCTAGTTTTAGGGCAGGGTGGAGTGGGGGGGGGGGGGTTGCGGGGGAGAGAGAGAGAGAGAGGGAGAGAGAGAGAGAGAGAGAGAGAGAGAGAGAGAGAGAGAGAGAGAGAGAGAGAGAGAGAGAGAGAGAGAGATGATGATGATGATGATGAAACGTTTTTATTCAGGATAAAAAGTTTTAGGCATAGCAATGCCTATCTTCCAAACTGTCCTGCTACTCTACACATATAAAAATGCATCAGACGATACATCAAAAAATAAAACATATGTAAGTAAAAAGACCACCACCCCCCCCCCCCCCCCCCCCCCCCCCACCCATCCCCCCCCCCACCACCACCACCACCACAACTCAGAGGGGAAAAAAAAAAGAAATAACAAATTAAAAAAATATATAATTATATACACAGGTATGAACCTGACATGTTAATGCAGACAGTCGAGCTATTACATAATCTGCAGCAACAGTAGAAGAGTATTAGGTAATAAGAAACTTGTCACTAACTATACGAATAGTAGCATAAGGGAGCCGAACATACTATTACTTCTGAAGTAAATATTTATGGAGGCGATCTTTAAAGACACTAATCTTACAAATTGATTTCAGGTGTGGAGGTAACAGTATTCCACGCTTTAGCGCCTGAAAAAGACAGACTGGTTTTACAGATGTCTAATCTAATTTTTGGAAGGTGGATCGAACTATTTCTCGTGTTTTTCCTTTTATTGTCGGAAAATAGAGTTTTTAGATAGGGTGGGGCTTTTCCGTGCATGATCTTGTGCAGTAGAACACAGCGATTAAATTCAAACTGTTTCTTCAATGTTAGTAACTTGAGAGATTTTAATTTTACATCAGTCGAAGTAGGACCGGGAAGTATTAATTTAATGCCCCGACGATACAAGGAATTAACTTTTTTCATGTGAACTTCGCTGCATCTATCCCAGACGGTAGAACTGTAGTCACAATGCGTTTTGATATGCGCATGGAAAAAGAGTTTACGGATATCAGTATTAACTATATGACGTAGTTTTGATAACAGGAACAGATTTTTGGAGATTGTTTTGCATATTGAGTCAGTATGCGGTTCCCAGCTTAATTGGTTGTCCACTATAACGCCTAATAAGCGATGCCTAGTTAGTTGTTCAACAAGCTGTCTATCTAAGGAGAGTGTTAAAGGTGGTAGGCCATGCTGGTGTTTCTGACGTGTAGTAACTAACATGCTCTTTGTCTTTGGAATACTAATAATCATGTGATTATCACTGCACCAGCCTGCTACTTCATCAAGACTTTGTTGGAGTACCTTATTAATGGTTGCGATATCTTTATCAGATGTGTGTATGGTCGTGTCATCTGCGAACAGATCGCAGTTTGCGTCTAAATGAGATATGCACAGTGGCAGATCATTAATAAATAGATTAAATAATAAGGGCCCTAGAATAGACCCCTGTGGAACACCGCAAGTTACTAAACCATCAGAGGAATATTTGCCATTTAGCAGTACTTTCTGTGTTCTGTCCCTGAGATAGGAAGATATAAAGGAGACAGTATTTGAGTCAATGTGATAGAATGGTAGTTTTTTTTAGTAGGATAGAGAAAGAGAAAGAGAGAGAGAGAAAGAGAGAGAGAGAAAGAGAGAGAGAGAAGAGAGAGAGAGAGAGAGAGAGAGAGAGAGAGAGAGAGAGAGAGAGAGAGAGAGAGAGAGAGAGAGACGGAGGAGGAGGCACATACTGCATAATGTACACGTACTATTTCTTTCACACATAATTACTGTTTCTTTCTGTGTTTCTATCACCCACTCATAACACCATTGGGCTCAATCTCATATTTTATTTTGAGTGATTTACAAAATACATGTACTTGCTTCTGTTATCTTATTTTCTTACCTGGAAGATTTACAGTCCCATACTTAAGCCTGTCTCACGTAACACATACGGAGGTTGACTATATCAATGATATGTGTGTAGGTAGCGTTTTGTTTGAGGTGGCAGTTGTGGCCTCATCTTTAAATTTGGTGCCACTGTGCATGTGGCTACCAGTACTATTTACAGAACAGATGGCTGCATGTGCAGGCTAGTTCACGGTATCACTGTTCAATGTGTATTGGGCAGCCTATTGTTTGAAGTGATCAGCGGTGGCATCATCCATGATGTATGTGTGCATTTGCCACTGGTACTGTTTACAAAAGTGCTGTTTACAGAACTAGTGACTGCATAATATGCATATTATTCTGTTATTGTTATCAGATGTGGCCTCATCTCTAAGTTTGGTGCCCCTGTGCATGACGCCAACAGTACTTTTCACAAAACTAATTGCTTCATGTGCAGTGTGATGAACTGTATAATTGAGATTTGTAGGTGGGTAGCTAAAATACAGGCAGTCAATACAAGCCACTTTCTTAACCTCAAGTTTCTATATAGGTTCTACAGTCCACTAATGCCCATCAGTATACAACTGTGCATGATTGTCTTTGGTGGGTGTTTGCGGTTTTGTGTGTGTATGTGGAGTGGGGTTGGGAGCAGGCGGTATGGCACCTATTACTATGTATGTGTATGTTCTCATTTTGTATGCTGATGTGTATGTACAAAACCTACATTACAAACAAACAAAAATAAATACAAAAATAATTTAAATAAATAGTTAAGGCCATCTCACGGCAGTTAAATAAATAAGATAAAGTAAGTCAAAGATACCTGGGACATATGAATGCTAAGTAATGGATAGATTATGAACATGCACATAATTATGTACATGTCTTTTGGTGGGTGTTCTTTTATGTGTATGTGGAGTGTTATGATTGTGGTTGTGTTGTTCCGTGAGAGCATGCATGTATTAATCGTAGGAAACGATCCGATATTTATTTAATTATAATAATACATAGTTCTTGTATAGCGCTGTTCTCCAGGAAAACACTGGACTCACTGTGCATGCACAACAGCACACCCTCTCTCTCCGACACAAGCACGATTATACACTACTTTAAACCACCCCATCTCTTCCCAACACCTTACATTTACTTCCTCTAGGATCAGAATAAAAGGCAGTCAACAGTTAGCTAAAGATGAGCTAAGTGTTAAATGCCCGACAGAAAAGAAAAGTCTTTAAATGAGCTTTGAACTGTGACAATGTGGGCAGATTCCGCATTTCAGTTGGCAGCGAGTTCCACACACTTGGGGCTAAAAAGGTGAAAGAACGCTCCCCGACAGTTTTCATGTTAAGCTTTGGGATTTTTAAAAGTTTTACACTAGAGGAACGGAGGATGCGTGATGGCTGATAAACAGACAGCTTGGCAGAAAGGTACGGCGGAGGAGATCCGTCAAAATGCCGATAGGCGAAAATTGCAATTTTGTACTGGCAGCGGAATTTTACGGACAACCAGTGCAGCTGCTTCGTTTCTTCAAGATGAGATGCGCCTCATTGTTTTGAATCATCTGCAAGCTATTTGAGCTATCTTGGTTACGAATCACGTACCTTTTCAGTAAGATTCTCTATCGTTCGTACAGAGAGCGAAATTGGCTTTGTTATGATACGCTAAGATTAGTCCGGAAGTTTCTAGCAAAGTCGCACGGAGAATAGCGGTCGATTTTTGTTATGCGTAGATTCGCTGAAAATAAACCAGTACGTTCGAGCAAGGTCGCGCTGTCTAGTGACCTCGTATGTGTGACATCAAAATGTAGGCAACATTTTGCAACACAGTAGTAGAGCCGCTCTATTCTTAGTCATAGTTGTTTTCTCTGCGCGTGAAATTAGCAGCCCGTCAGTGTGTATTATGAAAGGTCGTGAACTCTTGTCAGTGTGACGTCATAGTACACACTGGGATTTGGGGCTGAAATTAGCAGTCGAATTTTTGTAGACTATTGTACTTTATTCTAGAAAGTTTTTTTTTAATTTTTTTTATTAATATTTATTAGTTTCAGTTACGTGTTCCGTTCTGATTGGTTGCGTTGTGTGAATTCGTTTGATTTTTCTGGAAAGTTGTTCTACTATAAAAGATGGTGCTAGGAAGCACGTGTGTACACGGTCATACATTGTCAGTTGTAGGGAAACACAGTTTATTGTAGGTACGTGGCCCGTATAGGGTGTACATTGTGAGAGACGCAGCGAAACGGTGGTGTACGTTGTATGAGAAACGCATTGTGTCGCCAGTGTTGACATTTTGCAGAGGAGACATTGTATCAGTGTTGGTGCATTTTGGAATGCATTGTGTGGAGATCGCATCGCTGAATAGAATATTGTTGAAACTTTACTCCAGTGTAGTCTACATCTTTAAGCCACTTGTGAAGGGTTGCAGCTGAGTGAAGTTTCTTTAAAAGAACCTTACGTGCGAGCGTCTGGTGTGATATCATACTACGACTACAACTCAACACGTAGCATGGACTGGGGTTGGCAGCGGGCGGTATGCCACCTATTACCATCTATGTATGTGTATATTTTCTTGTTGTATGCTGATGTGTATGTACAAAACCTACATAACAAACAAACAAAAATAAGTAATGTAAATAAATAAAATAAGTAAGTCAAAGATATAGATCTGGGACATATGAATGTCAAGTAAAGAATAGATTATGAACATGCACAGACGGGTGTTCTGTGGTTTTGTGTGTGTATGTGGAGTGGGGATGGGAGTGTGCGGTATGGCACCTATTACCATGTGTATGTTCTCATGTTGACCACAAAACCTACATTACAAAATAAACAATTTAAATAAATAAGATAAAGTAAGTCAAAGGTACCTGGGACATATGAATGCTAAGTAAAGGATAGATTATGAACATGCACAGATGTACATGACTTTTGGTTGGGTGTTCTGTGGTTGTTTTTTTTGGTGTGTGTGTGCGTGTGTGTGTGTGTGTGTGTGTGTGTGTGTGTGTGTGTGTGTGTGTGTGTGTGTGTGTGTGTGTGTGTGTGTGTGTGTGTGTGTGGTGGGGAGCACGTGGTATGGAACCTATTACCATACATGTGTATATGTATGTTCTCATCTCGTATGCTGATGTGTATGTGAAAACCTACATCACAAACAAACAAAACTAAATGAATAATAAATTTAAATAATAAATAAATAAAATAAGTCGGAGATACCTGGGACATATGAATATGCAAGCTAAGTAAAGGATAGATTATGAACATGCACAGGTGTATGCATATTGAAAAATGTCTTCCTTTCCTATCCTTGGTGGCCACCACCATATCACTGATGATCATGTTCATCAAGGAATTCTTTCCTTCCATAATTAAAAAGATAAATAATAAATAAATATGTAAATGAATACATAAATGAATCGATAATAAATAAATAAATAAGACGTAATATAATGGAGAGGGCTACTATATGTCTCATCCAGTCCTGATAAAGCTTGATCATAAGAGTTCTTGTGAGTACCTGAGTGCGGATTGGTTGAATGGGTTGCCCACCCCCCCCCCCCTCCCCACACTCTCCCAAATTAATATATTTAGGTGTTCAGCTGAACATGGTGATTTAGATGGAAACGGTTCGGAGATGGATTTCAGTCTGCCTGTTTGTGCCTAAGACCACACTGATAAGACAGTGTTTGACCAGTTAATCTTATCTCCACTAATAAAAGAAAAAAAAGAAAAGAAAAGCAGGCCTACACATAGCGCCGTTAGGCTGGAAAATAGACAAACAACATCCATGTTGTATCTGACAAAAAGTCTTCAGAATGTTGAAGATGGTCGGCAGACACAATGCAAAACATGCACGAGGCGAGTTTACTTTCGATATGCTTTTCTCCCACAAAAGAAAGAGTTTTATGGGAAAAGCTGCTTTCAAGACCAGGAAAAATAATGTATATGATGTACTTCAAAGTTCAAATCCAAAATAATCTCTGTCTCACTTCAGGAGCAAAGTAAACCCGCATCAACCGTGCGTGTCTGACTTCTTTCGAGGGCATCTCGCTGACCGCCATTTTGAAACTAGCGACGCGAGTATGCTTACGGCATTAAAAATATTATTTTAAAAATTATTTTATCGTAAATATGTATGCATGTTTACTTGCTCATACTTTAATTTGAGCACTGGAATAAACTTGTAACTTGTATGATTGAAAATTTCAATGTCTTGTGCACCTTTTCCGGGCGGTGGCCACAGCGATCGACCAAATAGCGCTCGGGTAACACTTCTAAAAAAAAAGTCTCCATCCTAAGGACAAATATTGTTGTTATGCATAAACCATATGGCATTAGTACTTTCGTTTCGTACCTGCAAACCATTGTTACTCTTTTGACGAACTACTTATGTCTGCAGAAATTGCGTAAGTTGCCAGACTAAAAGCCCTAGTTGTTTCAGGAGCATGGATTCAAAGTGGTGTAGTACGGGGTGCACGAGGGTCCCAGTTTGACGATCAGTACATCATGTCAACGCCGGACGAGCGCCAGCTTCAGCTGGCTTCTGTAGACTGTGGCCATGTCAATATCAGCCATTTTGCCACTGTGAAGGTGCTAGCCACGAGGATCCCTGTCGACACTCGCATTCGTGAGCTACCGCTGGTCTTGCCCGGGTCGTTACTGTATGCTTCCTTGCCGGACAAACAACTCGTGGTCCCGGGAAATCTCACGTAGCCTTCCGCGCACTGGCAGTATTTTCCCCTGTGATAGTTGGCGCACTCAAGGTGCCAATAGCCGGTTTCGATTGCAGATCCATTTGTAGTTTCATCATCGTTGGCCCACTGGCAGTCCACGGTAGAGTTGTTGCAGTCTCTTGTGGTGATCTTCGACAGATGGTGACCTGTCGTGAAATGATCCAGAGATTTGTTACAATAAATTCAAGTAACCCCTTGCTTGCTATACATACCGTGGATTCCGTTCGGCAGAAAAGTCTGGCCCACTCGGGAAGTACGCCACAAGTACACAACAAGTTCTATTCAAATGAGATGCTAAGCATCTCATTTGAACAGAAGTTGTGGGACGGGACGGTACTCCTGCAAGCGGTACAGAATGGTTCCTCGAGGTACCAAGCTATTTTGGTACAACCTTTGGTTTATCGTGATTAAAATGGAAAGGATTCGAGCAGAAAACTGACAGAGAAATAAACAGTGAAATAAGTAAAGAAATCAGTAACGCTAATTACACAGAAAGAAACAGATGCAGTTAAACCTCACGGCTGTTACGGCAACCACCTATTTTGGTCCCATGGCCTTATTTGTTACTAAAAAGAGTCACTTAAGACCTGTGTAAGAATACCACCAGTCCAAAAGCGACCACTTCAGTGCTGAAAATCACTGTACGCAGGTTTGACAATACAGCACGAGAGAGAGAACACACACGCGCGCGCGTGTGTGCTCTCTCGTGCCGGCTGTATTGCCAAACCTGTATACGCGTGCGCGCGCGACCCCGTTCACGCACGGCTTCGTCAAAGGCATATGCATGCACAGAATCTCCCAAAAGAAACGAAACCGATTTACACAATTCAAACACAACGGATTGACGTTTTTTTCCTTATTTTTGGTGTGCAGTTCTTTCATGATTTTTTTTTTTTTTTTTTTTTTAATTATAGTGTTTGGCTGACTAAAGGAAACAAAATTTCCGACAGAACATTGTCCTGCTGTTTATGTGATGATGTATAAAGTCGATGGGTCTACAAAAATGCAAACATTGGGAAAATGCATCCTACATACGCAGGTAGTGGATACAAAGGTTTAATCAGATAGTGCAAACAGTTTTGCCGACACCTCTCTTTAGCGATGGCAGCCATTTTTAAGTTCCTTCTATTTATAGAAGGGTTTTTCTTTAGTATGAATGGGTTGCAGTGGTACGAACTCGATACGGCACAAGTGGTTAAGTCTTAACCTTTGACAACTTTACTGAGTAACAAGATACACTGAAATTACATCATGTCTAGTTACGCTAACGCTTCAGAACGTATACCTTATAGCGCGAGGCGCCGTATACGTGCGTGCGTGCGTGCGCGCGCGCGCGCGTGTGTGTGTGTGTGTGTGAATGTGTGTGTGTGTGTGTGTGTGTGTCTCTCTCTCTCTCTCTCTCTCTCTCTCTCTCTCTCTCTCTCTCTCTCTCTCTCTCTCTCTCTCTCTCTCTCTCTCTCTCTCTCTCTGTGTGTGTGTGTGTGTGTGTGTGTGTGTGTGTGTGTGTGTGTGTGTGTGTGTGTGTGTGTGTGTGTGTGTGCGTACACGAAACTACTCAAGTGGTTGATTTTCTTTACCATCCTTATGCAAAATGGGTGTGTGTAAAATTCTGGGTGACCAAGTCAGGCACCCATTTTTTTTGAGGGTTGTTTCTGCATTATCTTTCATTCAGAAGTCAGAAAAAAAATATCAAAATAGATGTCTCCATTTCCCCAAATTTACTTCATGTTGTGTTTTTGCGATGCCCTGGGCCTGTGTGTTGACACGCAGATCAACTTGACGATCGCTGATTGGTTAGCCCAACACCGATCAACTGAGTTGTTTCACTTGCCCTTCCTAAAACCTCTTTATGGTCTTTTCGTCCCCTGCCGACCGTTCTTCACGTTTGCAGAGGTACTTTATGCAATATTTCTTAGTTAAGAGCACGCCCAAATGTACTTGTTCAGTGCAGTTATTTAACTGAGAGATGCCTCCAATCCCCGATACCCGTTTGGCCCAGAAAAATAAGGCGTCTGCTTCGGCCGTGGCTCGGTCCGTGTCTTCCTCTCTGACCGTTGAGTCTTGTAGTAAATGATAATAGAACCCCACGATTTTAACAAAAGCTTTCTTCTTCAATGAAAGGAATTCGTTCAATAACACCATTACAAGGTCAATCTGCCAAGCGATTTTGTTTCTTTGTGATTGTCAGTGATCGAAAAGTAACTTGACACATGCATGCACAGTATGAGTTGACTTTTATAAACAAAATAGCACCAGATTTCAATCCTCGTTCGCGAAACTGCCTTGCGATTCGAAGAACAAACGTCCACAAACAGGTCTTTCGGATTGTGCAACTGAAGTGTCGCTTTTTACTGTATTACCAGTTTTTAGTTCCCAGGGTCACCCTGGTCAGCCCCACAGGGTGGGTTTATCTCTCTATTCTGGGGCATGTGTTTCTGTCTACCCTTTGTCCATTCACCTGTATTTGCCTTTTTAAAACTCTCCCTACTGTCTGCACTGCCTGTAGCTCTTGATATTGGATGTGTGTTGCTAAATGGTCTTAGCTTTATTTAGGCCCCAAGTGTTAGGTTTATTTAATGTATTTGACCGGCTGGCGACATACATTCAATGTTCTGTTTAGGTGTTTTTTTTTTCACAAGCAGTGCAGGCACGTCCTGAGAAAGCCTTGTTGCTGTCGGGACGTTAAGCAATGTACAATCAATCTGATTCAAAATGTCAATTGGTTTACATGGTTGTATTGGACATGTTTGCAGCAACACCGTTTTGGTCACACCGGCTCAGGACTTTCTGCACACACCCAGCGCCGGATGGCAGCAGGATGTCCAAACCCATCGGGATCTATGGAAGTGGACAAGCTCGCCCCTTCCTGGCACATGACCAAGGCCCATGGCAAAATTAGTCAGCTGCAGCATCATAGCGCCCCCCACCCCCCCCCCCCCCCAGCCTCTGCCACAGAGGGTGCGTCTGGTAGGAGGGTGCATGGACGGCAGCGGAATGCTCCCAATTACTAACTGGTAAGTAAAGTGATTCTATGATCATCTATTGGCTGGCGTGCGAAGCAAAAGTGAGTTTATGTTCTGGGCCACTGGTCGTCCGTCCGTCGTCCATGGTAAACTTTAACTCATTCTACCCCAACACCAAAATCCTTAAATTTTGCCCCTGTCCTCTCAAGACCGCATTGCAGCGCAGGACACAGATCGACCATGATAGTTCAAGGGTGATGCCAGAAGCTATTCTGGCATCACCTTTGAACTATCATGGTCGATCCTTATCCTGCTGTGGTGTGTCTGGGGTAGAATGAGTTAACGGTGGCATTTTCTCGGAGACTATTCAAGCCACATTCTTCAAGCTTAGCCCAAGGATACTTTGTAGCAAGACCTTTTTAAACATGCCAATTTGAGTGACCTCTCTCAAAGGGTCACGCAGGGTTGACAAATGTGTGAAAACTGCTTGCATTTTCAGAAAACGTGGATTTTGCTGCTGCTGCAGAAGCCAGCCCTCGTCACCGAGGTCACACATATGTGAATCGGTCATACACGGGATTACTCTTTTTATTCTTGTGCAAGGCCCCTTAAACCAAAATTGTGCTGTTTCTGTCCTAATGCAGCTTTGGTTTCAATTTTTCTTTCTTTCTTTCTTTCTTTCTTTCTTTCTTTCTTTCTTTCTTTCTTTCTTTCTTTCTTTCTCCAGTTGGCAAATGGAGCCTGGAATGGACCGGAGACTGAGAGTAGTGCGAGCGCATCGCAATACGAGGGCAGTGATGACGAGGAGTTTGTTCCTGGCTCGAGCTCACCGGATTCAGACGGTGTGTCGGCATCAATTGCTGGGATCTCTGACATAGACAGTATTGTATCGACTATGTTAGATTTCATCAAAGTGGCAGGTTCGGGGTGGCCAGGTGTCGGTGACGCTAGTACCAGCAAGGTGCAGTGTGCGTTAGGGGGTGGCAATGAGAATGTGGATAGGCAGAAGGAACATGATGCTGGGGGTGGGGAAAGAGCACTTACAGAAGAAACAGGCGTGCACGTGTCGCAGAGGGGGAAAGGAAAGTACAAATGGGACAAGAAACATGCATGCAAATTGTGTGGCAAGCTTGTCTTGAAAATGAGCACGCACTTACAAGATGTCCATGCAGATGAGGCAGACGTTGCTAAAATTTTGTTGATGAAAAAAGGGACAAAGCAGAGACGTCGAGCATGGATCAGACTACAAGATGAGGGTGATTACATGCATAACGTTGCTGTTCTTGAAAACAAATCCGGATGTTTGATTCCTAAGTATCGCACCAAAACTAGTAAGGTAGACGACCTTCTCGCCTGTAGCCATTGCAAAGGGCTCTATCAAAAAAAGCTGATCTCTGTACACTCAAAACGTTGCTGTCAGAAACCAGGAGGGTTTCAGATCACTCGGCGAGGAGACGCGGCGCGCTGTGGTCGCCTAATGCTTCCAATACCCTTAGACGTTGAATTTTCCTTCTATCACAAGGTCTTGGCCAGACAGAGAGATGATGAGATAAGCCGTCTCATCAGAACTGACCCCTTGCTTCTTGAGTATGGAAAGAGATTATTTGACTGCAGGGACATTGAAGAACACACGGCTGGACAAATCAGCTCCAGGATGCGGGAGTTAGGGAGACTATTAAAGATTATCAGAGTGAGGTCAGAAATGAAAATCGCAAGTTTAAATGCTGTGATCAATTCAGCTAGCTTTGATCATGTTGTCCTGGCTGTAAAAGAGCTAGCAGGTTTTGATGAGGACACATATCAGTTCAAAAAAGGCAGTCTCGCAATGCGCATAGGCCATGCTTTGAAAAAGTGTTCACAGATCAAACAGTCACAGGCATCCAAACAGCTTGGGCAGGGTTCAGAAGACACGTGGCGACAGGAGCTCTCTGAGGCGCAGCGGTTTGACTCTGTCTTCAACGGGGACTATTATGATTGTGTGTCCGCTACAGCAGCCCAGTCGGTCGGGAAAATGACCATGAACAAACCCAAGCTGATCCCATCATGTGAAGATGTGAGGAAGGTCCAACAGCTTCTTGAGACAAGGATGGTTTCGGAAGATTATCCCACAGTGGTTAAAGCAACTCTTTGTGCTGTATCACTTTTTAACCGAAAACGAGGGGGAGAAGTTAAAAGAATGAAGGTGTCAGACTTCCAGAATGCTAAGATTGGATCGATCACCAATCAAGATATCTTGAAAGGTCTCACAGAGGTTGAGAAGAAAATGGTGAATCATTTTCAGCGAGTGGAAATCAGAGGCAAGTTTAATAGGAGTGTTCCCGTTTTGCTGACGAAGAAGATGATGACAACTGTGGACAGAATCCTTCAAATGAGGCAATCGGTGCCAGCCATCTTTGCCACACCTTCTGGTCAGAGGCCTTACAGAGGCCATGATGTTCTGAAGGAACATGCGCTACAAGCGCAAGTGTCAAACC
Organism: Semisulcospira habei; assembly: GCA_036245525.1. Taxonomy (NCBI): domain Eukaryota; kingdom Metazoa; phylum Mollusca; class Gastropoda; family Semisulcospiridae; genus Semisulcospira; species Semisulcospira habei. Next base: position 63,063,854 of record BTPG01000006.1, read on the forward strand.
CAGCCATGTTCACATTTAGTCAGTTACGGAAGCAGGTTGCAACTTTGGCTCAGTCCATGGCCATCTCGGAGTTAGACCAGGATCAGCTGGCAGACTTCCTTGGTCATGATATTCGGATACATCGCCATATCTACCGCCAACCTCAAGACGTCCTTCAAAAGGCAAAAGTGGCAAAGATTCTTCTGTCAGTTAACAATGGGATGACAGATTTTGAGAGTTGCATTAGAGCTGAGCTGGGCGATGATGAAGAGATTGACTTTGACAATGAAGACGCATCAGAAACTGGCAGAGAGGTCTCGGGGGGAACAGCACCTGTGAATGAAGAAAGTAGCAAGTCAACAACACAGGAATCAATGAGCATGACGGAGAAAAGACATCCAGAGCCTGATGACAATCTAGATAGTTTTGATGATGACAGTACTGTGTCAGCTCCTGTTCGAAAGAAAGCTAGATTTACAAGGAAACCATGGGTGGAAGCTGAAGAGAAAGCTTTCAAACTCGTTTCAAGACACACCTCGTCATGAACAAACTTCCTGGAAAGGCCGAGATACAGCACGCAATGGCAGAAGAGCCCACACTTAGACATAGGTGCTGGACAAACATTAAGGATTACGTCCGCAACAGACTGAAAAAGTTACAAAAGAAATGAATTGAGGTTCCCCGCCACTAGCGGCATTTTCGGTTTCATACAGGAGTGTTATTATTGGGGTGGTTTCAGCATGTATAGCCTGCTTTTTTTTATCTGATGGACGCCTGGATCATTTTGTATACTGTATAACCTTTCGATTTGCAAAACGAAACAGCCGGCTGCTGGGGACAAAAGACAATAATAAGATAAGAAAACCATTGACAACGTAAAGATTTATTACAAGAGTGTTATTATGGGGGTGGGGTGGGGGGGGGGTTGCTCTGCCTGGATCATTTTTGTATACTGCATTCCATCCATTTAAAAATCTGCAAACGGAAGAAGAATGGTTGGTTGGGGACGAAAGACAATAATAAAGGCTGAAGTTTCAAGTGATTTCTTATGTTGTCAGTTAATTAATTAATGTCAGTGTTCTGTTCTGTCATTTTAACTCATTCTACCCCTAGACCGGAATCCCCAAATGTTGAAGTCGTCTTCAAAAGACTGTGTTGCAGTGCACGACACAGATCCACCATGATAGTTCAAGGGTGATGTCAGAATAGTTTGGCGCCCTATGGGCGCCAAGCTATTCTGGCATCACCCTTGAACTATCATGGTGGATCTTTATTTTGCTGTGGTGTGGTGTGGTGTGTCTGGGGTAGAATAAGTTAAGTGTTAGTTTCTTCAGTGTTCTGTTCTGTCATTTAACTCATTCTACCCCAAGACCGGAATCCCCAAATGTTGAAGTCGTCTTCAGAAGACTGTGTTGCAGTGCAGGACACAGATCCACCATGATAGTTCAAGGGTGATGCCAGAATAGCTTGGCGCCAAGCTATTCTGGCATCACCCATGAACTATCATAGTGGATCTTTATTTTGCTGGGGTAGAATAAGTTAAGTGTTAGTTTCTTCATCTGGGTCTTTTTCTGTCTTTCATATTTTTCTACACTTTTTGACCCGCATCATACTGAGGCTAAAAGCTTCAAATTTGTTCACTGCCATAATTCTATGCAAGCTACATTACAGTACTTACAGATGAAGACATAGACCAATGGCTTTAGTTCAAGGGTGGTGCCACAATAGCTTGGCGCCTAGAGGCACCAAGCTATTCTGGCACTAACCCTTGGACTATTTCAGTCACACTTGTTGCACACACTGGTGTATTCCGAATGATAAGGGTTAATATTTAAAATACTCTGTTGCTGTTTGTCTGAAACTCCAGAGTACCCAAAACCAAAAAAAAAAAAGTCCTTTAATTTCCAGAATACAATATTTTGATTCTCACATAATTGCCATGTTAAACTGTTTTGCTTCAGAAGGACAAAACGCAGCAATGTTTAAAAGATTTCCTCTGTAAAAATCATAATCGAAAGGTTACGGGCCAGTGTTTATTCAATTTTGCACCATACAATGTTAAAAATGTTAAAGCACACGTACACATTAAGTTGGGAAAAAAATTAATGTGAAAAAGAAGTATTCCATGAACTTGACCTTATTACAGATGCCTACTGTTGTGAAGACACCCATTTTGACTGTAATGCCAGTTTTTGTGTGAGACTGAGGCACCCACTTTATTGGTAGAAACCCATTTTTTTTTTCCATCTAGTGGCTCTGTTTCTAGAAAATGTCTATGTTATTTTAAGTTATAGAGCTTAGTTATAAGGTGAGTTCTAAACATTCGCATCAATTCCAGAGCCCTAGAATAAATAGAAATATGGGAACCCATTTTGACATAAAATGATAGGTAACCCACTCTGACGCTTTCGTCCCCATATGTGTATGTGTGTGTGTGTGTGTGTGTGTGTGTGTGTGTGTGTGTGTGTGTGTGTGTGTGTGTGTGTGTGTGTGTGTGTGTGTGTGTGTACACGGTTCGTGTGTGTTGTGCGTATCTTCCACGAGAATCTCCAACATTTGTGAACGTACAAGCTTGAACAAGAAAGGCTCACTTGTATGACCGATCCACACATGTCTGACAATAAGTAAATGGATGGCGTCCCGCACTAACAAAATCGATGTTTTCACAAAATGTAATCAGTTTTCACACCTCTGTGAAACCCCCGTGACCCTTGACCTTTGCGATGAGTCGACTAAATTAGGATACATAGGAAGGTCGTATTATCAGCTACCTTTGTGCCAAATTTGATTGAAAAGTTTGCTGCAAAAATGTTGATAATAACTACAATTATTGGCATTTTATACACATTTGTCGTCCTCTTGTGACCCTTGACCTTTTCCGAGGGATCATCCAAATTAGTGTGCATAGATAGGTTTTACCATCAGGTATTTCTGTAGCAAGTTTGGGTTTGAAGTTGTGAATAGTAATTGAGTTAGTTATTTGGGTTTAACGCCGAGCAGGCAACTAAGGCCATCTCAGCCATTTTGCCACTGTGAAGGTGCTAGCCACGAGGATCCCTGCCGACACTCGCATTCGTGAGCTACGGGTGGTCTTGCGCGGGTCGTTACTGTATGCCTTATAGCTCGCCAGCTCCTTGCCGGACAAACAACGCATGATCCCGGGAATTCTCACGTAACTTTTCGCGTACTGGCAGTATTTTCCCCTGCGATATTTAGCGCACTGGTGAAAAAAATAGTATGCATAGATAGGTTTTACCATTAGGTATCTCTGTACCAAGTTTGGGTTTGGGGTTGCGAATAGTAATTGAGTTAGTTATTTTGGGTTTACCGCCGAGCAGGCAACTAAGGCCATCTCACGGCGGCGTATAGTAATTGAGAAAAACAACATTTCTTGTCAAAATATAGTGTGTTTTTTTTAAATCTATTTCCTGAGCTCTTGTGACCCTTGACCTTTCCGAGGGGTCATCCAAGTTAGTATGCATAGATAGGTCCTACCATCAGGTATCTCTGTAGCAAGTTTGGGTTTGAAGTTGTAAATAGTATTTTAGAAAAAGAAAAAGAAAAATAATCTTTTGCCAAAATCTTGAGCTCTTGTGACCCTTGACCTTTCCGAGGGATCAACCAAATTAGTATGCATAGAAAGGTCTTACCATCAGGTATCTTTGTATCAAGTTTGGGTTTAAAGTTGTGAATAGTATTTGAGAAAAAACTCATCTTTTGTCAAAATATGGCTATTTGTTACACTATAAGTGTTAACGTACTAACGTACCCTGAAAGGGTTAACGGCCGAAGGGCACGATCGAGCTATGACGCAAGTTCCCATGTTTTGAATTTGTGAGCGTGCATCATAGAATATGGGCCACACTGCCTGGGGCGTGAAGTACTGGATATGTAAGGCCAAGATCGAGAAATATACCGTTTTGACGACGTAATATGTACGGCCTGGAGGAAGATCCTTTTTTGTAGAATTGTATGGGTGACAGTAAACCACCCTTTTGACAGCTTGGGGGCCAAGAGCGACGTTTTCAATAACAGGGCCCGGTTCCCCAAATGTGTATATATTGTGGAGAGCTCGGAACGAAAGAGACAGAGTGGAACAAGAGCTCAGGGGAAGAGCTCAGAACGAGAGCTCAGGTAGAAAGTTCCGATTTCGATTTCGCTATTAGATTGGTCCTGCCCAATCTATTTTTGATATATTTCCTGATCCCCCGTGACCTTGACCTTTGTGAGAGGTCACTGAAATTGGTATGTTTAGAAAGGTCTTGCCACAAAGTATCCTTGGGCCAAGTTTGAAGACTGTAGCTTGTATAGTCTCCGGGAAAATGCCAACGTTAAAGTGTACCACGGACGACGGCGGACGGACGACCATTGGCCCAGAACATAGTGAGCCAAAAATGAGTACATGCTTTATTCAAGGGGTGCCAAAGAGTACCTCCAAGCATATTACAATTGGATGTCCCATTGGAGAGTTATAAAACCATTAATAGAGTAATAGAGAGAAAGTCAATGGTTGACCCACATGAGAGTCCGCACTTATTGTCTCGTTCACTTAAAATTCGCTTGACGAAAGATATTGGTAGAGTTCGTTAGCAAGCTGTGTACCTTTTCAACTTTTTCCGTAAAATTAATTATAGTACGGCATGATGCACCGCAACTGTTTGCAAGCAAATACCTGATCACCCCCCCCCCCCCCCCCATGTAGTTTTTCTTTTGAATTTAAATCACAGTGAAACTGAACGAGATGGAATAATCTATGGTTCATCCCATCTTGTAGAGTTTCACTGTGATAAAAATAATTTAAAAAAAACTAGCGCAAAGTTACTTATGAGCTGTCCACGCTGTCTCTACCTGTTGTCTTTGCCCTGATTCTGATTTTGAAATAACTCACTTTGAAAACAGCCTATATGCTTCACTGGTTTGAAGAAACGTCATGTCATGACGTAATTTTAGTTTTTAAATAATTTTGGTTTTACGTGATGTGAGTTTCACTTTACTTCAGTCTAGACATGCGACATGGTGAAGAAGAAAAAAGGAAAGACTATATATCTTGCTAGAGAGAGAAATGAAATGAAATGAAATGAAACTTTATTTTCCAAGGATAAAAGAATAGGTGCGCAGACCTTTTTTCATTCTTGTCCTTGCTACAAACTACATGAAAACACACACGCACGCACGCACGCACGCACACACACACACACACACACACACACACACACACACACACACACACGCCGGGCACGGACACACGCGCTTGCACACACTCACACACACATCCACACACGCGCGCACGCACACACACGGAAGTACGTAGAGAGAGAGAGAGAGAGAGAGAGAGAGAGAGAGAGAGAGAGAGAGAGAGAGAGAGAGAGAGAGAGAGAGAGAGAGAGAGAGGGAGGGAGGGAGGGAGAGAGAGAGAGAGAGAGAGAGAGAGAGAGAGAGAGAGAGAGAGAGAGACTTCCGGCCACAGCTAGAATTTTGCGCGTGTCGTTCGCTTCCTCCCTTGTATTCTGACTTGAGCTACCTCCCCACATCACCATCGGCGAGTCTGAACTGAAGTCAGTGCACCAGTTTACCTACCTTGGCTGCATCATCATGTCAGACGCCAAGCTGGACAAGGAGCTGGACAGCAGGCTGGCAAAAGCAAACAGCGTTTTCGGGTGTCTATACAAGCGGGTATGGCATAATCAACAGCTGAAAACAGGCACCAAGATCAGCGTTTACAGAGCTGTCGTCCTCACCACCCTGCTGTATGGTTCCGAGTCCTGGGCCCTCTACCGCAGCCAACTACGACTCCTCGAACGCTTCCACCAGCGCTGCCTGCGTACAATCCTTGGCATTCACTGGAGTGACTATGTCACAAACGTCGAGGTCCTTGAACAGGCAGAAACTGTGAGCATCGAGGCTTTGCTGCTGCGGACACAGCTCCGCTGGGCTGGGCACGTCTCCAGGATGGAGGATCATTGCCTGCCCAAGATCACCCTGTTCGGCGAGCTCGCCACTGGACACAGAGACAGAGGGGCACCAAAGAAGAGATACAAAGACTGTCTCAAGAAGTCACTTAGTGCCTGCCAAATCGACCACCGCCAGTGATCTTCACTTGCTGCGGACGGTGACACCTGGCGCTCCACCATTTACAAGGCAGCTGTCTCCTTTGAGGACTCTCGCAGAGCTGGCCTTAAAGACAAGCGGTTCAGGAGAAAAACAGAGATGCCGAAACTCAGAACCCTGGCCAGACCTCCCTCTGCAGCCACTGCGGTCGAACCTGCCAGTCACGAGCATGCCTGCAGACGTCGTGGACAACTCCTATAGAATCTTCGTTCGCGAAGTGAAGCCAAGAGAGAGATCTCATATTTATAATATAACTCAGTGTTGACGGACTTTGTCGGAGTGGTGCCCTCTAAATATTGACCGCCGGCGCTGTACTATGGCGACGGGCCCCCAGGTGCAGCTTTGACTGCTGTTATTATGTAGCCTAGATCTGAGATCATTTATCTGTGGCCGGTATTTTGTTTCTGTTGTCAACTTGTATTTCACGTACTAGCTTTAGTCAAGTAGGAACTTTCCGACAGAACATATAATAGTGTGTTAAGGAGACATAGGGTTGTCTTGGTATTCTGCTTTTGTCAGGGAGGTTCGGGTCGGGATGAGGCCACTGGCGCCGGCCTTTAGATGCCTTGGCGACGGGCTTCACCCGTCCCGCGTCATTGTCCATTTTGTAGCTATGTTATTCTCCTTTTGTTTGTAAACTGTTGTGTGAGTGTGTGTGATTGCGAGTTGCACCTGGCGAGACGAATTTCTCTTTTCGAGATAATAAAGTACTCTTATTCTTATTCATCATTTTTGTAGTTTTGTCAACCAAATAAACGTGTAAAACTGCATACCCCAAACCATGATAAAATGTCCCTCCCGGCGTTAACCCATATCATACTGAGGCTAAAAGCTTCACATTTGTACACTGCCATATGCTAGCTACATTCAGTATAGTACTTACAAATGAGGATATAAACCAATGGCTTTAGTTCAAGGGTGGTGCCAGAATAGATTGGCGCCTCAGAGGCGCCAATCTATTCTGGCACTACCTTTGAACTATTTTAGTCAAACTTATTTCACACACAGGGTTAAGTTGGAATTCACCTGTGTTAGTGCTCGCGTTTCTTTTGGAAGATGCTGTATATACAAAGAGAGAGAGAGAGAGAGAGAGAGAGAGAGAGAGAGAGAGAGAGAGAGAGAGAGAGAGAGCAGACTGAGCGGGGGCTGGAGTGGGATGGGATTTGATAGAGTTGAAACTCCTGCACAGAAAAAAATGACATAAATAATTTGTTTTTAAGCTTACGCGTTATACACCTTCCGTCTTTGTACGTGAGTCCGTCCTCACACTGACATTTCTTAGCACCATCAGCCGCCACCATACATTTATCCTTCAGCATACCGAGCTGGGGACAAGTCATGTTGGCTCGGCCATCCACACAGCTCACATCCGTTGTAACGTTGTACTTCTTACATGTGGCGGCGACAGCGTACCATCCGAAGTCACACATACAGGTCGGTTTTGTGCCCAGATCCAGGCAGATTCCGCTCAGATTCAACTGGTGGTCGACTCCGCCGAGCAGCGAACGGCAATCGGCGTTACTTTCACAGATAATGTCGCTTATGTTTGGTAAGTACCGCGGTTGCTCGAAGGCGTTGATAGCTAGACACAGAGCAGTGAAAGTCAGTGTTGACAGTAGTCTTCTTGTGGGCTGAACTTGTGTGAGCCGTAGAGCGGCCATCGATATACTGCTGTCCCGACAATATGACCGTTTCGGCCCCGGTGTGCAAAACACTATATGGCTGATATCGGTCGCAGTCGACCCGCGCATGGATGACATGTGTACTGTACTGCACGGATGTGCACGGGCCAACAAATGGTGACGTCGATCCGATGTTTGTTTTCGCTATGGGTCTTTATTGGCGTCATTCCACACGTCATTCCTAAGTTCTAGTTTTAAATGTAATTAATCCTTTCAGTCGAACTTGGTTACTTTTTCATTGTCATTCATTCTTTCACAACCCCCAAACCGGAATGTGGCAAAGATTGAACCTGACGCGACAACGAACGTCAGGGGCCGGGTGCACAACAGCCTGCTAAATTAAAAGATTTTAAAGTTAAAATCGTTTTAGTTCACGGTGTTTTTAAAACACTTTTAAAACTGGTGCACAACACGTTTCTAATAAAAGTTAACGTTTTAGCTTAAAATTGTCTACCGCACTACGTCGCCGATATATAAATAGACTGAGAGGGGGTTCTTTGAATAGTTCATTTTCAGTAAAGATTTATAATCACTAGCATGGAGAACCTCGCGCTGGGATCATATGGCGTTGAGGCGCGTCCCCTGGGTGGTGGATAGGGGGTCCCTCGCGAGAGGGGTGCACCGAATGAAATAAGGTGTCGTGAACCAACATGGTCTAAGGGAAGGTGACCCCGACAGAAACCCCTGGTCCTCCTAGTAAGGGGGTTGGGCGTAGGGTAGCTTCCCCACCCTGCAAATAAGGAAATAGCTACAAAAACGCCGACGAAAAGACAAACAGCAATTCCTTTCCTGGAGGAGGAAGGTTCTTCTACCAGAAGATTTATGACGCCCTGTGATGAAAGCCGGAAGTCTTCGGAAGCCACAGGACTGAGCCGCCTCTCTCTATCCAGGGACACAACCATGGGCACATGGAATGTCAAGACCATGTACTAGAGCGGCAAGGCCGCCCAGATAGCAGCGGAAATGCAAAAGTACAACCTTTCCCTGCTAGGTATCAGTGAAGCCAGATGGACGCAATCTGGCCAGAAAAGGCTGTTAAGTGGGGAGATGATTCTGTATTCAGGTCATGAAGAGGAGAATGCCTCCCATACAGAAGGAGTAGCATTCATGCTGTCACCAGTGGCACAGACAGCGCTGATGGGCTGGGAACCTCTTGAGCCAAGAATTATCACAGCAGCCTTTAGAACCAAGAAATAGATCAAGCTGAACATCATCCAATGTTATGCGCCCACTAATAATAATAATAATACCGTTATTATATAGGCGCTTTTTCTCAATTTTTGGGGCAATCGACTCAAAGCGCCGCGCCTGAAACCCAACGAAACACGAAACAGACACAGATTTACGCCATTTAAGACAAACACAGTACAAGACAAACGAAGGGCCAGTCAGCTACTGAAGTTACAGAGAATTTTGATCGCTTGTATTTGAAATTTGTAAAGTGGCCTGAGACCGGTACCAAAGTGTGGGGGGTGGGGGGGGGGTGGAAGAACCGGAGTACCCGGAGAAAGAACCCCCGACAGTCCGCCCGAATTAACGGTGACACTTACCAGAGGAGAAAAGTCCAACGCCGGAACCCGGTATCGAACCGCGCACCTTTGGCATTGGTGGCAGGCGCCTTAACCACTGCGCCACGGACCGCCCCCTAATGACAGTGACGAGGAAGAGAAACAAGAGTTCTACGACCGACTCCAGAGTGCTGTGGGAAAATGTGCAGAGCGAGACATCACCATCGTCATGGGCGATTTTAATGCCAAAATAGGGGAGGACAACACCGGATATGAAGAGGTGATGGGGAGACAGGGACTAGAGGAGATGAGTGAGAACGGGGAGAGGTTTGTAGACTTTCGTGCTCTAAACAGACTTGTCATTGGTGGCAGCATCTTCCCACACAGAAGAATACACAAAGCAACTTGGGTCTCACCTGACCATACTACAGAGAACCAAATAGACCATATCTGCATTAGTAAGAAATTTAGAAGATCCTTCAAGATGTTCGATTGAGGAGGGGAGCAGATGTCGCCTCAGACCACCATCTGCTTACCTTAAGAATAAAGCTCAAGTTAAAGAAAAGCCGCACAGAGACAACAAGAAGACAGCGCTATAATGTAGGCCTCCTGAGAAAGACTCGAGTGAGAGAAGAGTTCAAACTGGTGCTGTCCAACCGGTTTCAAGCGCTACAGGAGCTAGTCAATGAAGAGGAGGCGGTCCCCACAGAGCAGCAGTGGAAGGCAGTTAGAGAGGCGCTGAACTCAACCTGCAAAGACACTGTAGGGTTCAGGAAACACCATCACAAGGACTGGCTGTCGGCACAGACCTTGAAGAAGATAGAAGTGAGGAAGCAGAAGAAAGCAGTTGTCAACAACGGTCGCACGAGAGCAGCCAAAGCAAATAATAATAAATTTAAAAAAACGGAAAATCTGTGGCTAGAACCACGCCAGTTGTGGTTTGTAAAAAAATGGCATATTTTGGTTAGCGAGCTTATTATAATTATAATCACAACTACCTGCTCTCTATTCGTACCGATATTCTCTTACTGAAATTGATTATTTGCTTTGATTCAATGGCTTATTACTTACTGTGTACCATGCTAAATGCTGTTCGTTCTCTCTCTCTCTCTCTCTCTCTCTCTCTCTCTCTCTCTCTCTCTCTCTCTCTCTCTCTCTCTCTCTCTCTCTCTCTCTCTCTCTCTCTCTCTATCAGGTACAATCTTTCTTGACCTGAAAAAAGCTTTTGATCTTGTCAACCACTCTATCCTACTAAAAAACTACCATTCTATCACATTGACTCCAATACTGTCTCCTTTATATCTTCCTATTTCAGGGACAGAACACAGAAAGTACTGCTAAATGGCAAGTATTCCTCTGATGGTTTAGTAACTTGCGGTGTTCCACAGGGGTCTATTCTAGGGCCCTTATTATTTAATCTTTTTATTAATGATCTGCCACTGTGCATATCTCATTTAGACGCAAACTGCGATCTGTTCGCAGATGACACGACCATACACACATCTGATAAAGATATCACAACCATTAATAAGGTACTCCAACAAAGTCTTGATGAAGTAGCAGGCTGGTGCAGTGATAATCACATGATTATTAGTATTCCAAAGACAAAGAGCATGTTAGTTACTAGACGTCAGAAACACCAGCATGGCCTACCACCTTTAACACTTTCCTTAGACAGCTTGTTGAACAAGTAACTAGGCATCGCTTATTAGGCGTTATAGTGGACAACCAATTAAGCTGGGAGCCGCATACTGACTCAATATGCAAAACAATCTCCAAAAATCTGTTCCTGTTATCAAAACTACGCCATATAGTTAATACTGATATCCGTAAACTCTTTTTCCATGCGCATATCAAAACGCATTGTGACTACAGTTCTACCGTCTGGGATGGATGCAGCGAAGTTCACATGAAAAAAGTTAATTCCTTGTATCGTCGGGGCATTAAATTAATGCACTGAGCTAAATAGCCTGGCAGCACTTGAGTATCTTAAAATTGATGGATATATGTGCCTCAGAGACACCTTACAATGCAACAACAATATTGCATAGCAAAATGCTATTAAACTTGAACTCAGTCTTCTCTGCGGTTCAAATGTTTTCAATGGTTATTACCATACATTTTTTTTACACTAAATTTGGTATAATTACATTCTTATCTCCATTTTAGACCCCGACAGAAAACCCCTGGTCCTCCTAGTAAGGGGGTTGGGCGTGGAGGTAGTTTCCCCACCCTGCAAATAAGGAAATAGCTACAGAAACGCTGACGAATAGACCAACAGCAATTCCTTTCCTGGATGAGGAAGGTTCTTCTACCAGAAGATTTATGACGTCGTGTGGTGAAAGCCTAAGTATTCGGAAGCCACAAGACCTAGCCGCCTCTTTCTATCCAGGGACACAATCATGGGCACATGGAATGTCAAGACCATGTAAGCCAGTTTCCAGCATCACTAGGCAGGCATTGTCATGGAACCCCCAGGGAAAGAGGAAAAGAGGCAGGCCGAGAAACACCTGGCGTCGAGACCTCCAAGCAGATAGCAAGAGACGGGGAACCACCTGGAGTAAAATCGAAGGAGAAGCACAGGTCCGGAGTCGTTGGAGGTCTCTCGTCGACGCCCTATACCCTGGGAGGGGTGATAGACGTAAGTAAGTAAGTAAATCTCCATTTTGTGAGGTGGGTCAGATTTGCTTTGTGATCTGTAACAAGATCCTCCTTCTCCACTATATCTGTACATGGAAGCTGTGGGCAAAGTAAAGCAAATAATGAGGTTAACTAAATGTCATTCAAGACGTCAAACCAATGCAGCTACAACTAATAAATAGTTGTTCAGTTACTTAGCTCCTAGTTTGAAGTACTGAACCTCCAGATTCAAATTTCAATACTGGTAATGGTGTAACCTATATCACCTCTGTGATAGGTTTATAGTTTGTATTTTATTTTGAGTAAGCTTAGTGGATTGACATTAGAATTGTTCTTGTTGTTTTCCCTTTTTAGACAGAGACAAATAAATTTTCCTTTTTCCTCAAGCATATTTTTTAGTTTTGGTTTCTGGAAATGACCTTGTAATAATACTGCAGGAATACGTTTTGGTGTAGTTTGTAATATTTTAGTAATTATTTTGGTTCCGATTTTTTACTTCCTGTTGTGGCAATTTCCTCTTTGATAATTCCTCTTCCTCTGCCATTTCATTGTTTGAGCGGGGACAGAGCATGCACTGACCTCGCGGATGCTAATTCAGGTTGGAAAGGCGTTTTAATTAAGAAATATTGTTGATTTCATTTAGGGATTGCATTAAATTTATAGGATGCATTTCTTTTTATGCGAATTACATTGTGATGCAGGGAATATTCTTGGATTCTAATAGTACAAGAACCACGTGTTATTCCTTATTGTACATTCATGCCACACCATGAGGTTATAATTATGGAATTCTTCACGTCCTTTACTCTTTTCTTCTGACTGAGCACAATATTAATTGTGGTCTGTTATAAAATGTTAATGAAAATATATGGTATCATAATATGGTATGTTCAGTTATTAAGTATTGACGGCTGGCGACATACATCATGTTCTGTTATATTTTTTTTTCACAGCGTGCGGCCGTCTGAGAAGCTTGTTGCTGTCGGACGTAGCAATGTCATCAATCATCAATTGTCTCAGCATGTATCTGTAGAATTGGTAACATCTTGGGTGTTTTGGGCCATCAGAAGCTGTAAATCATGGCAAGAACTATCACTTATTATTTATCCCGATCACGGTACCCGTGTGGCACATGTGACAGACCTGTCATTTGGGAGCAGAGCGAGGTGGCGTGTGAAACATGTGGCCAGTGGTTCCATGCGACATGCCAAAGTATTGGATCAGGGTCATACACAGCTCCAGATGCAAGCAACGTGACATGGCATTGCATCATATGCGGAAACCCAAACCATAGCACTACCACATTTGATCTCTATGGGGTTGAGCAAGAGGCCAAGCATTCCAATAGCAGACACTCCCTCGGCTCAGTGTCATCCCTCAAAAAGTCCTAGCTTGAAGCCTCTGCACTCCTCCACACCTACCAGAGCAAGTACACAAAATAAACAGAAATTCAGACCATTGAGGATCCTGAATGTGAATTTTCGCTCAGTAGTGGGTAAAAGAGCGGAGATAGCGAATCTCCTCTGGACAGCACAAAACCTGATGTCATCATAGGTACTGAGACGTGGCTAGATGGAACCATCCAGAACAAGGAATTCCTGCCAGCCTCATTCCGAGTGTACCACAAAGACAGAAGTCGGGATGGAGGTGGTGTCCTACTTGCCATCAGAGAAGACATCCAAAGCACAGCACTACCAGAGCTTAACACAGACTGCGAAATAATCTGGGCAAAGCTACTGTTAGAGGGCAGGAAGCACTTATACATCTGCGCATACTACCGCCCAAATGTTTCAGACGACAAAAGCCTGAAAAATTGTGAAATGTCGGTCAGACGTGCTGCCGACTGCAATAACCCAACTCTCATAGTCGGCGGGGACTTTAACTTCCCTGGATGGGAGTGGTCGACCATGTCCTTGAAACGAGATGTAGCATTCCCGCGCCTGCACGAAAATTTCATCGACCTCACATACGATACTGGACTGGAGCAGGTAGTACGGTCCCCAACAAGGTTATGTAACACCTTGGACCTCGTCCTGACAAACACCCCCAATCTCATTCCACGTGTTGAGATCATTCCAGCCGTCTCCGATCATGACATAGTGTATTGTGAGTACGCCACCAAGATCACGATCAGTAGCAATAAGTAACGACCTATACCAATTTACAGAAAAGCCAACTGGGAAACGATGAAGGCTGACATGCTAGAAATGCAGAAGACTTTTGACGAGACGAACCTAACAGACACAACGGTGGAAAAGCTATGGACAACCTTCAAGACCACCATCCTTGACACAGTCTCAAGAAACATACCTCACAAATCTCCCAGCAAGAAGGATTCGTATCCTTAGATTACAGGCAAAATTTTAAAAAAAAACCTGCTGAGGAAGAAAAATAGATTGTGCGCTGAAATGAAAAAGTGTGGAACAGAAGAACTGAAGGTAGAAATGAAGAAAATGCTGGGGGAGGTACAGAAACAACTGAGAAGAGCCTACTGGAGCTACGTCGGCGGACTGTTTACCCAGACCAGAGAGGAAACAGACAGGACACCATCAATGAAGAGATTCTGGACCTACATGAAATACCAGAGAGCAGCAGCCATTGGAATACCACCCCTCAAGGACAAAGGGAAACTTGTAACAGATCACATGGTCAATTCAACAAGTCATTCAGTGATGGCACAGCATACAGCCCAGGAGAAATAGAGCGTAAGTGCAAACTGCTAAGACACAGAAACGACTACAGCTCCATGTCAGAGACCGCGATCAGCGTGAAGGGCGCAGAGAAGCACCTGCAGGGTCTGAATCCAGCAAAAGCTGCCGGTCCAGATAACATCTCCCCTCGCATATTAAAAGAACTGTCTGCAGAACTTGTTCCTCTGCTCACCAAGATCTTCCAACTCTCCCTCCAAACAGGCGACGTCCCACCAGACTGGAAGGATGCGCTTGTCACCCCTATCTTCAAGAAAGGTGAGAGCTACGACCAAGCTAACTACAGGCCTGTGTCGCTCACAAGTATCCCGTGTAAGCTGCTGGAGTATATCATCATCAGCGGCATCATGGACCACCTCGAGGCCAACATCCTAAACCCTTACCAGCATGGCTTCCGAGCGAAGCGATCTTGCGAGACGCAGCTGTTGGAATACGCAGATGAAATTACAACGAACCTTGAGCATGGCCTGCAGACTTGTCATTCTAAAAGACTTTGATAAGGCGTTCGACAGGGTGAACTATAATCTTTTGCTCCAGAAGCTAGACTACTACGGCATCAGGGACAACACCAACAGATGGATTGCCAACTTTCTCCGAGGCAGACGTCAAGCAGTGGTAGTTGAGGGTGCTAGGTCTACTCACATTGATGTGCGCTCTGGAGTACCCCAAGGATCCGTCGTAGGTCCCTGCCTGTTCCTGCTGTACACAAACGACATGCCAGAAAGAGTCAACTCGAGAACCCGCCTGTTTGCAAATGACACCGCGGTATACCGCCCCATTACCTCACAGTCCGACCATGATACGCTATAAGAGGATCTAAATGCCCTGT
The DNA here is from genome assembly GCA_036245525.1 of Semisulcospira habei. Lineage (NCBI taxonomy): Eukaryota > Metazoa > Mollusca > Gastropoda > Semisulcospiridae > Semisulcospira > Semisulcospira habei. The sequence continues at coordinate 63,079,308 of BTPG01000006.1, forward strand.
GCGCATGGGAAAGCGAATGGGACATGCAGTTTCACCCGCAGAAATGTGTCACTCTACCAGAATCACGTAGCAAAGTGAACAGAAGTCACCAGTACTCCCTACACGGACACGCCCTTGACGAGGTAAGCTCCACAAAGTACCTGGGCCTGACCATACAAAAGGACGCCAGCTGGGATACCCACCTCAACCTGATATGCAGCAAGGCAAACCAGATGCTGGGGTTCCTGCGGAGAAACCTGAAGATCGGTTCAGTCGCAGTCAAGGAGCTTGCCTACAAGTCGCTGGTCCGGCCCATCCTAGAGTATGCGAGCTGTGTGTGGGACCCGCATCAGCACAAGGAAATAGCCAGGATCGAGTAAGTCCAGAGACGAGTAGCCCGCTTTGTCCTGAACAGACACAGGAACACATCCAGTGTAGGGCAAATGCTGTAACACCTGAAATGGCAGACTCTCCAAGAGCACAGAAGTAGGGCTCGTTTAGCAATGTTATATAAGATTGTAACGCACGCAGACTTGCCCACAGTCGCACGTACAGACTCTCACGCAACGGACGCATACACCGCCACTGACTTAGACGGACGCATTCATGCGGTAAAACTCAACACACGGGCTTCCTTTCTAAAGTAACTTTTATACAATATAAAAGAAAAGAAACGCTTAAATGATTATCAAACTATACACACTTCCCCACCACCAGCATCCACATCACATACACATCACACACTATCTCGGCCAGGCTAGGCATTAGTTTCTCACTGTCTCCAACCTGTTTGATGTTATCGCCTGGTTACGCTGGTCCTTCTCACGTCTAGGCGTGCAAGTCCTTCGTTGTACGCTCTTCGAGTCATCGTGTATCACGGACGTCCTCGTTACTCGTACCGTAGCGCAGTTCTCGCTGTGACTCGGGTATCTCGGTCCCGATCGCTTCACTCCCCGAGTGAAGAGCTGGAGAGATGACCTCACGTTAGGTCCCTGGTCACTGACGTCTCGGCGTCCGTCGCTCCACTCTTTACAAGCACTCTAAACAACAACAATGATCCAAAACGTAACACTTGCTAAACACACAACATATTGGATGACATGAGAAACATTACGTAACCTGGCCGATACAAATAACTCACACGTTCATTCACACACACACGTGCTTCATAACCGAACTACTTTCATAATACCCCCATATCTCTGTCACTACCTTGGAACAGACTATACATTATTCTATACACTGGAAAAGACTATGCTTAACCAACCACGTACTACCTTCCTAGCGACTTAGGCATACACACCTTACATTCCTTTAATTATCCATCTCGGTACATGAACTAACTCCCATTCCTTTAGTTATCCATCTCGGTAAATAACTGTAAACCAAAACACCGGTTACTACACTGAATTCTAAACCAACATAACTGAACCAAACCGGTCAACACTATACAAGCAAATTACTCTTAGCAACGCATACTGTCTTTAACTAAGCAAATATCAATACTACATATATAGAAAGATACCTGAATTCTAGGTTTCAGAGTCTTGGAATACGGGCTAGGTATCTCAAACACATTCGTTTCATACAACAAGAAAGCCCGTACTAACGTGTTCACTGCTCTGCCAGACATCTTCCGCCTAGAACTCACTATAACAGAACTCACTAAAACTCCCGTGTTAACCATGTCTTAAAGATTCCACGTAGGCAACGGGCCTCACGGACTATCGGCACAAACAAACCGTTAACAAAACCCGTACCGTATTTAACCTAATGTGTGAGCACTATGCACGAGCATAGAGCTTCATCACAATTCCCCCTTCCTCGGGAAAAAAGAAACGACCGAGTTTCTTTTTAAGACTACTCGACGTACACTATCCTAAAACACGAAGGGACTAACTTTGACTATCTAGAATACAAGAATACAAAAATAGAACAGCCTTAAGCTTCAACGTACACCCTCGTCTGCAGCAGTCTCCAGCGCAAGCTCAGAGATCTCCAGAATGAGTGGTGGACCAGACTTGCACAGAGGACCCAGCTTTGTGCTGACAATGGTGACTACAGAGGCTTCTACGAAGCACTGAAAGCAGTGTATGGCCCCAGGCACCTGGTACAAAGTCCCCTGCGAAGCGCGAATGGCCAGGCACTCCTCACAGATAATACCTCCATCTTGAACCGCTGGTCGGAATACTTTCAGAGCCTCTTCAGCGCTGAGCGCACTGTTCAAGAAGCAGTCGTCCTACAAATCCCACAACTCCCAGTAAAGGTTGAATTGGACGAACCGCCCACCGCTGAAGAGACCCTCACAGCCATCCACCAGCTCAAGAGTGGCAAAGCATCAGGCATTGATGGAATACCGCCAGAGATCTGGAAACATGGAGGCCCAGCACTGCACAACAAGCTCCACGACCTCTTTCTCTGCTGCTGGGAGGAAGGAACACTACCAAAAGATCTCCGTGATGCAGTCGTTATCACCCTGTACAAGAACAAAGGCGAGAAGTCTGACTGTTCCAACTATCGGGGAATTACCCTGCTGTCCATTGCTGGGAAAATCCTTGCAAGGCTGCTCCTGAATCGGCTGGTACCTGCCATCGCTGAAGACCAACTCCCAGAGGGCCAGTGTGGCTTCAGAGCAAACAGGAGCACCACCGATATGGTCTTTGTGCTGAGACAGCTACAGGAGAAGTGCCGCGAGCAGAACAAAGGGCTGTACGTAACATTTGTCGACCTAACAAAAGCGTTCGACACTGTGAGCAGGCAAGGCATGTGGCAGATCCTGGAGCGACTTGGCTGTCCCCCAAAGTTCCTCAACATGATTGTCCAGCTACACGAGGACCAGCAAGGCCAGGTCAGACTCAACAATGACCTCTCAGAACCATTCCCTATTCTCAACGGCGTAAAGCAGAGCTGCGTGTTGGCACCGACCCTCTTCACCATATTTTTTAGCATGATGTTGAAGCAGGCCACAGTGGACCTCGATGATGACGATGCAGTGTACATCAGGTATCGTCTCGATGGCAGCCTGTTCAATCTCAGACGACTGCAGGCCCACACGAAAACCCTAGACCAACTGATTCGTGAGCTGCTTTTTGCTGATGATGCTGCCCTCGTTGCACACACAGAGAGAGCCCTGCAGCGCATCACGTCTTGCTTCGCAGATGCTGCCCAGCTCTTTGGACTCGAGGTCAGTCTGAAAAAGACAGAGGTCCTCCATCAGCCGGCACCCAAGACAGTGTATCGCCCTCCTCACATCACCATTGGCGAGTCTGAACTAAAGTCAGTGCACCAGTTTACTTACCTTGGCTGCATTATCACGTCGGACGCCAAGCTGTACAAGGAGCTTGACAGCAGGCTGGCAAAAGCGAACAGCGCTTTCGGGCGACTTTTCAAGCGGGTGTGGCACAATCAACAGCTGAAAACAGGCACCAAGATCAGCGTGTACAGAGCTGTGGTCCTCACCACCCTGCTGTATGGTTCCGAGTCCTGGGCCCTCTACCGTAGCCAACTACGACTCCTCGAACGCTTCCACCAGCGCTGCCTGCGTACCATCCTGGGCATTCACTGGAGTGACTATGTCACCAACGTCGAGGTCCTTGAACAGGCTGAAACTGTGAGCATCGAGGCTTTGCTGCTGCGGACACAGCTCCGCTGGGCGGGGCATGTCTCCAGGATGGAGGATCATCGCCTACCAAAGATCACCCTGTTCGGCGAGCTTGCCGCTACTGGACACCGTGACAGAGGGGCACCAAAGAAGAGATACAAAGACTGTCTCAAGAAGTCACTTAGTGCCTGCCAAATCGACCACCACCAGTGGTCTTCGCTTGCTGCGGACCGTGACACCTGGCGCTCCACCATTTACAAGGCAGCTGTCTCCTTTGAGGACTCTCACAGAGCTAGCCTTAAGGACAAGCGGCTCAGGAGAAAAAACAGAGATGCCGCAGCTCAGAACCCTGGCCATACCTTCCCCTGCAGCCACTGCGGTCGAACCTGCCTGTCTCGGATTGGCCTCCGCAGCCACGAACAAGCCTGCAGACGTCGTGGGCAACTCCTATAAAATCTTCGTTCGCGAAGTCAAGCCAAGAGAGACACCCTCGGATCGCACAGCGAACGCGAAAACAGAACTAACGCGCTAAAACCTCCAGAAATGAAAACGATCCAACGACTGCCCATCCAATCCACACAATCGCGAGACTCCAATCTCCGACCTACCTACATATTGGGTGCTGAGCGGCATTTCTGTCCGCAACAGAAGTATGCCGTCTCCAGCCAACCCGACTGGTGGGCCAAGCCCGCTGACCGATCCCCTGATTCCGGACGGCACTAACACGGTCCTTCTGCTCACGAGCACGCTTGCTCTGAGCACCCACCGCGACTGATGCGACTGCACCGCGAGGAACATGAGCTCGCTTCACCGCCTGGACCCTACCGATGACTGGCTGCACACCCTTCATGTTACCCAGGACTAAATCAACTACTGGCTCATCGATGACACACGAAAGCAGATTCCCCGAGAAAAACTCCGTGTCAACCTCTATTCTAGCCAAATGAAAAACTTCTACATCCCCTCCGAACGAAATCACTTTCTGTGTCTCCCCTGTGTACTGATCTTGTCTAGCAAGGCTACGTCTGACCCCAGCGGTCGTTGTACCTGAGTCACGGAGAACAGAAGTAAGACATCCATTAACAACCCCGTCCACCAGCGGTAGACAACCACCTCCGTCAGCTGAACACAATGCGCCCAGCTATGGTTCCTCCCCGACTAGAACTGCAAAACTGGCCATGTGAGTGGCCTGCTCCGCCCCCTCCACAATACCAGGACTGTTAGGACATTGATGAGCTAGATGGCCGTACCCCTGACAGGTGAAACACTGAGCCCCTGAACTACTGCTAGGACAGTCACGACTAAAATGACCGTATGCATGACACGCAAAACACTGAGTGTCCGAATTCGCCATACGACCACGACCATACCCACGACCAGATGTTTCTCCTCGTGCGTACGGATCGCGACCGCTACTGCTGATACCTCGATCACCGCGTCGGAAACGCAAAGTACCTCTCCATTAACCAGCTGGGCTCAACGTAAAGTATTGACGCCTGGGTAACCCCCAGTCGTGTTAGCGGCGACCAACCCGACTGGCGGTGTCTCGGTCCTACGCGCGAGGTTTTTCGTCGGATGCGCCAGCCGAAAAGCCTCCGCGTTCTGTACTAACTCGTCCGTAGTCTTGAGGTTACGCTCCCTCAAGAATACCGCTAGATCCTTGGAAACGCTACCAAAGAACTGTTCTGCCAACATGAGATCGAACAATGCCTCGTACGTGTGGTCGATCTTTGACAGTTCGAACCGTTTGCCAAAAGACACAAACGATTCCCCTGTCTCTGGCCGACAAGCTCTCAAGCGTTCTCTAAAACCCTCCGCACTACACTGGAACTTCTGCAAGAGACACTCCTTCAGAGTCTCGTAATCTACGTTCCCCGAAACGTTCAAGCTATGGAAAAGACTCAAGGCCTGACCTACTAGCACAGACGAAAGTAAAACGGGCCAGTTGGCAGAAGGCCAACTCAACGCCTGCGCGTGAGCCTCGAAACGACACAAAAAAGCGTCAATAGAGTCCAGAGACTCCTTAAACATTGGCAGTCTAGGAAAATTACGTATGCCCCGGCCTACCGAATCACTATCTGGAGCTGTTCTAGACCCCGCATCTCGAGCTAACTGTAGCTGCACCTCCCTATCTTTATCTTCTTTCTCCCTCTGATACTCTAGCTCCTCCTTTCTAAGGATTCTATCTCTTTCTTCCCTCTCTCTCTCTGAATGTCAAGTTCTTTCTCTCTCAAAGCTTGCTCCCCTCTCGTCCTTCTCTCTCTGAAACGCTAGAGACTTCTCATCCTTCTCTCTCTGAAACGCTAGAGACTTCTCATCTTTCTCTCTCTGAAACGCTAGTTCTTTCTCTTTTAACTCTATTTCTTCTTTCTTAAGTACTCTTTCTTTCTCTTCTCGCTCTCTCTGAGCTTCAAACTCCTTCTCCTCCCTCTGTATCTGTATTTCCAGCTCTTTCTCCTCTTTAAGTTTCCGAAACTAACTCTTTCTCGTCTTTCACCCTCTGAACTTCTAATTCTTTCTGTTTTAACTCTAGTTCCTCTTTCTTAAGGACTCTTTCTCTCTCTTCCCTCTCTCTCTCTCTCTCTGAGCTTCTCGTTCTCTCGCCCTATCCTCCCTATCCTTACACTTCTCAACATAATCAAAAAGTTTCTCATCCTTAAGACCTAGCCTCTCCCCTTGCTTAATATAAGCCTCTACCGGGTCTACCTCTATATTTACACCAACAACTCCCAAAAATGTGAAAACGTAAAAATACAAATCACAACGAAATCAACGGCAAAAATACCAACAACCTACGCAGAAGAACAGTGACCTACTCTGAGGTCCAGATGGAACGAAAAATAAGAAAGATAGAAAGAAGAGCAAGGAAACGGAATACTATCTATACAAAAGGAAGAAACAAGAACTAGCTCCTCGTAAGACCCAGAAAACTACGGAAACAACGGATCTTACCCCCTAGAATCGGAGAGGGGAATCACAACAATCAACATGCACATAGCAACAAAACCCTACTCTAAAATATGTACCGCTAAAACAGGGTCACCACTGTAACGCACGCAGACTTGCCCACAGTCGCACGTACAGACTCTCACGCAACGGACGCATACACCGCCACTGACTCAGACGGACGCATTCATGCGGTAAAACTCAACACACGGGCTTCCTTTCTAAAGTAACTTTTATACAATACAAAAGAAAAGAAACGCTTAAATGATTATCAAACTATACACACTTCCCCACCACCAGCATCCACATCACATACACATCACACACAATCTCGGCCAGGCTAGGTATTAGTTTCTCACTGTCTCCAACCTGTTTGATGTTATCGCCTGGTTACGCTGGTCCTTCTCACGTCTAGGCGCGCAAGTCCTTCGTTGTACGCTCTTCGAGTCGTCGTGTCTCTTGTATCACGGACGTCCTCGTTACTCGTACCGTAGCGCAGCTCTCGCTGTGACTCGGGTATCTCGGTCCCGATCGCTTCACTCCCCGAGTGAAGAGCTGGAGAGATGACCTCACGTTAGGTCCCTGGTCACTGACGTCTCGGCGTCCGTCGCTCCACTCTTTACAAGCACTCTAAACAACAACAATGATCCAAAACGTAACACTTGCTAAACACACAACATATTGGATGACATGAGAAACATTACGTAACCTGGCCGATACAAATAACTCACACGTTCATTCACACACACACGTGCTTCATAACCGAACTACTTTCATAATGCCCCCATATCTCTGTCACTACCTTGGAACAGACTATACATTATTCTATACTCACAAACCAAATAGGTGAGGCTAGCGCTGGCAGAATTGTACTCAAACCAAGAGGAACCACTCAGCGCCAGACAGACAAACAGTTAGATCCCCTGCCCCCGCCTGTCAGGCACCCAATCGCCAGCCCACAGAGAAATACGCAGGTATAGAATAAGACGATCATTTGCATCTTCAAAAAGATGCATCAGGTCTCTTATATAACCCATGTCTTTCTCCGGAACTTAGGAAGTAGGCAGGGGAAACATACATACACAAACACGAAGGTGCACTACCATATGTGGTCAGGTAAATACCCTAATTTCCCACAGTAGATGCACAGAACATTACACAACAATGTAACGATATAGCGATACAAATTTGCCTCGAGTTATAAATACATACACAACCTTCGTGTTTGTATATGTATGTTTCCCCTGCCTACTTCCTAAGTTCCGGAGAAAGACATGGGTTATATAAGAGACCTGATGCACATGATCGTCTTATTCTATACCTGCGTATTTCTCTGTGGGCTGGCGATTGGATGCCTGGTAGGCGGAGGCAGGGGATCTAACTGTTTGTCTGTCCGGCGCTGAGTGATTCCTCTTGGTTTGAGTACAATTCTGCCAGCGCTAGCCTCACCTATCTGGTTTGTGAGTATTTATAACTCGAGGCAAATTTGTATCGCTATATCGTTACATTGTTGTGTAATGTTCTTTGCATCTACTGTGGGAAATTAGGGTATTTACCTGACCACATATGGTAGTGCACCTTCGTGTTTGTGTATATATGTTTCCCCTGCCTACTTCCTAAGTTCCGGAGAAAGACATGGGTTATATAAGAGACCTGATGCATCTTTTTGAAGATGCAAATGATCGTCTTATTCTATACCTGCGTATTTCTCTGTGGGCTGGCGATTGGGTGCCTGATAGGCGGGGGCAGGGGATCTAACTGTTTGTCTGTCCGGCGCTGAGTGATTCCTCTTGGTTTGAGAACAATTCTTCCAGCGCTAGCCTCACCTATCTGGTTTGTGAGTATTTATAAACTCGAGGCAAATTTGTATCGCTATATCGTTACATTGTTGTGTAATGTTCTGTGCATCTACTGTGGGAAATTAGGGTATTTACCTGACCACATATGGCAGTGCACCTTCGTGTTTGTGTATGTATGTTTCCCCTGCCTACTTCCTAAGTTCCGGAGAAAGACATGGGTTATATAAGAGACCTGATGCATCTTTTTGAAGATGCAAACGATCGTCTTATTCTATACCTGCGTATTTCTCTGTGGGCTGGCGATTGGGTGCCGGATAGGCGGGGGCAGGGGATCTAACTGTTTGTCTGTCCGGCGCTGAGTGATTCCTCTTGGTTTGAGTATTATTCTATACACTGGAAAAGACTATGCTTAACCAACCACGTACTACCTTCCTAGCGACTTAGGCATACACACCTTACATTCCTTTAATTATCCATCTCGGTACATGAACTAACCCCCATTCCTTTAGTTATCCATCTCGGTAAATAACTGTAAACCAAAACACCGGTTACTTCACTGAATTCTAAACCAACATAACTGAACCAAACCGGTCAACACTATACAAGCAAATTACTCTTAGCAACGCATACTGTCTTTAACTAAGCAACTATCAATACTACATATATAGAAACATACCTGAATTCTAGGTTTCAGAGTCTTGGAATACGGGCTAGGTATCTCAAACACATTCGTTTCACATACAACAAGAAAGCCCGTACTAACGTGTTCACTGCTCTGCCAGACAGCTTCCGCCTAGAACTCACTATAACAGAACTCACTAAAACTCCCGTGTTAACCATGTCTTAAAGATTTCACGTAGTCAACGGGCCTCGCGGACTATCGGCACAAACAAACCGTTAACAAAACCCGTACCGTATTTAACCTAATGTGTGAGTACTATGCACGAGCATAGAGCTTCATCACAAAGATCAAACATGGCCTAGCTTTCGCCCATTGCAAGCAGCTCACCCTCTCCAACGTGCGAGCTCGACTCGGTCACACACAACAGTTCAAGCGGATCCCATGCCGGACAGCCTACAGGAACGAATCCTTCTTCCCGGGGACCATCAGAGACTGGAACACCCTCCCTGAAGAAACTATACAGGCTTCTTCACCTGACGCCTTCTTTGCGAGGGTATCAAGCCTTAACCGTTGACCCCAATCGTGGCCTGCCACCTGCTAAAGTAGGACTGACGATGGCTAGGGCTATACTGGTCGGGGTTTAAACCCCGGAGACCGCTACCGTAGCCAGGCAAGCCTAGCCGGAGGCACCGAAACAGCAGCTGGCTCCCAACCTTCTCCCTCCCACCCCCTACCCCCCAGCCCACTCACCCTTGACCCTTCCCCAGCTTCCCAAATTATCAACCAGATATAAGAAGTAAGTTAGTTACTTTTTTTTCGTTTTGCTGCGCACCACCAGCAACCCAGCAATAATGGTCAATTGGTTGACCGTGGCAGGGAAACCAGAAGAAGAAGACGACGTAGCTTTCGCAGAAATACTGATATCCACGTTGTTTTTCATTCTTTCCATCTCCGGTCCGTTCTCATGTATGATATATTCTTGCACTTGCTGATGCTCAAAATACGGCACAATTCTAAGGTCTCGTCGTTCTGCACTTTTACTCGCCATGTTGCTGTGGCGCTTCCAGCCCCAGATAGCCTCGTTTTCGCGCACGCGACTTTTTGACCCCAATCTCGTTAAGAATAGTCATTTGGACCATTCCCAAAGAATATTCATGAGGTGAAGGTCACGCATCGAAAGCGAGGTATAGGGGGGAGCATGTGGGAGGGGCAGACAGTATAAACAATGGCGACAGATAAAGAGCAGCCGAAGAGCAGATCGAAACACCATTGCTGTGTTGCTGTGTGCATATCAAATAGAGCACACATTAATGAAAACACGAAACATTCTTTTTATACTTTTCCAAAAGCAACCGAAACTCAACGGAGGAAGAAGTGGTTGATGTGAATACGTCTGCTCGTGTGTGGGTGCATGCGCAAGTGTGTTGGGTGTAAGAGAAACTTTTGCACGCAAAGACGTTATTGTCTACAGCAGAAACTGTTTTGAGCGACCATCCTTACAGCAGATCACCTGTCTTTACAGACCAACATTTAGGCGACACTGTTGCCCTTCAAGACCTCTCTTGAGACATCATGAGATTTTAAGGCCACTTTCTTCTAGAAAAAATGGGGATTGCCAAGAACAGGTTCTGCTGTATGTTCATTTATTTTTGTTGTTCTAAAATTTAAGTTGGGTGCCTGTTCTCACGTGTGTATGTGTGCGTATTTTGCTATAAAATGTCAATGTATGAAAGTTTTGGCTTTCAATCTTGATTCCAAGAAAACAGGGAATCAGCTGTTATAGCTTAAGGGTATTGTCTGATCAGCTTAACACATGAAAGTGCCATGGCACTACCCTTCAAATGTCATAGATGATTTTAGATGATTGAGTAGTGCTGCCACACACACACACACACACACACACACACACACACACACACACACACACACACACACACACACACACACACACACACACACACACACACACACACACACACACACACACACACACACACACACACAGAGTGATGAATGTCATAAATTTTATTCTGCTGCAGTCTTCTGACTTCGACAATTTTAATCCTGTAGCTGTCAGCAGCGATTTGGGTTGAAATAATGCCTGTGAAAAACACTTCTGAAATTGCTACAAACTGCCAAATGGTTAAGAGAGGTCAAACACTTTTAACCCACTAGCTTAAATATCTACCTGACGCACAACCCACACGTTTGAATTCACCAAGCTAAAAACATTGAGGGGGGGGGGGGGCAGAATGGGACAACACTACTGAAGTAGGTCCACAACCGATAATTGAATTCAAGCCGTGTTGTTTTTCGCTGGCTTAATTCGCAAAATATGACCGAGTTGACCCCTCCAACAATACTAATGTGCTGTCAAATTTAAAATAAATAGTGTGCACTCAGTATGTTACAAGTTCCTTTAAGTTTTGACAAAGCACTCGTATATCTCTCATCACTCAGGCGTATAGAAAACAAATCCTAAAACCACAATCTTCTGAATGCTCAATCTGCTGACAAGTTTCTTCGAACACAATTCAATCAAGCTTCAATGCAAATGGCTGTGATCGGTTTGCAGTGAACTGATTTTTATGTGTGGTCAGATATTTGCTGATGCTCAAAATACGGCACAATTACAAAGTCTCTACGTTCTGCACTTTCACTCGCCATGTTCCTGTCGCGCGTCCAGCCCCCGATAGCCTCGTTTTCGCGCACGCGACCTTTTGACCCCAAGCTCATTATGAATAGTAACTTTACCTTAGAAACCGCGTTAACGCCAAGGGTGTTAACAGAAGATTCAAGATTTGTGTTTAGAGTCATTTAACTCTGTGTTTTGCCTCTCATTTCTTAGTTGTACGCGATAGCAATTGGTTTTGTTTAGCTGAGGCTCTCTTATTTCTTGTCTACCCGAGGTCCATTCATCACCTGTATTTGCCTTTTTTAAACTCTCCCTACTGTCTGTACTGCCTGAGCTTTGATATGGATGTGTGTGCTAATGGTCTAGCTTATTTAGGCCCATGTTAGGTTTTAATGTTTGACCGCTGGCGACATACATTCAAGTTCTGTTAGTTGGTGTTTGTTTTTTTTCACAAGCAGTGCAGCACGTCCTGAAAGCTTGTGCGTCGGGACTTAGCAATGTACAATCATCAATCATCTCTTATTTCTCAGTATAACAATAATATTATATACAACCCCCTACACACGCGAGATTCTACTCAGCAGGGTTTGTCTTTATTATTACCAAACAACTGACTGTCTTCAAAAGGTCACAAGCAATTTCACATGGACTTATAAATCATCTTCATTCAGATAGTATTACTTAATTTGTTGCGGTGTCAGTGACTGAGCAAAGAAGTTCAGCTCTGAAACCCCAATAAAGAAAAAAACGCACTTTGAAGAGGGGAAGGGTGGAAGGGGCAGTTGTAGGTCTGTTGTACCCCCCCCCCAACCCACCCTCTACCCCTCCCCCAACCTCCCCCCCACCCCTCCTCCCCCCCCCCCCCCCCCCCCCACCCCGGCGGTTTGATTGTGAGAGTGTGTGCGGCGGAGCTATTTTGTATATCGCACTGATGTTCAAAATGGAGATTTATTTCAGTCTAACGACCAAAATGATTTATTCCAACCAACGGATCCGCTCAGCTTACAGTGTGTGCCATCCTATCTACAGTGAACTTAGCTGTTCCAAAGAGCGTGAGGATCCAAACCATCTTATGCCTCAATCACGGGGTTCATCACATCAGCGTCACGGATTCTTAGTGAATGGATTCGGTGCCTCCGTCCTAGAGATACACAAAAAAACGACTGAAGCTGCCCCGGCCGGGTTTAGGGAGCTTCAGCTGTCAACCTTCGCCCCTGAACGGGAAGAGGAATGTTCCATGGATACCAAAACCCCACTTCCCACAACCATACCATGATATACAGATTGTAAAATGCAAAGGTTATTTTCCCTTTTTAACAGCCTGGAAATCACGTCGAACACCCCCCCCCCACCCCCACCCCCGATATCCCCCCGTCTAAGTGACAGTTTGGACCCCCACCTATGAGTATTTTGAAAATGTTACCCCTCCCTCCTCTCCATTACTGGCCCAAAATGAGTGATTGATGGATTGTTCGTTCTTTGTTCAAATGATGATTTCTAAGAAAATAAAGGACTAAAGATCTGAAGTGGGTTTTGTCCTCATTTTTTGGTTAAATCAAATCACAACGCAGAGCAACAGAAACTCGGCTTTCCGGCAGTTTTGTTGTTGTATTGCCATATATGCCCGTACCGTTTGTAGATGTGCTCTTCAGACAAACCCACTTGTGGGCTGAGTACACCACAAGTACACTTCTATTCAAATGAGATGCAAAACATCTCATTTGAATAGAAGTGTACTTGTGGTGTACTAGCATCTCTCGCTGGAATCATACAAGTGTACTTGTGGTGTAATAGCATCTCTTCAGTGCTGGAATCATACAAGTGTACTTGCGGTGTATCCCTCTAGTGGATCTATCTCGGAAGTACACATGCACGCGGTACGCGATATGACTCTTGACTGAGTCCTGAACCATCGAGTGCTGGGTAAAGTGAGCTTGTGTAAGGGGTGCAGCGAGGGTTCATTTGACAAAACCATAATAATTAATATTGTATTCAGTACATCAACGAGCGCCGGCTTCAGGCTGGCTCCTCATTGTGGACTGTGATCATGTCTCAATCAGCCATTTTGCCACGGTGAAGGTGCTAGCCACAAGGATCCCCGACCCTCGCATTCGTGAGCTAAGGCTGGCCTTGCCCAGGATGGTCGCCACGGTACTGCTCGCCTGCTCCTTGCCGGACACACAACGCATGACTCCTTCATCTCTCTTGTAGTCTTTCGCGCATTGGCAGTATCTCCCCATGTGGTAGTTGACGCACCTATAGGAGTCATAGCCGACTTCAACTCGCTTTTTATTTTCGTCATCGTAGGCCCACTGGCAATCCAACTTAGAGTCGTTGCACTTTAGTATGGTGATCCTCGGCAGTCGGTATTCTGAAATTAACCCAGAGATTTCTTACAATAAATTAACCATTTGGTTGCTACTTACCGTGGATCCCGTTTGGCAGGAAATCCTGGCCTACTCGGGAAGTACCCCACAAGTACACTTTTATTCAAATGAGATGCTAAGCATCTCATTTGAATAGAAGTGTACTTGTGGGACTGTACTTCTGCAAGCGGTACAGGATGGCACCTCGAGGTACCAAGCTATTTTGGCACAAGACTTTGATTTATCGTGTTTAAAATGGAGAGGATTTGAGCAAAAACCGATAGACAAATAAACAGTTATACAACAAACCAAGGGGAATTACTCAGCGCTGGACAGACAAACAGATCCCCTGCCCCCGCCTATCAGGCACCCATTCGCCAGCCCACAGAGAAATACGCAAGTATAGAACAAGACGATCATTTACATCCCTAAAAAGGATGCATCAGGTCTCTTATATAACCCATGTCTTTCTCCGGAACTTAGGAAGTAGGCAGGAGAAACATACGTACACAAACACGAAGGTGCATTACTATAATATGTGGTCGGGTAAATACCCTGAATTCCCACAGTAGATGCACAGAACATTACACAACAATGTAACGATACAAATTTGCCTCGAGTTATGCTGAGATACTCACAAACCAGATAGGTGAGGCTAGCGCTGGCAGAATTGTACAACAAACCAAGGGGAATTACTCAGGGGAATTAATTGTATCGTTACATTGTTGTGTAATGTTCTGTGCATCTACTGTGGGAATTCAGGGTATTTACCCGACCACATATAGTAATGCACCTTCGTGTTTGTGTATGTATGTTTCTCCTGCCTACTTCCTAAGTTCCGGAGAAAGACATGGTTTATATAAGAGACCTGATGCATCCTTTTTAGGGATGTAAATGATCGTCTTGTTCTATACCTGCGTATTTCTCTGTGGGCTGGCGAATGGGTGCCTGATAGGCGGGGGCAGGGGATCTAACTGTTTGTCTGTCCAGCGCTGAGTAATTACCCTTGGGTTGTTGTACAATTCTGCCAGCGCTAGCCTCACCTATCTGGTTTGTGAGTATCTCAGCATAACTCGAGGCAAATTTGTATCGTTACATTGTTGTGTAATGTTCTGTGCATCTACTGTGGGAATTCAGGGTATTTACCCGACCACATTATTATAGTAATGCACCTTCGTGTTTGTGTATGTATGTTTCTCCTGCCTACTTCCTAAGTTCCGGAGAAACACATGGGTTATATAAGAGACCTGATGCATCCTTTTTAGGGATGTAAATGATCGTCTTGTTCTATACCTGCGTATTTCTCTGTGGGCTGGCAAATGGGTGCCTGATAGGCGGGGGCAGGGGATCTAACTGTTTGTCTGTCCAGCGCTGAGTAATTCCCCTTGGTTTGTTGTACAATTCTGCCAGCGCTAGCCTCACCTATCTGGTTTGTGAGTATCTCAGCATAACTCGAGGCAAATTTGTATCGTTACATTGTTGTGTAATGTTCTGTGCATCTACTGTGAGAATTCAGGGTATTTACCCGACCACATATAATAATGCACCTTCGTGTTTGTGTATGCATGTTTCTCCTGCCTACTTCCTAAGTTCCGGAGAAAGACATGGGTTATATAAGAGACCTGATGCATCCTTTTTTAGGGATGTAAATGATCGTCTTGTTCTATACCTGCGTATTTCTCTGTGGGCTGGCGAATGGGTGCCTGATAGGCGGGGGCAGGGGATCTAACTGTTTGTCTGTCCAGCGCTGAGTAATTCCCCTTGGTTTGTTGTACAATTCTGCCAGCGCTAGCCTCACCTATCTGGTTTGTGAGTATCTCAGCATAACTCGAGGCAAATTTGTATCGTTACATTGTTGTGTAATGTTCTGTGCATCTACTGTGGGAATTCAGGGTATTTACCCGATCACATATTATTATAGTAATGCACCTTCGTGTTTGTGTATGTATGTTTCTCCTGCCTACTTCTTAAGTTCCGGAGAAACACATGGGTTATATAAGAGACCTGATGCATCCTTTTTAGGGATGTAAATGATCGTCTTGTTCTACACCTGCGTATTTCTCTGTGGGCTGGCGAATGGGTGCCTGATAGGCGGGGGCAGGGGATCTAACTGTTTGTCTGTCCAGCGCTGAGTAATTCCCCTTGGTTTAATGGTACAATTGTACAATTCTGCCAGCGCTAGCCTCACCTATCTGGTTTGTGAGTAAATAAACAGTTAAACACAGAAAGAAACAGATACAGTCAAACCTGTCACGGCAACCACCTGTTAAAACACCCATTTTTGGTCCCATGCTTTTTTGTTAATATGACCTGTCCAAAGCGACCACATTGATAGTCACTTTCACAGAGCGTTCATCGTACACAGGTTGGACAAAACAGCACGAGAGAGAACACACGCACGCACATGCACACGCACTCACACACACACACACACACACACACATACACACACACTCGCACACTTGCCCGCTGTGAGATGACCTAGTGGCTTGCTCGGCATTAAATCCAAATAACTACTAACGCACACACACGAGTGTCCCGTTCACGCACGGCTCTTATGAATTAAGTTATTGGCGTACCATACAGTGCGAGAGCGAGGCAGACTGAGAGGGGGTTGGTATGGGGTGGGGATAGGGTTTGATACAGTTGTAACTCTTGCACAGAAACAAATAACATGAATTTTTTAAGCTTACGCGGCATACACCTTCCGTCTTTGTACGTGAGTCCTTTGTAACACCGACATTTCTTAGCACCATCAGCCGCCACCATACATTTATCCTTCACCATACCGTGCTGGGGACAAGTCTCGTTGACTTTGGCTTCCGAACAGTTTACATCCGTCATAACGCTGTACCTCTTACACCTTTCGCGGACAGCGTACCATCCGAAGCTACACCCACAGGTCGGTGTTGTGCCAAGATCTAGGCAGACTCCGCTCAGATCCAACCGGTCGGCTCCGACGCGCGGAGGACGACAATCAGCGTCACTTCCACATTTAGTTAAGTTCGTGGGTGGTATGTCCTGCATTTGCCCGAAAACGCAGATGGCTAGAACCAGAGCGATGAAACGCAGGGTTGACAATAGTCTTGTGGGCAGAACTTGGGCGAGCCGTCGAGCGGCCATCGTTATCCTGACCGTTCCGGCCCCGGTGCACAAAAGACTGTCGGGCCAATGTCAGCCGCAGTTGGCCCGCACTCGGAAGTTTACTGTCTGTGCGCGGGCCAACAGGTGGATGACGTCCATCCGAAGGAAGTTTTGCGCTTTGTGTCTTTATTGGCGTCATTCCATGGAATTCTTTTTACGTCACTTCTATGTTTATATGTAATTAATCCTTTCAGTCAAACTTGGTTAGCTGGTCATTTTCATTTATTCTTTCGCAGCCCCCATACCGGAAATGAGGCAAAGATTGAACTTGACGCGCCAAGGAACGCGAGGAGAAATCAGTTTTGCGTCACTTTGGTGGTCACTGACCAAGCGGCCACGGTGATGCGATCTGGCTGGTTCACTAACAGTTACTGAGTTAGCATGACTGACCTACAGACCCCATGCTATCCTGGCACCTACCATCCTTGAACCTTTATGGCCGATCTGTTTTTTTAGCTGCCTTTCATCGTCATCATCATCAGTCCCTTGCCCGAACTGGGCGTTGGGGGGACTGAAAGGCAGCAGCAACAGACAGTGCTCTCCACTGAGTTCTATTTTGGGCGGTGGCAAGCAAGTCTGGCATCTCGAGTTCGGTCCATTCTTTTATGTTTGCGACCCAACTCTTTCTCTGACGACCTCGCCGACGACTTCCTTCGAGAGTGCCTTGGAGGATAGTCTTGGACAAGGTGTTGTGTCGGGTCACGTGGCCAAACCAAGCAAGCTTGCGCCGTTTCACGGTTGCCAGAAGGGGTTCATGTGGGCCCACCAGGGAAGTGACGATGCTCCGTACATATTCGTTGGTCTTGTGCTCGCGGTACGAGATGCGGAGCAACTTCCTCAGGCACTTGTTCTCAAAGGCCTGGATTTTCTTTTCTGAGTCTGCAAGCAGTGTCCAAGTCTCACAGCCGTAGAGTAGAATAGACACTACGAGGGACTTGTAAAGCCTGTACTTGATGGTGAAGCGACAAGCGACAGCGACAACAGCAGCAACATTCACATGAACGGCCAGAAGCTAGAAGAGGTCAACAGCTTCAAGTACTTGGGAGCCACCCTGTCCAAAGACTGTAGTTGCATAGCAGAGATCCGTATCAGGATAGGTACAGCAACATCCGCAATGGCCAGGCTGGACAGGATATGGCGAAGTAACTCCATCAGCTTCACCATCAAGTACAGGCTTAGCTGCCTTTAGATGTACACAAATCAAGAGGAATCACTCAGCGCTGGACAGACAAACAGTTAGATCCCCTGCCCCCGCCTATCAGGCACCCAATCGCCAGCCCACAGAGAATCTAGGCAGACTCCGCTCAGATCCAACCGGTCGGCTCCGACGCGCGGAGGACGACAATCAGCGTCACTTCCACATTTAGTTAAGTTCGTGGGTGGTGTCACGTAACGGATGTGACATGTTGTTTTATTTTTTCGCCAAGTCGTTTTTTTGTTAATAAATGTAGATCGCCGAATTCTGTACATAGCCCTAGTTTAGGGAAGTTAATAAATGTAGTGTGAGCGTAATCGTAAAGCCCGTGCAGCAAGCTTAACAGTGAGCGAGTACAGCGGTTGCACGCTTTAGCCAAGTAGCTTTAACCGAACAGTGTTCAGAAGTAAAGTTAACCTGCGAGGTAGCAGTAGGATATTACAGTCAGTCAGCGGAGTTAGCCAGCGAAGTGAGAGTCTGGGTCAGGGTGCGGCCTCGTTTGGAGCCCTTGACAAGCTGTGTGAGGGTTGCGTTACCCTCCCTGCAAGACCACGGCCAGTGTTCCTGGGTGTGGGTGTCCGAGAGACTAGCGACCACAGCTGCTACTCACCAGAAGACCCCTCCGGTTCGTCTTCGTCCTTGTTTTGTCTCGTCCTGCCGGAGGACTCACCAGTGACAGGTATTTACTCATGCCATTTTCCTCAGTTAGCTGCTGTGCTCTCGGGTGTGTGAATGTGTATATAGATGCGGAAGGGTATGTTCGTCTAGTTTTTTAGTGATGTTTTAATTGAGTCTTTAACCATGTTTTTTAGGTTGGGTTGTAATGCGGTGGGTGTCGGATTTAGTTGTTTATATTCGGCTGTCGCCGAGTGAGTATATTTAAAGGGCCATGTTGTAAAACGAATTAAAGTGGGTATCCTTTCAAATATATTGGTATTAAGTCCTAGATGTAATGTAATAAGATTGTCACGTTGGGTGGTTGCTGGTGATTATTTCATATCTTTGTATGTACATCGGGATATTTTGATAATGTTGGTTTTAGCAGTGGCAATGTTATTATACAAAAGTGGTTGTGCTAGCTTAATGTTAGTGTAATGGAATAGTGCAGACCTGGCGAATGTTGAATGTACATAGGAATCTTTTATATCCGTGATTGTATATTTAATATGGCCAAGGCGGGTATTAGGGTGAGACGAGACACAACTCACGTGGTTTGTGAGTAGGTGCGTGTCAAATAGGCCAGAATTAACTGTGTTGGCACTTTGACTGACAATGCGCCCTTTTCCAGTGCATTGGCTTCGAAGACTGGCTTCGAAGATTGGCTTCGAAGATTTCGTCGTTCTTCGATCTCATCCACGACCAACGGTGACGCATCATCGGGAGTCGGAACGCCTTCGCTAGCCGGTCCTGTTGGACAAGTACGTTGGGCTACAGCAGGCTGATTCTACGTTCTGAGCGTCGGTCACAGGCGTGCGTGGGCAAGCGCGGCTACGGTGCTCTGTGGTGTAGGGGTAGTACTCTTACGTTACGAGCCACCCTGTCTAGTGTGGGACAGAGGACACTGTACAGAGACAAAGTTACCCGCCTTGTATAGCCGTTGGCCATGTTAGTCATTATCACCTGTTAGTCATATTCGTCTGTTAGTCATATTCACCTGTTAGTCATTATCACCTGTTAGTCATATTCACCTGTTAGTCATATTCACCTGTTAGTCATTTTCACTTGTTAGTCATTTTTTATATGTTAATCTTTTTTATGTGTTAATACGTTATGAGTGCATGTGTGGGTATGTGTGAGTGTGTGGGGCGTTAGCGGGTTGGGGTGGGGGTTAGAGTAAGAGTAGGTAATAAAGGATTTGTTTGTTGTTTATCACTGGCATTGTGTTATTTATTTAGAGTGGGTGGGTTTTCTCGAGTGTCTGCACTCATATTGTCCACGGCGCCCTGACTCCGTCAGGCGTGTCGTGACATATTTGGTGGCAGCGGTGGGATAAGGATTAGGGGGAGGTAACGGATTAGGTAGATTAGGGTATTTTTGTGCGCCAGTGATCGTTTGTTCGTGTTGTGGTACGAGTAAGATTTAGCGGGAGGTTGGCGGGAGTGGGGGCGTATTGCGCCAGGGGGCCACGGCCAGAGAGTGCAGTGCGCATAAACGAGGGGTGGCATGAGTGGTTGCCTCTCATTACTCAGGTACCGAGTGGTGAGGGCCCTTCGGCTCTTGTCACTGTCTAGTCCTTATTCGTTGTTTGTATTCTGTGTATTTATTTGTTTTGTTTTTTCTTTGTCAGGGGTCCTGCTGGGGAGCAGTTGTCGTCGCTGCCTCCGTGACACCCACACCAGGATGCCCCCTAAACGGGATACCAGGGCCACCCGTGCCACGTCGGGGCACGACCCTGAGTCCGAGGGTGGTGGTGCAGGGGATGAGGGTCCAGGAGAGAGAGGAGCCACTTTGGCCACTCCCTCTCGGAAGGAAACGGTGGTGAGTACCCTTACCCGTACTCTCACTGCAGCAGGACTGACACCCAGTAGGGATCAGGAAAGTAAAGAGGGGTTAGGGGTGATGGTAAACCCATATGAGCAGTATAAAGTGCTAGGAGAGGGCCTAGGACTTAGTGGGGGAGCCCTAACCCAGTTCATCCTGTCCGAAGTTAGGAGAGAGGAAGAAAAACGGGAACGTGACCTAGAGCGTAGGGCGTTAGAGAGGCAGCTCCAGATGGACCGTGAGGCGGTAGAGAGACGGCTCCAGATGGACCGCGAGGCAGTAGAGAAGCAGCGTCAGATGGACCGCGAGGCAGCCGAGAGACGGCTCCAGATGGACCGTGAGGCAGCAGAGCAAGCTAGGCGGGATGACTTAGCATTGACCGAACGTAAGCTAGCTGCCGCGGAACAAGCACGGAGAGAGGAGCTAGCTGCCGCGGAACAAGCACGGAAAGAAGAGCTCGTCGCGGCCGAAACGCGGCTTAGATTACAGTTAGCAGCATCGGAAAAGAAGTCAGTTACGGAGTCTAGTCAGCATTACTCGCTCAAGATGCGTCCGTTAGAGGATAAGGAAGATGTGGAATCTTACCTTCAGCTCTTTGAGAGAGTAGCCGAAACCCAGGGGTGGCCGAAAGAGGTATGGGGGATCAGGTTAGCACCTCTATTGCAGGGGGAGGCCCGTGATGCATACCTTAGGCTGACGGTAGAGCAAGGGAAAGATTTTGAGGTGGTGAGGGAGACCTTACTGAGAAGATTTAGGCGTGACGCTGAATATTACAGACGCCAGTTTCGCGAAGCCAGAAAGGAGAGTCCCGAAACGTTTCCCCAGTTGTTCGTTAGGTTAAAGACCTCAGTCAAGCGTTGGTTCACTTTAGCCCATAAGAACATAGAGGACGTAGAACAAGTGCTAGACATGTTTCTGTCTGAGCAACTTTATGCTATTATGAATGCAGACCTTGAAATGTTCGTTAGGGAAAAACGTCCTAGGAATGGTGAAGAGGCCGCGGAGCTAGCGCAGCTCCATATCGACACCAAACGGGCATCGCGTCCATTGGGTGGGGGGCCGATTCGTCCGCCGTTCAAGAAGGACAAAGGGTCGAATAAACCCCCTGAGACCAAAGCAGAACACAGGACAGCACCAGCTAGTTCAGGCAGAGGGACTGGTGAACGGCTGTGTTTTAAGTGCAACAAACCAGGGCACGTAGCAAGGAACTGTCAGAGTAAGGCGTCAGTTAACCAAGTCACCATTGCCTCCGAGATAGTAGCCGTAATGACAGAGCCCGTGACCGTAGGGATGCGGACAATCCGGCCCTACGACCCGTGGAGTAAGGGATTAGCCAAGGGAAAGGAAGTTCGTATCATGCGTGATACCGGCGCGGATATGAGTGCGATCGCCGCCAAGTGGATAGAACCCAGGGATTTTACAGGTCGGTTCATAGACGTCAATCCCGTCGACCATACTAAGTCCGATAAGTATCCGACTGCATGGGTTGAAATCGATTCCCCATTCGTGCGAGGGACGATCGAACTTATCGTAATGGAGCGCATGGGACCGGACGTAATCCTAGGGAACTGGGTGACTTTTTCAGATGGGAAACGTAGTCCCGTATCCATTGATGCCAGTGAGTGTGCTATGGCAGCAGCAGTCCAAACTCGAGCTCAGATTCAGAGAGAAAAGGAGGGAGAGAGCGCGCTTAAAGTCGTTAAGCAGGCCGATCTCAATGTGACTCCTGCCCAACTGATAGAGTGGCAGAACCAGGACGAAACTCTAGCTCGCGCTAGGAAGTTGGCCGAAGAGGGCCGAGCAATTCCGTCAGGGAAAAGTCTGATAGAATTTTGCAGGAGGAAGGGAATTCTGTATCGGGTCTATAGCAAAGGAGGCAGCCAATCGTCCCAGTTAGTCGTCCCGAAGCCTTTGAGGGAGACTGTAATGCGTTTAGCGCATGACCCACCGATGGGGGGGCATTTGGGAGGCAAGAGAACCCGGGAACGCATTTGGGGTACTTTCTATTGGCCGGGGCTGTGTGCTCAAGTTCGCAGGTACTGTGAGTCGTGCGAACAATGTCAGAAAGTAGTACCAAGAGGGAGAGTACCACGGGTTCCTATGCAACAGCTTCCGCTAGTAGAAGAACCATTTGAGAGAGTAGCGGTAGACATTGTGGGGCCTATTGCTCCAGCTTCCGACAGAGGAAACCGGTTCATTCTCGTGACCGTCGATTACGCCACTCGATACCCCGAGGCAGTACCTTTAAAGGGGATCGAAGCAGAAAGGGTCGCTGAGGCATTGTTAGAAATCTGGTCTAGGGTGGGAATTCCGAGGGAGGTGCTCACCGACCAAGGGTCCCAGTTCACCTCACAAGTGATGTCTGAAGTCAACCGTTTGCTGTGCATACAAGGCAAGTGTACTACTCCTTACCATCCGCAGGCAAATGGCCTAGTCGAACGTTTCAACGGTACCTTGGTGTCCATGTTGAAGAAGTTAGCTAGCGAGCAACCTCGATGTTGGGACAGATACATTCCCTCATTGCTGTTTGCGTACAGGGAGGTTCCTCAGGAATCGACGGGGTTCGCGCCGTTCGAGTTATTGTACGGCAAGACTGTAAGGGGGCCCATGTCAGTTCTACGGGATCTGTGGACGAAAGAGCAGATGGGAGAAGAGGTGAGAGATGCAAGCCAGTACGTGGTAGATTTACGGAATCGCATTGAAGAGACTTGCAGGTTAGCGCAACAGAATTTGAAGCTAGCTTCGAAAAAGCAGAAACAGCACTTTGACCGCAGAGCCAAACCACGCAGTTTTAGTGCAGGAGACAAGGTTTTGTTGTTACTTCCAGTTAAACACAACAAGCTGGAGATGGCTTGGCAGGGACCGTTCGAAGTTCTAGAGAGAGTCGGAGAGTGTGACTACAGGGTACGGGTGGGCAGTAAAAATAAACTGTACCATGCAAATCTGTTGAAAAAGTTCCAAGAACGAGTGTCAGTAGCTACAGTAGTGATAGATGAGGAGGACGAAGATGAGGGGGGGAGAGGCATTCGTGGTGGTAAAGGAAGTACCTACCATTCCTTTAGTAGCGTCTGAAGGACCCTCCGACGTCCATCTTGATCCTAACTGTCCAGAGATCCATTCTAGTATAGAAGCTCTGACTGTCCAGTTTAAGGATATTTTGACAGATTATCCGTTGAGGACGACACTAGACTCATGTGAAATCCATTTGACTGATGAAGTGCCGGTGAGAACGAAGCAATATCCTCTACCTCATTCTCAGCTAGAGGTAGTCAAAGCCGAAGTAGATGCTATGCTAGAAATGGGAGTAATCGAGAGAGCCAATGCATGTGAGACAGCACTTGAGACGCTGAAGGCGCGACTGTGTTCAGGTCCTGTGTGCTCCTTGCCAGACTTCGATCGTCTCTTCGTGTTGCAGACAGATGCGTCCGAAGGGGGTGTAGGAGCCGTATTATGTCAGGACCATGGTAACGGTTTACAGCCTGTTGCATGCGCGAGCAAGAAACTATCCAAAGCAGAGCGTAACTACTCCACCATCGAAAAGGAGTGTCTTGCAATCGTGTGGGGAATTCAAAAATTCCGTCAGTATCTGTATGGTAGGACATTCGTCGTACAGACCGACCATAGACCATTGCAGTACTTGCAACAAGCTAAATCCACAAACAGTCGACTGATGAGGTGGGCTTTGCAGTTGCAGCCATTTTCCATTAGAGTGGAAAGTCAGGCGTGTCGTGACAGGTGGTATGTCCTGCATTTGCCCGAAAACGCAGATGGCTAGAACCAGAGCGATGAAACGCAGGGTTGACAATAGTCTTGTGGGCAGAACTTGGGCGAGCCGTCGAGCGGCCATCGTTATCCTGACCGTTCCGGCCCCGGTGCACAAAAGACTGTCGGGCCAATGTCAGCCGCAGTTGGCCCGCACTCGGAAGTTTACTGTCTGTGCGCGGGCCAACAGGTGGATGACGTCCATCCGAAGGAAGTTTTGCGCTTTGTGTCTTTATTGGCGTCATTCCATGGAATTCTTTTTACGTCACTTCTATGTTTATATGTAATTAATCCTTTCAGTCAAACTTGGTTAACCCCCTCTCAGTCTGCCTCGCTCTCGCACTGTATGGTACGCCAATAACTTAATTCATAAGAGCCGTGCGTGAACGGGACACTCGTGTGTGTGCGTTAGTAGTTATTTGGATTTAATGCCGAGCAAGCCACTAGGTCATCTCACAGCGGGCAATCTAGCCCACAGGGGATCTAATTGACTTTCTCAGCGCTGGCCGAACGTTTAGTTGGATCCCTTGCCCTTCCCTGTCGGGCGCCGGGTCTCCGGCTCACGGTTTGATACGCGGTTTTGGGGCGAGGCGATCGTGTGCATCCCTTGGGGATGTATGTGGTCGTCTTGTTGCGTGCCTGTGTGTTTTTCTGTGGGCTGGTGGGTGCCTGTTGGGTGGGGTTGGTGGCTCTGGCTGGTTGTCTTCCGTATTTTTTTCCCTCTCTCTCCTTCTACCTCTCTCCCTCTTTCTCCCCCCCCCTACCCCCTTTACCACTTCTCTCTAGCCCTCTTTCTCTCTTTAAGCTTTTTCCTTTTCCCTTCTTCCCCTTCCTCCTTACTCCTTCCCCCCCCCCCCCCCCCCCCGCCCCCATCTCTCTCTCTCTCTCTCTCTCCCTCCCCCCCCCCCTCTTATTTTTTGAGTTACCCTTGAAGACGGTTTCACAACTACCTACTCTCCACTTATACCAATATTCTCTTACTGAATTTGATTCTTTGCTTTGTTTTCATGACTTATTACTTGTTGTGTACCGTGCTAAATGCTGGGTTTTTTTTCCCGGGGTCCTCCCGTTTTTCCCCGAGGTAGTCCTCAACTTGAAGGTGATATAAAGTTTGCCTTCGGGTTGGTGTTTAGCAGGCTTTGTGTATTAGACACTCAGCCTACTTCGTGCCCAAGGGTACTCCCCGTTCGTTCTCTCTCTCTTTCTCTCTCTCTCCGTCTCGCTCTCTCTCTCTCTCTCTCTCTCTCTCTCTCTCTCTCTCTCTCTCTCTCTCTCTCTCTCTCTCTCTCTCTCTCTCTCTCTCTCTCTCTCTCTCTCTCTCTCTCTCTCTCTCTCTCTGCTCCTCATCTACACGCCTTTTCTTTCGCTCGCTCCTGCACGTGCTTGCACACACTCTTGTCTCTCGTGTTCAGGTTTTTTCCGAGTCTCTCTCTTACGATTTTTCGTTGACGTCATTTTTACTTTTTCCGCACTTTTGTTCTTCCTTTTCTTTTATTTTACGTCACCTCCTTCAGTTGCCACATTCCTTCTGCCAATGAAGATAAGTAGCGGCTAATCTCTCTGTTTGTTTGTTTGTCTATTTTGACAAAGGGTATTTACCCGAAATATTAATAAATTGTGTTGTACCCGTCTTTTCTAAGCGTGTTTCTTTCTCCGTTGGGTACTTCTCTTGGTTTGTGTACAATTCTGCCAGCCGCGCTAGCCTCACCTATCTGGTTTGTGAGTGCCTATAGATGGCCTGTGTTGCTGCGCTGCGTTAAACCCTAATAACTAAGTACTGGAATCGTTTCTTGAGCTATAATAGCGAGGTTTCGTTTGCAACGAACGAGTCCCAACACCGATCGAGAGCGAAGTCACGTCAGATAACCAGGTTCAGTCAAACAGACAGACCGATAATGAGACGGGAGGGTGTTTTCTAGGTCAGTCATGTGACCAAGCACTGACCAATCACCAAATAGGAATTTTTCATGATGGCGGCTACTTTCGATATTAAAACGCTGCCCGCGTGGTCACAGACATTTATTCATTAAAAATCAGTATTGTTGTAACTGTCAAAATCCGGGTTTGTAATCACTCTAGCGATGATTTCTGCTTATCCTCATAGCAAATATAGGGTCCTATAGGCGCTCAACTCGTCGCATTTTAAACTGGATGACAGTACAACGCATTGCTATTCTCTCTGACCACCTTGCTATTCTCATCTCCCTCAATCTCCGTTCCTCCAGTGAAAAGCTGTTAAAAATCCCGAAGCTCAACATGAAAACTGTCGGGGAGCGTTCTTTCACCTTTTTCGCCCCAAGTGTGTGGAACACGCTGCCAACGGAAATGCGGAATCTGCCCACATTGTCACAGTTCAAGGCTCACTTAAAGACTTTTCTTTTTTGTCGGGCATTTAAAACTTAGGTCATATTTAGCTAACTGTTGACTGACTGCCACCTATTCTGATCCCAGAGGAAGTGAATGTAAGGTGTGGGGAAGGGATGGGGTGGTTTAAAGTAGTGTATAATTATGCGTGTGTGTCTGAGAGAGAAAGGGTGTGCTGTTGTGCATGCGCAGTGAGTCCAGTGTTTTCCTGGAGAACGGCGCTATACAAGAACTATGTATTATTATTTATTTATTAATCTACCTCCCCCGAAAAAAGCCAAGCTCATTGTCGCTCGTTGCAAACTAAAATCTGCCAACCGCGAGAGCTTCTTCGACGAAGCTGTCGACCTTCTCTTGGACCCCTCTCCCGATCTTGCATCCCATTTCGATTCCTCCTTTCGAAAACTTCTAGACACCCATGTCCTTGTCACCACCTGCTCCAACCGACTCCACTCCCCCTGGCTCACTGACGACATAGCTGAGGCCAAGCGCGAGCGCCGACAAGCGGAACGCCCCTGGCGCTCATCTGACCTCACCGTTCACAGACAGATCTTCCAAACAACTAGATCCAAAGTCTGCAAAATGATCTCCGACTCTAAACGCAAACACCTTCAAAACCAAATCCTGGAATCGACTTCTTCCAAAACCCTTTACGCCACCATGAACACACTCCTAGGCACTTCTAAAGATTCTCCTCTCCCCAACACACACAGCAAAGAAGAACTCCCGTCCGCTTTTTCTACCTATTTTTCAGACAAAATCCAAACTCTGCGCAACACACTCGACACGCTGCCTTCTCCGCCTTGCCCTCCCGACCCCACCTTTTCCGGCACTCCCCTCTCGTCCTTCCGCCCCGTCTCTCAGGATGAAGTCCTCAAGACCATAAAGTCCATGCCCTTCAAAACCTGCGAACTAGACCCCCTCCCAGCTTCTCTCTACCGTGACGGCCTTCCAAAACTTCTGCCCTTCATTACCGACATCATCAACGCATCTCTAGAAAACGGCTCCGTCCCCGATATCTTCAAGTCCGCCATCGTCCGTCCTCTCCTAAAAAATACACAACCTCGACCCAAACGAACTCAAGAACTATCGCTCAGTCTCCAATCTCTCTTTCCTGTCCAAGCTTCTTGAGAAGGTTGTTCTCAACCAGCTCAACCTCCACCTCACCGACAACAACCTCCTCAGTCCATTCCAGTCTGCCTATCGCAAACACCACAGCACTCAAACAGCCCTTCTACATATCTTAAACGATCTGCTTCTCTCCACCGACTCTGGCAACATCTCCCTTCTTACACTACTCGATCTCTCTGCCGCCTTTGACACTATTGACCACTCTATCCTCCTCCACCGACTCCACCACTCCTTCGGCATCACTGACTCTGCTCACTCCTGGTTTCTCTCCTACCTCTCCGACAGACAACAGTCCGTCACCATCAACGGCGTCTCTTCCAACCCAGTCACGCTCTCCTGCGGAGTTCCACAGGGGTCCGTCCTGGGCCCGGTCCTTTTCACACTCTACACCTCTCCCCTGTCCAACATCATCCAGTCTCACCGCATACACCACCACCTCTACGCTGACGACTCACAACTGCTAGACAAAGACAAACTCGACAACACTCAGTCACTATTAACCCGCACGGCTGACTGCTACGAAGACGTGAAAAACTGGATGACAGCAAACAAGCTTAAACTGAACGACGACAAAACGGAAGCCATGCTGGTAGGCACTCGCCAGAAACTCTCCCAGCTCCCTCCCTCTCTCCACCTTCAACTCGATAGCACCCCCATCTCCCTCTCTGACTCGGATAAGAACCTCGGCGTTATCCTCGATTCCTCTCTGTCCATGACCAGCTTCGTCTCCGCCACGGCCCAGACATGCTATTTCCACCTCCGCCGCATCAGTCAGATCAGAAAATACCTCACTACCGAAGCTGCCACCAAACTTACTGTCTCTCTCATCTTATCTCGCATCGACTACTGCAACTCTCTCCTTTCCGGCCTCCCTCACTCCACCACTTTCACTCTCCAACGCGTCCAGAACAATGCTGCCCGCCTCGTCCTCAGAAAGAAAAAATCCGACCACATCACACCCCTGCTCAAACTCCTTCACTGGCTCCCCATCCCCCAACGCATCCAATACAAAACTCTGTCTCTCTGCTACAAATCCCTGAACAACTGCGCTCCTGCCTATCTCTCCAACTCACGTCCTGAGAAAGCCTTGTTGCTGTCGGGACGTTAAGCAATGTACAATCAATCAATATCTCTCCAACTTACTTCACCCGTACACACCTTCCCGCTCCCTCCGCTCTGCCTCCGACCCTCTCCGCCTCCACATCCCTCGTACCAAACTCAACACTTTCGGCCCCTGCTCCTTCTCCGTCTACGGTCCATCCACCTGGAACACTCTCCCACTCTCTCCCCGTCAGAAACACTCTCTCTCCTCCTTCCAGTCCGCCCTCACCTCTTTCAACAGTTTTAGCACTATATCAACACACTCCCCACTGCAAGCTGACCGTCGTAATGTATTTCACTATTTGTGGTACGTAAGTCATTGTCTAAAGCGTGCGCATGCGTGCGCGAGTTGTGAGTGCGCGCTTAGAGTTATAATTATTATAAAATAAGCGCATTACAAATACCGTTATTATTATTATTATTATTATTATTATTATTATTATTATTATTATTATTATTATTATTATTATTATTGTTGTTGTTGTAAATCAGAACGAAACACAACACTGTGTACTTTGCATTTAGTTTCTCTTGTAGACTCAAGCCTTGGCGTATAGACGTTAACATAGGCAAAATCTAAATTTTATTCCGAATCATTTTCTTGCGAACAAGTAGCAGTCGCTCGCCCTACCTTTCTTTCCCATAGGCCTTTTCAGGGTCACTGTTTTTGGCTGATGTGAACGAAATAAACTACAGTTTAAAACGAAACCTTTGCAATGACCCAGACGAGTATCCAAAGTCGTTTTAGTTGTCAGAGTAACAGGGACTCTTACATTTTAAAACTCTGAGGGTAACATCCTCATGTGTGATGTCTTTTTGTCTGTTGCTTACTGATAACACGGACACCCTTTTCGAGACTGTGAATAGGGCTACCTTGCATTCATTTAGTTTCTCTTGTGGACTCAGATCCTCGAGCACAACTCAAAGTAAAATGCGTATGAGAAGATATTTGGCTGCATGTAGGATAGGTGACACGTGGATGGTCAGATGGTATTTATTCTTTGAGAAGCATAATCTTAACCCCCTGAAATCTGAAATGGTTAGCCGAGGACAAGCAGAGGTAACCCAACATAAGGAGGAATATCTCCACAACGAGTGGTTCAATTTTGAAGGTTCATATATCATTTTGTTTCTAATGTTCAACAGTGTCCAAATGTATAAGCCATTCTAACACTTGAACAGTTCTTCATCGTTATTTTTCTTGTCACCTGCAATTAGCGTACCTGGCAGAACGAACCACATGCAGCAGAAAAAGAAATGAAAAGAAAAAAACTATCTTCAGAACTAGAAGTAATCACAAACACGATGTACCTATGTTTCGCGTGGGTAAATGTAGTTTTTACACAAAACATAACGACTGAACAAAGTGGCCAAAATGCCACACAGCCATTGAGAAATACCCACTGCGCCATCCACGAGGAACTACTTTTTAGTATGGTATCCATGCATGTCATAGACACTACTGTTGGCATCTTCATCAGACTAACTGTTAAACACCTTCAATCATTTCACATCTCTCGCCACACCACACATATCATGCATACATATCTCAGCATACAGTAAGAGTCCAGATATTTCAGTAATTGTTTTTTTTTTTTTTTTTAAATTTTCAATGCACTTATTGTGTGTATATCCTCTCATTGTAAGATCCATTAGCATTTGAAAATCATGTTGTTGTTTTTTAAATTTAAAAAAGAAAACGTGATTGCATACACTTATAAAATCCCTCAATTACATGCACTACTTGGTGTTACAAACTGTAGGGCTGATCGAAGGCTGTGAAAAGGCAACAGTAAAGTGACAGAGACACATATAACTATGTCTCCGAGTTATGCAAACAGTCCAGCATTTTGTAATAATTGAATCTGCAATTGATTAAGTGCACATTTGTAAGTTCAGTTAAATTGTCAAATATACAGATTATAAAAAAAAATTATTTGTGTAATTTTTTTTTCAATTTCCAATGTCAAATCAGACCTTGTCATTCCAAGCACTAAGGCACATTGAGATTCTGAGCTTCAAGTTTATTAAATTTGTTTCATGTCAACTTCTGATCTCCAACACATAACTAAGAAATTAGGAAACGAAATAATTCCTCAAACACTATAAAATAGCTCTGTATTCTCACTTGCGCAGTAAATTTATTAATTACGCTGAAATACCGATACATGTACATGTGTATAAACATGACAATTATTTACGCACATACATCATGTGCAAAACTGTTATAAAGACAGACACATCCTATTCTGTGCCAAAAAAAAATAGGGCTATTGAGATTTGAACATGAACGGTTTATAATTTATGAAATAAAATGAGTTACGCCACTAATTATCCACGGCACTGGCCTACACCATTGGTTTTGTTGTGCGAGTCACAAGTGAGATTGGGAGCAATGGGTATGGTGTTTGGGTCCTCAGTGGGTATGGTGTTTGGGTCCTGTGGTAAGTCAATTTATGTGAAAGTCATTCATGTGTTGTTTTCGTTCATCTTGTGATAATCATGGTCACGCGTCCCATCATTATCACAGTTTTCCGCTAATCAGCAACACAGCAGAATTTCTATTGGAAGTAAAAACAATCCTAATTACATTCAGAATCACCATCCAATCCAGAGTCTGATCAGAAAATATGCAAAAATTGACAGAGTTACTGATGCAATGTCTTACAGCTGACAATACAGTTTTCATTTTTAAATCCCCAGAGTTTCTGATGAGTCATTACTTACTTACTTACGCCCGTCACCCCTACCCGGGTATAGGCCGTCGACGAGAGACCTCCAGCAACTCCTGTCCTGTGCTTCTCTTTCGATTCTACTCCAAGTGGTTCCCAGTCTCTTGATGTCTGCATGGAGGTCTCGACTGACGCGGCCAGGAGTTAATAAGTCTTCTGGTAGAAGAACCTTCCTCCTCCAGGAATGGAATTACTGTTAGTCTTTTCGTCGGCGTTTTTGTAGCTATTTCCTTTTTTG
Source organism: Semisulcospira habei (assembly GCA_036245525.1). NCBI lineage: Eukaryota > Metazoa > Mollusca > Gastropoda > Semisulcospiridae > Semisulcospira > Semisulcospira habei. Next base: position 63,111,404 of record BTPG01000006.1, read on the forward strand.
CAGGGTGGGGAAGCTACCCCCATGCCCAACCCCCTTACTAGGAGGACCAGGGGTTTTCTGTCGGGGTCACCTTCCCTTAGACCATGTTGGTTCACGGCACCTTATTTCATTCAGTGCACCCCTCTCACGAGGGACCCCCTATCCACCACCCAGGGGACGCGCCTCAACGCCATATGGTCCCAGCGCGAGGGATGAGTCATTGGTGCACTATAAATATGCATACACATTTGAAATGAATAGGCTTGAGGCGGAGCCTGAGTTTGCAGCAGACAAGGCGGTGGTCAGTGTGGCACTCTGCGCTGGGCATCACTCTGGTGAGAAGGACGTCACTGCGATCCCTCTGACGCACTAGGACATAGTCGATAAGGTGCCAGTGCTTGGAGCGAGGATGCATCCAGGTTGTCTTTCGACTGTCCTTTTGCTGGAAAGTAGTGTTGGTGCACTTACAGCACTTACAGATAAGGATATACCAATGGCTTTAGTTTAAGGGTGGTGCCAGAACAGCTTGGCACCTAGAGGCGCCAAGGTATTCTGGCACTACCCTTGAACTATTTTAGTCAAAACTTATTTCACACACAGGTGTATTTCCGAATGATAAGGGTTAAACAAAGTCTGTGCCCTCTCCTTCACCTGAACACCCCATCCCCCCCCCCCCCCCCCTTCTATCCAGCCGCAGTATACAAAAAGTTTTTAAAAATGTATTAGTCCATTACAGATACGTGCTCTATTATGCCTGTTCATTGGCACATTTGCTGGTGCACAAGTCTGTTTAGGTGGACAATGCAGTAAACAGATGTAAGCAGTAGTCTGAACTGTTGACACACAAGACACGCCATCATGCATGAGTGATTCTCATTTTTTGTTTTTGGAGGCAGCCAGCATACATCCTAATATGTAAAAAAAAAAAAAAAAAAAAAAAAAAAAAAAAAAAAAAAAAAAGTTCCTGTCATAAATAAAGTCTGCGCCTTAAACAACTGTTTAACTCATTCTACCCCAGACACCCCACAGCAAGATATTGATCGACCATGATAGTTCAAGGGTGATGCCAGAATAGCTTGGCGCCCATGGGCGCCAAGCTATTCTGGCATCACCCTTGAACTATTATGGTCGATCTGTGTCCTGCACTGCAATGCAGTCTTCAGAGGACAACGGCAAAATTTGGGGATTTCGGTGTTGGGGTAGAATGAGTTAAATGGAGACCAGATTCTGATTCGACCTGCACTGCGTCAACTTACAGATCTATACTTTGGTACCTGCGGTATTCACAAATACTGACTTTTACGTTAGTTTTAGGCTCAGGCAAATCACTGAAACACTAATGTCTGCATCTGTTTCTACCATAATTTTCAACTAAGAGTAAGAATCAAAATGTTTCTCAGCTTCACAGCTAAACTAATGGGGAAAGAGTCAAAAGATATAATGCAGTGTATGTCAGACTCATAGCTCAACACATAAAAAAGAAAACAAAAAGGAGTGGGGGTGGGGGGTGGGGGGGGAGGTTACACAAACGCACTAGTTTTGGCTATAGTGAAACAGTGGCTTTATGCATCAATGGTAGCTCCTTGGTACATGCATGTATAGCATTAGCAGCGGCCAACACACACACAAGCAGCAATTCTGTCCACTGGCGATTGTCATACGTCTCCGGAAATGATTTTTAAACATTCGGGGCACGACCGACCTTTTTTAATGCTTCAGTTCGCAAAAAGCTTTTACTGGGCTTCAGTATACATACCCACTTAGACAGTGACCACCCTATTGTCCCACCAAATGCATTCTTTCGTCCGTTCGAAACGAAAGAGGCCACCGGAATCGTGTGACTATACCTAGTCAAAGTTTGCTTCCGATAGACGATCAGGTAGCTGACGTCATAAATATTCTATACGACCTTAGGACTTAGGTCATCTGCATAATTATAACCAATCAGAGACAAGATGGCGGATGAACCAGCGAAGAAAAAAAGAAAGACTCGCGCCGGCCGACCTGAATGACAGACTCGTAATTGAAGAGAAGAAAGAGAAAGAGAGACAAGATACCCCTAAGTAGAATTGACATCGGACAAGGGAATATAGAGCTTGGCTTGATCACCCATCCGGAATTTGTCGCTTTCTTGCTATGTGAATCAGTAAGTCAGTAATCCGGCTACGATCTTTGTCGCCTATAGTTCCACGAGCTCTAGAAACTGATTTTCAGAATTCATGATCTTCAGTAGAATTTATCTCTTATTGATTTTGCAAGATTTTAAACCTGTTTTATCATAAAGTTACGAGCTAGTTCATCAGATTTTATGCTGCAAGGATGATCAGAAAACTACGGCCTGTGTGTCAAAATTGCGGCACCGGTTGCCGACATCGATGGTCGTGACACGGTTTTTGTCTGTGCGGGCTCTCATTCACTCGATTCACAGAGGTAGTGTTTCTGCTGCGAAGGTGCATTTGTCGTTTCCAGAGATGATTTCAGTTACGTAGACTTCGGTGTGTGTGATGTGAAATTGCAATGCAGAAAGTGGGTATAAATACCACTTCTGTTTCGTGACGCTGGCTCAGTCGCTTGGCGCGGAGACCCGAGTCGAAGAAGCCACGCCCACAGCACGATTGCCCGTTACTCAGGGTAGCAGGTCAAGCAGAACCCGCATTGATATTGACAGCATAGCGAATATGGAAGATTTATTTTGCATTCTCGTGCGAAATTATGTCAAAGGGATGCCGGAGAACATCAGTACATGTCTACACTGACGCGTGTGTACCCACAACTAGTAAATATGCACAAATTCAAAACGAGGCCGATGCAAACGATAATTTGCGCTCTCGGGTAAAAACAAAAACAAACACCAAACGATAAATTTGGACATTTGGCATTGTATTTACATCATAAAGCTCTAAGTTAGTACACAAAGGACCCATACATAATACTGTCAGCAGTATCTGTTGCAGACAGTTTTCCGACTGTGTTGAGATGATTAAACCTGGGGAGAATAACTTTAAAAATTATTATAAATTTCATTTCTTGAAAGATAGCGCTATTCTGCATTTTATTCAATTGCCATATTTAGCCCCAATTTGAAGAGAAAAAAAACACGACAGAATCCGGACTTGAAAAAATGTGAAACCGGTTTAGTCATGTCCTCTAACGTCCTAACGATTATCCGATTGAAATCAAAACTCACCCAACAGCCGATGTAACGATCTCCGGCGCATTTTTTTGTTTTTGTTTTTTGTTAAAACAGCCGTTTACTGCCATATACTAGGATGATGTGAAGATCTTTACCTTATAAAATTTGATTCAAATTCTGCTCAATAACGCTTCAAGCAGGCCGGTCGATTGAATCGCACCACGCGCATTGATAGCTCTGCGTGAAGCAGCAATTTTTTATGAGTGAACGCTTAAAGGTGCCCACATCGAATTTCGTTTCATTTAAAAAAAACACATTTATATACTTAAAATATAAATACATTTTATCTTATGAAAAAAATTCTTTGTTGATGTTTTTTACTTTTCGTCTGCTTTTGGTCTGCGTACGAATATGACTGCAAGCTTGATTCTGTTTACTACTCTAGGGGTACATGCTTCAGGAAGCCTGAACTGATTAAAAACGGACTCTCAGAAGTTCGCAATGAATGAACTGGACGCACAGAAAGCCAGCCTGCACATTTATGTAGCCTGGAATAATTTCTCGCATTTGGATGAGAATAAACTTATGCATTACAGCAGGAGATGGATCGAGCATGATAATTCAAGGGTTGTGCCAGATTAGCTTGGCGCCGTTAGGCGCCAAGCTAATCTGGCACGACCCTTGAATTTATTCACCTCTTGTAATTGGTACATAGTCGTTTGACGACACCTCCTGGTTTTACTAAATGCGGTCCTGGGTTAAATGGGTTAATAAAATGTAGCAGCAAGAGGCACAGAAACCTGACACCACCTTAGTCTTGTTAATTAACCGGTTCGGCTGTTTATATACAGGTCGGGGATGACGGACATTGATTCTTAGGTGCCGACTGAAGTCCATATGTATACCAGCCGGGGAAAGCAGCCCAAATTTCCATTCATGGGACAAATAAAGTCTGTATTTAAAACTAGTCAAATAAAACTTTTCACAGTTTGCTCCGACGCACTACAGCAAGAAATGGGCGATTAACCATGATATTTCAAGTTTGTGGCACGGATTAGCTTGGCGCCTTCAGTCGCCAAGCTAATCTGGCACAACCCTTGAATTATCATGGTCAATCCATTTCCTGGGTGTGGGGGGGGCGGATCAATCGCCTCCCGGGCGTTCCAACTTCGATTTCTTGTTTGGGAAATTTCACGTGAGATAGACTTATGGTGCCTAGAGGCCAGGCCGCCTTGCTTTTCACCTCCTTACAAAAATGGAGAGGGAGGTGGGCAATGGTGTGGTGGGAAGATGCAGGGCAGGGGTGGCAGGCATGTGAGAATCGTAGAATCAGTCATCATCGCCGCTCACGCAAAAATCAGTGAAAATTTTAAAAGGGAGCCAGTGCGTTTCCAGACCAAAAGAAACAAGATGAGGATTTCATCTCTAAGTCTACCGTATTGTTTGGAGCTCAGATGCGTTTATCTTTTAGAAACATTCAGAGTTGATCATATTTTTAGGCTTATTAAACTAATCCATTTCCCTCCTCTCTAAGCCATCCTCTGATCAACACACACGTCGGCGCACACAAATAAAGACAGGCACACGGCGCTCCCCGCCGTTAGTACGCTCTGTGGGCTTGTGTAGCGACAGAAATCCATCTCCTTCTACTCTAACCCACCCTATGATCCATACACACTGGCACACAGAAATAAAGATGCACACACGGCGATTCCCGCCATTTGTAAGCTCTGTGGTCTGGCGTAGCATAACTATTCTGAAGAAGAAGAATAGCACGATCAGCGAAATGACGTCACTTCAAGCTTCACGTCATGGCATCATTAGTCCCACGACGCCGTGTTCATAGTGACGAAGCGGAGGAGTTCGCTGCACGGACCCTTGTAGGCCTTCGGGAGGTCAAAGGAACCATTGTACCCCTTCGGCCTTCGGGGTACAATGTTTCCTTTGACCTCCCTCAGGCCTACAAGGGTCCGTGTAGCATACCCCTCCGACTAATAACTTATTATATATATATATATATATATATATATATATATATATATATATATATATATATATATATATATATATATATATATATATATATATATATATATTATATATATATATATATATATATATATATATATATATATATGCGTGCGTGCGTGCGTGTGTGTATGTAAACAAGAGAATCTCCGTGTTACGTTTGTGGTTGTGTTATTATTTGAGAGCATGTGAGTGTTAATCATAGGAAAGATCCGATATTCATTTGAGTTATTATGGATAAGAATTACATTTTATTTTTTAGTAGGATTCATTTTCTTAAGCATGGAGACCTGCGATAGATTTTTGTTGTATATATATATATATATATATATATATATATATATATATATATATATATATATATATATATATATATATATATATATATATATATATATATATATATAACAAAAATCTATCGCAAGTCTCCATGCTTACGAAAATGAATCCTATTAAAAAATAAAATGTAATTCTTATCCATAATAACTCAAATGAATATCGGATCTTTCCTATGATTAACACACACATGTATGCTCTCAAAGAATAACACAACCACAAACGTAACACGGAGATTCTCTTGTTCACATACGCACGCATATATATATATATATATATATATATATATATATATATATATATATATATATATATATATATATAGTATATATATATATATATATATTATATATATATATATATATATATATATATATATATATATATATATATATATATATATATATATATATATATATATTATTCTCTCCTCTTGGCTTGACTTTGCGAACGAAGATTCTAAAGGGCTTGCCCACGTCGTCTGCAGGCATTTTCGTGACTGCGGAGGCCAATCCGGGACAGGCAGGTTCGACCGCAGTGGCTGCAGGGGAAGGTCTGGTCAGGGTTCTGAGTTACGACAACTCTGTTTTTTCTCCTGAGCCGCTTGTCCTTAAGGTTAGCACTGCGAGAGTCCTCAAAGGAGACGGCTGCCTTGTGAATGGTGGAGCGCCAGGTGTCACGGTCCGCAGCAAGCGAAGACCACTGGCGGTGGTCGATTTGGCAGGCACTAAGTGACTTCTTGAGACCGTCTTTGTATCTCTTCTTTGGCGCCCCTCTGTCTCGGTGTCCAGTGGCGAGCTCGCCGAACAGAGTGATCTTGGGTAGGCGATGATCCTCCATCCTGGAGACGTGCCCCGCCCAGCGAAGCTGTGTCCGCAGCAGCAAAGCCTCGATGCTCAAAGTTTCCGCCTGTTCAAGGACCTCGACGTTGGTGACATAGTCACTCCAGTGAATGCTGAGGATGGTACGCAGGCAGCGCTGGTGAAAGCGTTCGAGGAGTCGTAGTTGGCTGCGGTAGAGGGCCCAGGACTCGGAACCGTACAGCAGGGTGGTGAAGACGACAGCTCTGTACACGCTGATCTTGGTGCCTTTTTTCATCTGTTGATTGTGCCACACCCGCTTGAATAGTCGCCCGAAAGCACTGTTCGCTTTTGCCAGCCTGTTGTCCAGCTCCGTGTCCAGCTTGGCGTCTGACGTGATGATGCAGCCGAGGTAGGTAAACTGGTGTACAGACTTCAGACTCGCCGATGGTGATGTGGGGAGGGCGATGCTCTTCCTTGGGTGCTGGCTGATGAAGGACCTCTGTCTTTTTCAGACTGACCTCAAGTCCAAAGAGCTGGGCGGCATCTGCGAAGCAGGACGTAATGCGCTGCAAGGCTCTCTCTGTGTGTGCAACGAGGGCAGCGTCATCAGCAAAGAGCATCTCACGAATCAGTTGGTCTAAAGGGCTGGCTTAACTGGGCGAGACAAACCCGAACCTCGTCTCGGCGAGACACCCGAGACAGTCAATGCGAGATACCCGACCCACCCTTTAATAGGTTCGGCGAACTCTCCGAGACAAGATCAGACGTGCCGAACCAAATAAACGGGTGGAACGGGTATCTCGCATTGACTGTCTCGGGTGTCTCGCCGAGACATGGTTCGGGTTTGTCTCTCCCAGTTAAGCCAGCCCTTGTGGTTTTCGTGCGGGCCTGCAGTCGTCTGAGGTTGAACAGGCTGCCATCGAGACGATACCTGATGTACACTGCGTCGTCATCGTCAAGGTCCACTGTGGCCTGCTTCAACATCATGCTGAAGAAGATGGTGAAGAGGGTCGGTGCCAGCACGCAGCCTTGCTTCACGCCGTTGCGAATGGGGAATGGTTCTGAGAGGTCACTGTTTAGTCTGACCTGGCCTTGCTGGTCCTCGTGGAGCTGGACGATCATGTTGAGGAACTTTGGGGGACAGCCTAGTCGCTCCAGGATCTGCCACATACCTTGCCTGCTCACAGTGTCAAACGCTTTTGTTAGGTCGACAAACGTTACGTACAGCCCTTTGTTCTGCTCGCGGCACTTCTCCTGAAGCTGTCTCAGCACAAAGACCATGTCGGTGGTACTCCTGTTGGCTCTGAAGCCACACTGGCCCTCTGGGAGGTGGTCTTCAGCGATGGCAGGTACCAGCCGATTCAGGAGCAACCTTGCGAGAATTTTCCCGGCAATGGACAGCAAGGTAATTCCACGATAATTAGAGCAGGCAGACTTCTCTCCTTTGTTCTTGTACAGGGTGATGACTGCATCACGGAGATCCTTTGGTAGTGTTCCTTTTTCCCAGCAGCAGAGAAAGAGGTCGTGGAGCTTGTTGTGCAGTGCTGGGCCTCCATGTTTCCATATCTCTGGCGGGATTCCGTCAATGCCTGCTGCTTTGCCACTCTTGAGCTGGTGGATGGCTGTGAGGGTCTCTTCGGCGGTGGGCGGTTCGTCCAATTCAACCTTTAGTGGAAGGTGTGGGATTTGGAGGATAACTGTTTCTTGAACAGTGCGCTCAGCGCCGAAGAGGTCCTGAAAGTATTCCGACCAGCGGTTCAAGATGGAGGTATTATCTGTGAGGAGTGCCTGTCCATCAGCGCTTCGCAGGGGACTTTGTACCAGGTGCCTAAGGCCATACACTGCTTTCAGTGCTTCGTAGAAGCCCCTGTAGTCACCGTTGTCAGCGCAGAGCTTGCTCCTCTGTGCGAGTCTGGACCACCACTCGTTCTGGAGTTCTCTAAGCTTGAGCTGGAGACTGCTGCAGATGAGGCGGAAGGCAGACTTCTTCACAGGGCAGGAAGGCTGGGCTAGGTGGGCCTGGTGGGCGGCTCTTTGTTTTTTGCTAGAAGTTCCTGGATCTCTACGTCGTTTTCGTCAAACCTGTCTTTGTTCCTCTTTCTAGCAAAGCCCAAGACTTCCACAGAAGATTTTACAATAGCAGTTTTCAGTTGTTCCCAGAGTGTTTCAGGGGAGGAGTCTGCTGGATCAACTGTCTTTGAGCATGCGCTGTAAATCGGCCTGAAGGGCAGCTTTCTTGTCGTCACGCTGAAGGCTGGCAACATCAAGCTTTTTCTTGGGGGGGGGGGGGGGGGGGGGCCTTTCTTGGGTTTCAGCTTGAGGCGGAGCCTGAGTTTGCAGCGAACAAGGCGGTGGTCAGTGTGGCACTCTGCGCTGGGCATCACTCTGGTGAGGAGGACGTCACTGCGGTCCCTCTGACGCACTAGGACATAGTCGATAAAGTGCCAGTGCTTGGAGCGAGGATGCATCCAGGTGGTCTTTCGACTGTCCTTTTGCTGGAAAGTAGTGTTGGTGATGACAAGTTGCTGCTCTGCACAGAGCTCCAACAGTAGGCGACCATTCTCATTGCAGTTCCCAACGCCATGCTTGCCGAGGACTCCTTTCCAGGCTTCAGAGTCTTGGCCCACTCTGGCGTTGAAGTCGCCAAGGATGATGACTGTCGTCTGCAGGGGTGCTCTGTAGGAGGCTGCGCAGGTCAGAGTAGAACTTGTCTTTTTCTGCAGGCTCTGCCAGGAGGGTTGGGGAGTACACACTGAGAAGGGTGACGTATTGCTAGTGTCTTAGTGGGAGGCGCATGGACATGATGCGGTCGGAGTGACCCGTTGGTAGGTTTTCCAACTTAGTCGCAATGGGGGTCTTCACCATGAAGCCCACGCCTGAGAGCCGTCTTTCTGATGCAGGCCTGCCTGACCAGTAGAGGGTGTAGCCAGCGCCAAGTTCTTGGAGGCTGCCTTCCTCCGGGAGGCGTACTTCGCTGAGCGCGGCGATGTCGATGTTTAACCTCCGCAATTCATGGGCAATGAGGGCGGGGCGGGGCGACGCTCAGGGCGTCCGCTGTCTGCTGTGTCGAGCATGGTTCGGATGTTCCAGCATGCTACGTTGAGTCCGGTCGTGGTCGTCATGAGAGTGGATCCGTTGTTTTTTCTTGTTTTCTGACCGCATGAGAAGATGCCCGTTGACCGCGGCTAGCCAACTGGGGTTACGAGGGCTTTGGTTACTTTAGGCCACCTTTTCTAGTGTGGAGCAAGCAGTGCTGTCCCTAGAGAAGGCTGCTTAGTCGTTCAGGGTGTGCCGAGTGACGTTGTCATCCCCAGGTCAACATCAGGCGACCAATATCCTGAACCGCCTGCATGCAGGTTTGAGACTGCGGCTTCCAGTGACATCTTTCACCTGCCGTTTTGCCCCTTGCCCATCGCTACAGGACTTGGAAAGTTCAGTGTCATAGTCCGTGGGCGTTTCCTAAAGCCTGCGCGGTGGAGCTTTTTGGTGGAGTGCAGTGTGCGCAGTACTGGCCCCACCCTTTAAACCCTTGGTTCGTTTGCCATGGCCTAGCAACCTGGGACGGTGGCATCGAGGTCCTCAGGTCGTAGGTTTTATATCAGACTGTCCTTGTCTTAGTCTCTGGCTCAAAAGCCTTCCCCGGAGACACGGGGGCTTTGATGTCAGGGGTTTCCTCCCTTAGCCTTTCCGCAGCCAAGCGGCCAGGCCTGCAAGGCAGCAGGGGACTCGTGGGGGTCGGGGTCGTCTATGTCCCGTGCAGATGTGAACATCTGCCCACTGCCCAGACGGTGACACTTACCAGAGGAGAAAAATCCAACGCCGGAACCGGGTATCGAACCTCGCACCTTTGGCATTGGAGGCAGACGCCTTAACCACTGCGCCACTTCCCCGCCGTATATATATGTATGTATGTGCGTATACAACATATATATATATATATATATATATATATATATATATATATATATATATATATATATATATATTATATATATATATATATATATATATATATATATATATATATATATATATATATATATATATATATATATATATATATACGTATGTGCGTATACAACATATATATATATGTAATATGTTGTATACGCACATACGGCGCTTCGCGCCAAATGTACGTTCAGCAGCGAGTTTGGAGTAACTGGACATAACGTCATTTTATCTTGTTACTTAGTTGTCAGAGGTTTAGGCTTGCCCGCCTTTGACATCATGGCCATGCTATTAAATTCGCCCCACCGCGACCTATCCTAAAAAGTCCCTTCTATAAATAGAAGGGACTTAAAAAGTACGCAGACTTCAAAGAACAAAAGTCAGCCCGGCATGACGGGAAGGTTGCGTCAGTCATTCTCTTCGGCAAGGTGATGTAATCAGATAGTATGCAACATGGGCGACACATGAGGTCATTCTATGCTGCTTGATATTTTTCCGAAAAAAATTTGAAGAGGAACTGACGACGTGTTAAAGTACCATTACGCATAAATCCGAAGACACGTTTCTGCACCATTTGTGTGTGTTATGCCTTGTCGACACACCTAATGAACTTTGACAACAGTTAGGACAGGCAGCAAAAGCACACGCGTGATCGCACTTATTTATTCTGCGCTGCCGTTAGCGTGTCAATCTATTTTTAGCTCTTTCTCGTGCTGAAAGAGTTGTATTTCTAGAACGGAGTGGAGTCATTGTCAGGTTACTTGATATAATGACGACGTGTGCTGACCTGGATTCTTCTGTGTCTAAATGAACCATAACTAGACCTGCGTGTAGCGTTTCGTAACCATCAGTTACAGAAGTGTATCTTTGAACGGTTAAGGCGATAGTGGGCCTTCAAAGGTACATGGACGAGAACGGTTGGTCTGTCTGATAATTATTAAACCGGTGTTGAGCAGGATTTTTTGCTTACTTTGTTACATCTGTGCAGGTGCAGAAAAAAAGAGATGGAATGAACCATAGCCACAAAGTCCCTTCTATATGAGCGCTGTCCTCGCTGTCTATGGTATCTACCTTTTGTCTTTGACCTGATTCTGATGTTGAATTATCTCCTATTGAAAAAGGCTCTCAGATCTGCTAATGTGTCAGTAAGGTTCTATAAGGTGCGCAGGATGTACGCGTCATTGATTTGTCCAACGTCATTTGTCATGACGTAAGGTTTAGTTTTTACGTAATATTATATTTTACGCGATATGGGTTTCACTTTCGCTTCAGAGGCTTGAGAAATGGTGACAAAACTAGAACTTCACGGTACAATTTCAGTCTTGCTATAATTTGTGTGAAAGCAGGTTGACATTACCTAGCTACATGATATACTGAGTACACGGGTCACCTGCAAGCTCTTCTGAAAGCGCATCGATGTGTGTGTGTGTGTGTGTGTGTGTGTGTGTGTTTGTGTGTGTGTGTGTGTGTGTGTGTGTGTGTGTGTGTGTGTGTGTGTGTGTGTGTGTGTGTGTGTGTGTGCGTGTGTATGTGTGTGTGTGTGTGTGTGCGTGTTAGTGAGCGCGTGTGCGCGCGCTCCAAACATCTCCAAGAGGCACAGATCCTCATGCGACTGGAGGGCAAATAAGGATCTATTCCTCCTGGAGATGCGCGCAAGTTTGTGTGTTTGTGTGTGTGTGTGTGTGTGTGTGTGTGTGTGTGTGTGTGTGTGTGTGTGTGTGTGTGTGTGTGTGTGTGTGTGTGTGTGTGTGTGTGTGTGTGTGAGAGAGAGAGAGAGAGAGAGAGAGAGAGAGAGAGAGAGAGAGAGAGCCGCGCGCGAGAGAGAGAATGACGTCATATTTAGAGTATTAAGTCAGTGTCTGCGTGGTGACGGAGTTGCCTCTTTTACGTCACCGCCACTGTCTGACTTTCTCCAAAAGTAAAGGTTAAAACTTAGTGTATTAATTCTTTTCTGAAAAGAATTATTTTTACTAAAGAAGTTGAAATGATACAAATCTGGCTAACGAACTCATCCAATGTCTTTCTCCAAACTAGCTATCAAACGTTCAAGAAAATATGACAAAAATTACGTTCTCTAATCTGGTTCAACCGACTTCCTATAAACGGTTGTTTGTGTCTTCAATGAGACATTCACTTACAATATGCTGGAAGGCTCTCTTAGCCACCCACTTAAGAATGTATTTCGCCAAGTTTCATCCGTGTGGGTACAGAAATATCGGAGATTCTCTTGTTTACATACATACGCACACACATACATACGCACATACGGCGCTTCTCGCCAAATGTACGTTCAGCAGGGAGGTTAGCGTAACTAGACATGACGTAATTTTTATCTTGCTACTTAAATTGTTAGAGGTTTAGCCTGCCCGCCTTTGACATCATGGACATGCTATTAAATTCGCCCCCACCGCGACCCGTCCTAAAAAGTCCCTTCTGTAAATAGAAGGGACTTAAAACCTAAGCTATTTAGCAGTTTTGTTGTTGTTGTAGTATTGCCTTATATACCTGGACCGTTTGCAGGTGAGCTCTTCACACAAACCCGCTTGTGGACTGAGTACACTACAGGCACACTTCTATGCACATGAGATGCAAGCAACTAGCATCTCTTGCTGGAATCAGAAGTGACCTTGTGATGTACTCCTTTGACAAAACCATAATAATTAATATTGTATTCAGTACAGTCAACGAGCACGTGACGAGCGCCGGATTCAGCTGGCTCCTCAGTGTGGACTGTGATCATGTCTCAATCAGCCATTTTGCAACGGTGAAGGTGCTAGCCACAAGGATTCCAGACCCTCGCATTCGCAAGCAAAGGCTGACCTTTCTCGTGTCTTTAATGTCTGCGGCCATATAGCTCGCCAGCTCCTTGCCCGACAGACAATGCCTGAACGAGGGAATTCTCTTGTAGTATTTCGCGCATTGGCAATATTTCCCCAAGTGGTAGTTGGCGCACGTATAGGGGTCATAGCCGACTTCAATTTGCGTTTTATTTTCATCCTCGTAGGCCCACTGGCAGTCCAAGTTAGAGTTGTTGCACTCTCTTACGGTGATGCTCGGCAGTAGGTAATCTGAAATTAACCCAGAGATTTATTACAATAATTTAACCCCTGGGTTGCTACTTACCGTGGATCCCGTTCGGCAGAAAAGCCTGGCCCACTCGGGAAGTACGCCACAAGTACACTTCTATTCAAATGAGACGCTAACGCATCTCATTTGAATAGAAGTGCACTTGTGGGACTGTACTTCTGCAAACTGTACAGGATGACACCTCGAGGTACCAAGCTATTTTGGCACAACCTTTGGTTTATCATGGTAAAAATGTAGACGATTCGAGCAGAAAACGGATAGACAAATAAACAGTTAAATAAGGAAACAAATCAATAACGCTGATTACACAGAAAGAAACAGACACAGTCAAACCTGTCACGGCAACCACCTGTCTAAAACAGAACACCCATTTTTGGTGTCATGGTTTTTTGTTACTAAAGTATGGCCTGTCCAAAGTAACTACTTATTGATAGTCACTTTCACAGGGCGGTCATTGTACACAGGTTGGACAATACAGCACGAGAGAGAACACACACACACACACACACATTCACGCACGCGCGCACGCACACACACACACACACACACACACACACACACACACACACACACACACCGCACACACACACTCGCTCGCTGTGAGTGGCCTCATTAAATCCAAATAAGTACTAGCGAACGTGACACATGAGTGCGCGATCCCGTTCACGCACGGCTCGTATGAATTAAGTTATTGGCATACGCTTATGCAGTGCGAGAGCGAGGCAGACTGAGCGGGGGCTTGGTGTGGGGTGCGGATAGGGTTTGATACAGTTGCAACTCTTGCACAGAAAAAAAATAACATGAATAAGTTGTTTTTTTTAAGCTTACTCGGTATACACCGTTCCTCTTCGTACGTGAGTCCTTTGTCACACTGACATTTCTTAGCACCATCAGCCGCCACCATACATTTATCCTTCACCATACCGTGCTGGGAACAAGTCTCGTTGACTTCGGCTTCCGAACAGTTTACATCCGTCATAACGCTGTACCTCTTACACCTTTCGTGGACAGCGTACCATCCCATCTCACACCCACAGGTCGGTGTTGTGCCAAGATCTAGGCAGACTCCGCTCAGATCCAACCGGTCGGCTCCGACGCGCGGAGGACGACAATCGGCGTCACTTTCACATGTAGTTACGCTCACTTGTGGTATGTCCTGCGTTTGCCCGAAAACGCAGATGGCTAGAAACAGAGCGATGAAACGCCCTGTTGACAATAGTCTTGTGGGCAGAACTTGGGCGAGCCGTCGAGCGGCCATCGTTATCCTGACCGTTCCGGCCCCGGTGCGCAAAATACTATCGGGCCAACTGATGTCTGCCGCAGTTGGCCCGCACTCGGAAGCTTACGGTCTGTCCGCGGGCCAACAGCAGACGACGTCCACCCGAAGTTTGTTTGCGCGGTGTGTCTTTATTGGCGTCATTCCGTGGAATTCTTTTTACATCACTTCCAAATTTGTATGTGTAATTAGGCCTAATCCTTTCAGTCGAACTTGGTTACTTGGTCATTTTCATTTATTCTTTCACAGCCTCCAAACCGGAAATGAGGCAAAGATTGAACCTGACGCGCCAAAGAACACCAGGAGAAATCAGTTTTGCGTCACTGACGTGGTCACTAACAAAGCGGCCACGGTGACGCAATCTGGCTAGTTCACTCAGTCAGCGTGGCTGAACTCAGACACTTAGCTCGTAGACCAAGCGCATACCAAGGAAGAGCGATTGGAGTCCCTGCTATGTTGCAAACGTTTAGGAGTGGTGGCGCACAAATACCTGACAAAGGAGGAAGAAAATATTAATGTTATACTGTGTCCAAAGCTGTTCTGCTACCTGAAAGTACGTCGCAACTTTGAAGCAAAGTGTCACCGTCACTTGTGGTGGTGAAGGGGGGGGGGGGGGGGAGGTTTAAGACATCATCATGCGGGTTTGTAAAACAACTGCCCTCAAAACAGTGAGGGTACAGAATCATCATCAGTCACGCGACTTCACGAAAGCAGTTTGGTAATGCGGAACAAGTAACTTGACTTGAGGTAGAAACACCGTGACTTGTAGGATAGACCGTACCACCCGGCCAGATATATCCAGAGAAAAAGACAGGCTTCATTTTCTGTAGCATGTCCGTTGTTGGAAAGGTCCTGGCAAATCAAAGCGGCACAGCTGCAGTGCGTCTGAATTGATCGGCTTTGGCGATGAGTTAGTTATTGGGGTGTTACGTTTGTGGTTTGTGTTATTCTTTGAGAGCATGTGTGTGTTAATCATAGGAAAGAAACGATATTAATTTGAGTTATTTCGATAAGAATTACGTACCTTTTTAGTAGGATTCATTTTATTTTGCACGGAATTGCGATCGATTGTTGTGACACGTAGTTTCGCTACGATGTTGTAAATTTTGACCTACATTAGACTGGAAGGTTCGAGCAGGGTCGCGATCTTTCTAGTGACCTCATATGTCAGGTCAAAGTTGTCGGCAACATTTCGTAACATTGTATCGTTACATTGTTGTGTATTGTCTTGTGCATCTACTGTGGAACATCAGGGTATTTACCCGACCACATTTAGTAGAGCACCTTCTTGTTTGTGTATGTGTGTTACTTCTGCCTACTTACCTAAGTTCCAGAAAAAGACATGGGTTATATGCTAGACCTGATGCATCCTTTTTAGGGATGTAGATGATCGTCTGGTTCTATACCTGCGTGTTTTTTCTGTGGGCTGGCGATTGGGTGCCTGTAGGCGGAGGCAGGGGATCTAACTGTTTGTCTGTCCAGCGCTGAGTAATTCCCCTTGGTTTGTGTACAATTCAACCAGCGCTAGCCTCACCTATCTGGTTTGTGAGTATTCAAGTGTATCAAAGGTGCTTGGACTGTAGTGGGAATTTGTAGTAACTTCTAGAGAGTTCTTTTTAATAAATATTAATGAGTTTTGCTTACGTTTTCTTTTCTGATTGGTTATGTTGGAAGAATTTCCTGGATTGTTCTGGAAATCTGTAATAGTATAAAAGACCGTGTTAGGAAGTATGTGTGTACATTGCATGAGAGACGCAGTGTGCCAAAAGTGTTGATGCATTGTACAGGAGACAGTGTATCAGTCTTGGTGTATTTGTGGATGCATTGGGTGGAGATCGCATAGCTGCAATAAAATATTGTTGGAATATTGTTCAGTGTGGTCTACAATCTTATGCGACGTGTGACGGGTTGCAGCTGAGTGAAGTTTTTTTTACAAGAACCCTACGTGCATGCGTCTGGTGTGATTACATCATACTACGACTACCACGTAACATTTGGCACCTCCGACGGGACTTCTTCAGTTGGCTCAGTGGAAATGGTAGCCGGTGACAATAGCCAGCAGTGAAACGCAGAGATGGCGACATCGGAAATGGAGACATTCCTGAGAATTGGGAAGTAATATAGACTGGAGGGAGCTAAGCTCCTATAGATTGTACAGGAGAGAGAGAAGGAGAGACTGGAGAGAGAAAAGGAGAAAGAAGAAAGGAGATTGGAGAGAGAAGAAAGAGCCAGAGAGCGTGAAATCAAGAAACTCGAAATTCAGCCACAAGAGGCAGAGAAACAGCGAGAAGAGGCAGAGAAACAGCGAAAAGAGGCAGAGAAACAGCGAAAAGAGGCAGAGAAACAGCAAGAAGATGAGCGAGAAGAGGCAGAAAAACAGCGAGAAGAGGCAGAGAGGCAGCGACAACACGAAATTCAGCTCAAGAGAATGGAGTTAGAGGCACAGAGCCAGAGGACAGCTGAAGCAGCAGCCTTAGCCAGCGGAGAGCAAACAGCCCGTGCGCCAAAACTACCGCCTTTTGTAGAAAATTCAGATAAAATAGACGCTTACCTGGAGCGGTTCGAGCGCTTCGCAAGCAGCAACAACTGGAAACAAGAGACTTAGGCCATCAAACTGAGCGCGCTTCTAACCGGCAAAGCGCTTGTATTCTACACCCGCTTGCCAAGAGAAGAAGCCGAGGATTATGCGCAGTTGAGAGCCGCCCTACTCAGACAGTACGGTTTCAATGAAGAGGGTTATAGACGGCGATTCCGGAATTGCAAGCCTGAGGAAGGAGAAACACCCGGCCTATTCATTGAGATAATCAGGACCTACCTGGAGAAATGGATAGAGCCAGCTGGCTTGAAGAAGGAGTGCCAGGACCTGTGTGTCCTCATCATCAAAGAACAGGTTCTCAGCGCATGTCCAAAGGACCTGGCCGCCCACCTCAGGGAGCAAAAGGACCAGTCTCTGAAGGCCCTTGCAGACTTCGCTCAAAGATACCTGGACGCCCACAATATTAAGTTCGGGCCCGGTAAGCCGCATCGTGTGCCAACACCAGCAGAGAAAAACCACGACGTCAGAAACACCCCGAAACACATGCCGATGGAGAGCCTGACATGTTTCCTTTGTGGAAAGAAGGGACACAAGGCGATACGGTGTACTTCCAAGGATGTTCCCCGAGGCGATAACACCAGAAGGCCCAACCAAGATCGCGGGACAACAGGCAGAAGTGGTACCACGTCTCAACACAGAGCCGCCGCTGTACTGGCCAACGATGTGACATCATCTGGTGACTTTGAGTCATCTGGAGGACGGCGGGCGACACCAGAGCAGATCGAGTCTTTTAGAAGTAGTGAACGCATTCCAGCTGGCGATGGGGATACATTCTGACCAGTTCCCAACATCGCGCTGCCTGAGAGTGAAGTGCCCAACATGCCGGTGGTGTCAGGATTCGTCGAGAGATACGGGTTGTAGCAGCGTCATCGTGAGAGAGGACCTAGTAGCTGAAGACCAGAAGCTACAGGAGTGGAAACCCTCATCCTGGCCGACGGAACTATGAGAATTATTGCCCTTGCCAAGGTAAGTGTCAACACCCCGTACCTGACAGGAGATGTTAAGGCGTTATGCGTAAAGACCCCAGTCTACGACCTCATCATCGGAAACGTTGACGGTGCCAGAAACGCAGAGGATCTAGATCCGGAGTGGAGACCTGAAACCTGTGCCGTTACCACGAGAAGTCAAGCAAAGAAGAGTCACCAGACCATCCCTCTAAAAGTGGCTGACAACACAGAAGCAGCCGTGGTGAATAGAGTCAAGCTGGTGGAACTACAGAGAGCCGACCCAACGCTTGACGTTCCGAGGTCAGACCGAGCCCGTGACACGAAGAGGGAAGGAAATAACCTTCGAGACAATAGAGGATATCCTGTACCGGGTATACACCAGCCATGGAGATAAGCCTGTCCGTCAAGTGGTGGTTCGTGAACCCCTGAGGATGCAGGTGATAAAACTGGCCCATGCTTCCATCTTGGGAGGACACATGGGAATCAGCAAGACCCTCGACAGGATCCGAGCAGTCTTCTACTGGCCTGATATGGGGAACGACGTCACCCGATTCTGAAGATCGTGCGACATATGCCAGAAGACAATCTCCAAGGGAAAGGTGTCCAAGGTTTCTCTCGAGAAAACGCCAATGATCGATATGCTTTACAAGCGGGTAGCCGTGGATCTCGTGGGGCCGATATCTCCTCCAAGTGAAGATGGTCATCGCTACATTTTTACACTGGTGGATTACGCTACAAGATACCCTGAGGCCATACCACTAAAGAAGATTGACACTCCAACTGTGGCAAAGGCGCTCGTGGACATGTTCAGCCGTTTGGGGATTCCTGAGGAGTTTCTGAATGATCTAGGGACCCAGTTCGTCTCCGACTGCATAGAGGAGGTCAATTGGCTGTTGAGCATCCGACACCTCACTACGACCCCTTACCACCCATGTTAACGTGTTGGTTGAAAAGTTTAACAGAACATTGACTGTTATGCTGAAGAAACTGTGTGCTGAGCTGCCAAGGTTGTCGCATAGATACATCAATGCCTTGCTCTTCGCATACCGTGAAGTTCCCCAGGATTCGATAGGGTTCTCCCCCTTTGAATTACTGTATGGCAGGACTGTAAGGGGGCCCAATGCACATCCTGAAGGAGCTGTGGACCAAGGACATCGACGCGCCTGAGGTGAAGATCAGCTACCAGTATATCTTCGACCTGAGAGAGAAGCTGCAGGATACCCTCAGGATGGCTCGAGAAGAACTGGAGAAGGCGCAGAACAAGGGAAAGCATTACTATGACCGTAACGCCAAACCTCGACGGTTCTAGCCAGGTGACCAGGTGTTGGTTCTTCTCCCCACCGACAACAAGAAGCTCCTGGTGCCATGGAAGGGACCGTATGTCGTTGACACAGTGGTTGGCATCAACGACTACAGAGTCAAGGTGAAGAAGTACATCGAGAGAGGTCGTCAGGACAAACCACAACAAGTGGCATCGGTGCGTCTGGCTGCTGACGAGAGACTAGACGACACGAGAATCTGTTGGACCTTAATGAACTCCGCTACAAGGAGGGTGTTGAAGACACCCAGTTCGGTCAGAACTTGACCCAGGCACAACAAGAAGAGCTTAGAGTCCTAACTACGGAGTTCAAGCATCGGTTTACGCCTGACCAAGGGATTACCGACACCATCCAGCATAAAGTTAGTTTGACGTCAAACGAGCCGGTTCGCAGCAAGCCGTGTCGTCTGCCTTGCAACACGAGGGAAGAGCCGAGGAAAGACATCAAGGAGATGCTGGACCTGGGAGTCATCAGGGAGTCCAAGTCGCCAGTGGTCATCGTGATGAAACTAGATGGATCCAATTGGGTGTATGTGGACTATCGTACACTCAGTAAGCGAACAGTATTTGACCCTGGACCATCAACCCTTGAACTGTCTGAACCGTGCCCATCTCATGACTTGGCGATGTTCTTGCAGAACTTTGACATTAAGTTACAGTCCATCAAGGGTTCGCAGAACTTTGGAGCGGATTACCTGAGCAGAGCAGTTTAAATGAACATTTTCTTTTCTTTGTCCAAGCCAGTTTAAAGGAACTGTGAGACAATTATTACAGAGCAGTTTATTTGATTTAAGTTTTGATGTGACTGAGATTGTTAGTGTTCATTGCTTTGTAAAGTTTGACACAGCCACAACCGTATTTTGAGATTTGAGAAGAAATTTTGTGAAATTTCGTTCTAAAAAGGGAAGTAATGTTAAGTTTGTGGTTGTGTTATTCTTTGAGAAGAAATTGCGGTCGTCTGGTGTGATTGCATCATACTACGACTACGACTACCACGTAACATGGGGTTTAACGCCGAGCAGGCGACTAAAGTTATTTCACGGCAGAAAGGGTAAAAGTCTGGCCCCGTCAGCCGTGACAAATTTATTTTTTTTTATGTTTATTTGCGGAAGTTGTGTTTGACTATTCGATGGTTCTTCTTTTCTTGTACGGTGTATTTAACAATTATCTCACGGGATCGGTGTGTTCATGGGCCTATAGTCAAATATCCTCACTTGGCACTCCTTACCTGTCACATTACTTCACACAGACACCGAGTGCCATGTGCCCCACACTCACAGGGGCTCATGTAAATCAGTGCCTCTTGCTGTGCGATACAATCCTCATTGCATCCTCAGACTGAGGCAGCCATCTGGCAATAAGCCGCTGACTGCTGGTCAACCCCAGCGGTGGAGAAGTGTCCAATCATTGCTGAACTGGGGCCCAACTCAGTCCCTCAGCTAGGCATAGAGTTTCATGTGTCCCTTCAGTCACAGGGGCTCATGAAAAGCATCACATCTTTCTATGCGATACGAATGGTATTGCATTTTCATATGTGGCAGTCATCTAGGTTTAAGTGTGTCTACACCTGTGTACACGCCAACTGTGATCAGAAAGCAAGAAATCGCGAAGGTCTCCCCCGGGTGTCACAGGTAATTGCTAATCCTCTAATCCTGTCACACATCACTCTCTCAGCACGGTGGGTCTCCAGTCTCACACAGATTGCGTAGCTTTGTCTTCCGTGGACATCAGAGAAGCAATGTAGTCATTGATGCATGTCATCAGAGGGGAGGTGTGAAATGTCTTGATTTTGATCAAATTTGAACTAACCCTTAAGTAATCGTCAGTTAGTGTAAGAGATATACATCATGAGTGATAATGACTATTTCTGTGATCTGATCCTGTGTCCCTCATGTGGAGGAGGTTTGTGGGTGTATAGAGCAGTATCACAATTTAACAAATTTATGTGTTGTTCCTCAGACGGAGGAGTACTTGGTAGTGTAGTGTTGTTGTCAAACACAAGGTGATTGCTCTTGCAGAAACTCCAGGTATAACATTTTTTTCAATAAGAAAATTAATACCAAATAAGAATCAGAAGTGCCCGATTAATCTTGTTTTGTTAGGGAGTTGGGGTGGAGGTGGGGTGGAGGTCAAGTGCATGTAGATATGATCAGCCCTCCTTTTAAACTTGTTAAAAAGTGCCAAAAGCGGTGCTGTGTCCCGAGATAAAAGAAGAAACGTTTTAACAAATAAAAATCGTAACCTCTGCAAACTCTAAATATGTCTCAGAAATCACCCCCACCCATCCACACCCCCCCCCCACCCCACCCCCACCCCCCCCCCCCCCCCCAAAAAAAAAAAAAAAGAAGAAAAAAAAAACAAAGAAAAAGAAGGAAATACGCGTAGAGAGAACAGTTACAACACTATAGTACAATTTTAAAGAAAATCCCAAAAGGAAAAGCACCAAGAAAGAATAATTTCAACACAACTTATTTGTAATTGTTCTTTTCAAGAGCGTTTCTTTTTTTGTTATGAATTTATGCTCGCCTGCTAGTCACTGTTTTGGTCTGGATTTCTTTTTTATCACACAGTTTGGAAAACTGAGGGGGGGGGGGAGACTGTCGGGCCCCCCCCTCCCGTCGAGACACCCCTGGATCCGCCCCTGAAAGTTGTGTCTTTAACTTCCAGGTTTGTCACCTTGTCTTTTTATTTGATGCCCATGAGTGAGCGCAGGGATCTCATGTGGAAACGTTCAAGCTGCTTGAGGTGTTTTCTGTACAGCGTCCATGACTCACAGCCGTAGAGGAGACTGGGGAGGACTACTGCCTTGTAGACTTTCATCTTGGTGGAGAGCTTGACGTTGTTGTTGTTTAACACACGAGTGTGCAGACGATCCAGGGCTTTGCTGGCTTTGCTGATACGAGCTGCGATTTTCTTGTCGGTAGTACCGTCGGAAGACATGATGCTCCCCAGGTACCTGAAGTACGGTGCCTTCAATATACACTTTGGGTGGGGGTGCTCTTGTGCCTGAGGCTGGTTGGTGCAAGACCTCGGTCTTGTTGAGACTGATGGTGAGGCCAAACAGTCGAGAGGCTTCCGTGAACCTGTTGACGATGGTCTGGAGGTCAGACTCCGTGTGCGCCATCAGCGCACAGTCATCGGCAAACAGCGCCTCAAGGATCAGTCTCTCGATGGTCTTAGTCCTGGCGTTAAGTCGACGGAGGTCGAAGAGAAAGCCGTCTAGTCTGTACTTCAGGTGCACTCCCTTCTCAAGGTCGCGTACTGCATGGATCAGGACACACGTGAAGAACAGGTTGAACATCACGGGGGCAAGAACACAGCCTTGTTTCACACCATTGGAAATGTCGAGGGGTGCGGATGTGTCGCCGTTTGACTGGACAACTCCTACCACTCCATCATGGAAGAGGCGGATGATGTTGGTGAACTTCCTGGGGCCGCTTGCATAGCGATCAAGTAAGTCCTTACTTTCGAAGTTATGGGCTACTCAAGAATGAAACGCCTCGTCTCCGCTTGCATGGGTCGGAAGTTACGCTTACTTCGGAGGTTACCGAGGAAGTAACTTGGGCGTGATTTGCTACAGAGGAAGCCCATGAGTACCGTGCTTACGTCTGAAGTTACCATGTGTAAAAATATGTTTTAGAGGTTTTGTATGGGTAATTCAAGGTGCTATTGTTATTGTATCACTGCAAACAACGCTCGTGTGGTTCAGTTTTCTTAGGTTTAAAACTTGCTTTAGGTTTTAAAAAAAAAAAATTTAATTTAAAAAATATTTTATTAAAAAAAATAAAAATAACGTTTAGGTGTTCTGCAAATCTTACAGAAACAGTCCGCTCAGTCTCGTATTTCAGTGAGCAAAACAGCGATT
Source organism: Semisulcospira habei (assembly GCA_036245525.1). NCBI lineage: Eukaryota > Metazoa > Mollusca > Gastropoda > Semisulcospiridae > Semisulcospira > Semisulcospira habei. The sequence goes on from BTPG01000006.1 coordinate 63,134,723, forward strand.
TCACTTTCATGCGGTAGAGTGGACCACAGCCGGCCTAGCCTGGGGCATCTTGACCCTGTTCTTTCCCTGCCGCAGCGCGCGCGTAGTTTTCATACACAGGGACGCCGGGATGTAAATACACGCATGCGCAGAAGTACGATTGACCTCAAATTAAACGTCCTTCACCCCACTACTTTACAAGTAACTACTACGGCGCGGATTTCGCTTCATGCAAAGCAAGGATGCCTGCCGCGAAACATCTGAAGTAGTAACTCTCAAAGTAGGCGCTTACTTTCGAAGCTATGAACTACATCGCTATGCAAGCGGCCCCAAGGGCAGCCGGGCTTTGCGAAGATGACCCAAAAAGCTTCTCTGTTCACGGTATTGAATGCTTTGGTCAGATCTATAAAGACGGCGTAGAGGTCCATGTGCTGCTCAATGCATTTCTCCTGGGCCTGTCTCACAGAGAAGACCATGTCGACTGTGCTGCGGCCGGGTTTGAAGCCACACTGAGCCTCTGGAAGTGATTCCTCAGATACAGAACTGATTAGGTGGCTGAATATGACTCTCGCGAGGATCTTGCCAGCGACGGACAAGAGTGAGAGATCCCTCGGTAATTGGCATAGTCTGCTTTGCTGTCTTTGTTCTTGAACAGGGAGACGATTGTAGCATCTCTGAATTCCTGTGGCATGTTCTCCTCTGCCCAGATGCATGTCAGAATGTTGAGGAAGGTATCAAGGGTCTCAGGTCCAGCTGCTTTGAAGAGCTCTGCAAGTATGCCGTCCATGCCTACAGCCTTGCCGGAGCTAGTCTGGTTGATCATTTTCTGGAACTCGTTCAGGGTGGGCGGGAGGTCAAGGTCATCCAGTGTCGGGTTCTGAGGAATCATGTTCAGGGCCGCGGGATCGACAGTGGAAGGCAGGTTGAGCAGATTTGAGAAGTGTTTTCTCCAGCGCTCAATGATGCTGCCTTTGTCCTTCAGCAGAGTGAAGCCGTCAGAAGAAAAGAGAGGGGCCGTGCTGGGTCTGGCAGGACCGTAGAGAGCTTTCATAGCGCTGAAAAACTCCTTGGAGTTTTTGGATTCAGCAAAGTGTTGAATTTCTTTTGCCTTGCTGTCCCACCAGGTGTCCTGCATGTTGCGGAGCTTTTCTGGGCTTTTCTCTGGAGGTGATTGAAGCGGTCTTTCTTGGGCATTGAGTTGATGTCATTCTGCCACTCGATGAAGGCACTGCGCTTCTGCTTCAGTAGCTTGTTGATCTCTTCGTTGTTCTCATCGAACCAATCCTGGTGTACCCTCTGCTTGGGTCCAAGCACGTCTTTGGCAGACTCTGTCACCATCCCCTTGAACTGGTTCCACATTTCAGTTAGATTGCCAGTCAATGGTCCATGGGCAGAGCAGATCATCAAGGTGGGACTGGAAGTTTTCCTTGACGTCCGGGCGCTTCAGCTTGGCCAGGCTGAATGAAGGTCGCGTGAGCTTCGGCCTATTCCTGTGTGCTGTTGCAATGTGCAGGTTGAGGACAGACCGCACCAGCCGATGGTCGGTCCAGCACTCGGCTCCTCTCGTGGCTCTGGTGATTCTGACCTAGTGAATAGCCCGCTGGCGGACAATGACATAGTCTATGAGATGCCACTGCTTGGACCTGGGGGGCATCTGTGTTGTCTTGTACTTACTAGCCAGCCTGAAGAGGGTGTTGGTGATGGTGAGTCCATTCTCAGCGCACAATGTCAGCAGCAGCAGGCCGTTGCTGTTCATCTTGCCCAGCCCGTGTGGGCCCATCACTCCTTCCCAGCAGTCATATTCGCGCCCAACTCGAGCATTGAAGTCACCAAGTACGATGAGTTTGTCACTTGCAGGAGTGGACTTCAGGATGGAGTCGAGATTCTCATAGAATGCCTCCATGTCGTCATCGGTGCTGGTGAGTGTCGGAGCATAGGCGCTGATGATAGTGACATGTCGGGTGTGGGAGATGAGGAAACGGAGCTTCATCACTCGTTCGCTGATGCCGGTGGGAAGAGAAGGCAGCTGTCGGAGGAGCGTGGTGCGGATGGCGAAGCTAACCCCGTGTATCCTGTCCTCGTTCTCAGCTTTGCCCTTCCAGAAAAAGGTGTACCCGCCCTCAGGTTCACATATCGAGCCTTCGTCAGCAAATCTGGTTTCACTAAGAGCCGCAAAGTCGATCTTATATTTCGCAAGCTCCCTGGCTATGAGGGCTGTTCTTCTGTGCGGTCTCTGCTTCTGATCTCTGTCCAACAGGGTTCGTACGTTCCACGTACCGAGAATAAGTTTCTTTCTTTTGTTTTTCTTTTTGACCGCATAAAAGGGTTAAACCGCCAGCCGCGGTGAGCTGACCGGTTTGGTGTAGGGCAGGCAATGTTTGGAACACCTTTTTCTAGTTCCCTCCCTTACTAGGGTGAGCAGTGCTGTCCTGAAGAGGGCTGCTCAGTCGCCTGGGATGCTGCCGAACTTCCCTGCTGCCCCTGGTATAGGGAAGAGCGACCACTGGTCCACAGGCCGCCTACGTGCAGGTTCGGAGCTATGACTCCTAGTAGTAACCTCTATTTGTCGGTTCGCGCGTTCCCCATCGCCGCAGGGCTTCTGGTGGAGGCAGAAGAAAAAGAAGATGAAGAAACAGCTTTGGTGAAAATCCATGCACAAAACCTGCGCGTGAAGGAAATTTTGGTGGAGAAGCTGTTGCGCTGGAGCAACCCCACCCTCTCGGCCGCAGAAATCAGAGTCCAGTGGCATGATGAGACGTTACAACTGGTAACTTCCTTGGCTGCAGTGGATGGCCATGTCTTCTTCTGTGCTCTGACATGCCCTTTGCACTCCACAGTGCACTGCTGTCCCGCCCTTTTGGCCATTGAACCGTAGATAGAGTTTCCTCCGCCCAGTCGGCCGGTGACAGACTTTGCATGCTAGGACGAGCAAATCCTGCCTCACCAAGGGTTTGAGACCCCCGGTTTCCGCTCACTTGGTTTAGCCAGCCAGTCGAAGCTGTTGCCCGTGGTGTGGCCGCTGCGCATGCTGCAGCTACGTGGAGCCACATGTTAGTGAGCGTTGAGTGTCAAAGTGGGGACCTATATTAGTGGACTACTCTCTAACTTTCGAGAGACGACTTGTTCCCCCATTATAGGTGAAAACTCCCTCCTTGAATACTCCCGACACCACAGTTTTAAAGTATTCTTGGCTACAATGTCGCACAGGTCAATCGTACATGTCAACAGACTTCATTTGAAGTTCATAAGAACAGTCAAATTAATACAGTCTACAGCGACTCAGATTTTGTAAACAAAAATTTAATCAGTAGCCAGGCTCCTGCAGGAATAATGCAAGGGTAGTGCCAGATTAGCTTGGCGCCGCCTAACGGCGCCAAGCTAATCCGGCACTACCCTTGAATTATCATGCTCGATCGGTCTCCTGCAATTGGTACATAGTCGTTGTGGTGACAGCCCCAAGATTTGCAAAATGCGGTCCTGGTTTTTTAAAAAAAAATATAACAGTAAGAGGCACATAAACCTTATGAGCCTCCCCCCCCCCATGCCCCCGCCCCCCCCCCACCTCCCAACCCGCCTTTGCCAGACTGTTCTAACACCACCTCAGTCTTGCTAAGTAACCGGTCCGGCTGTTTATATACAGGTCGGAGATAACGGACATTGACTTGAAATCAAGTTTCTGAGTTGCCGTCTGACGTCCAAATATATACCAGTCGGTGAAAGCAGCCCAAATTTCACCTTGTGGGACAATTTTTATTACTTTTTTTTTTTTCAGATGAAAACACATTTAGCTCCGACGCACCGCAGCAGGAGATAGATTGACCATGATACAGGTAATTAGAGAGTTGTGCCAGATTAGCTTGGCGCCTGAAGGCGCCAGGCAAATCTGGCACAACCCTTGAATTATCATGGTCAATCCATCTCCTCAGTCACCTCCCGGGCGTTCTAACTTCGATTTCTTGTTTGGGAAATTTCACCTGAGACAAATGGTGCCCAGAGGCCAGGCCTTGCTTCACACTGCTCCACGAAAACGGGCCGGAGGTGGAGGCGGGCATTGAGGTGGTGGGCGGGATAGGGTAGGGGTGTGGGGTGCCGGCAGGCGTGTGAGAATCTTTAAATTATCACCGCTGGCGCAAAAATTAGTTGAAAATTGAAAAGGGGGCGAATGCGTTTCCATACTTGAAGAAAAAAGAAAAAAAAAAAAAAAAAAGAAGAAAAAGACTGTGATGTCCATTTTAGGTGATTATTTTGGGCTGGGAGTGTGGGGGATTCCCCTGCAGATCCGCCCTGTCTGACTGTGGCTGGGTCACCGGAACTGTCATGCGTGAATAAGTAAACAATGAGCCAGCCGGTACAAGGCATGGCTCCTCCATCATGGGACCCCACAACTGACGCGTGGTCCTGACAATGCAATGTACCCCGCCGAAGTTCGCCCGTCCCCCGTCCCCCCCCCCCCCCCCCCCCCCAACACAACCCGCCCCCCCCCCCCCCCCACCAAACAAACTTGAATGTAACACATTGTCAGCAAAGACCCGCCCCCCTCCCTCCCCGGGCAAGCCCCCCCTCCCCCTTTTCTATATTTTGGGAGGCGGGGACGGGGCTGGGGGGGGGGGGGGGTGAGGTTTGTAGGGTATTACATCATCATGCGGGTTAGTCATCGACAGTTTGTCGTAAAACAACTGTCGTCAGAACAGTGATTGCATCATCAGTCACGCGACTTCACGAAAGCAGTTGGTAATGCGGAACAAGTAACTTGACTCGAGGTACAAACACCGTGACTTGTATGACAGACTCATGAGAGGCGAACACAACATGTTGTTTATGTCTCTGGACAGATCGAAACGGGTACGAATAGGTATCACGTCATTCAGGCTCAGTCCGTGCAGTTCAAATTCTGTCTTTTTCCATGTGTCAGTGTCAGTCATTGATTGAGTCGCATAAGTGAGCTTTAGTCCTGCGCCAGTCACTAAGCAAGGTGCTCCGCTATAGCAGAGCACCTTGCTTAGTGGCTGGCGTAAGATTAAGCTTCGTCATGCGACTGACCCCAGGTGCCTTGCATAGCCAGTTGCCAGGAAAACTATGACTCGTTGCCCAACATAATTATCAGAGGCCGACGGCCGATTCGAACCATGTCTACGGTTTACAAAGGTCAGTAGTTGAGGGCCGGGTTGGCTTAACCCTTGCGGCGCCTTTTGAGTGGTGCCAAGTTAACTAATTAGGCAGGTACCACCCGTCCGGCGCTTCTGGTCAATGCATCGATCCAGAGGCACTGATACGGCCCGGCAACCCGAACCGCCAGCGGACAGTCACTCAAGTGCGGATTCGGGCAAGTCCAGTCAACTCAGCCAGTGTGGCCAGCCGGCTTGAATTGTTAACCCTTTGCATCCTGATAACCCATTGCTTGAAATAAATTGGACTAGGATAGTTCAAGGGTTGTCAGTGCCTGAATATCTTGGGGCCTGCCGAGGTGCCACTGAAGCGGTGAGCGGCCACTAAGGCGATTCTGGCACCACCCGCGGCCGCTTGAAGTAAAATGCTTGCGGCGGATTTATCTCCTGATCTTTAACTGATGTATCCGGCTTCACTAGGACAATACTAACTTCTTTTTTTAATAATCAGCCCCAGGATTTAATGGGTTCAGTAACCCCCATCCCCGGCCACTGAAAGCGGGTCCATCGGGCCGAGTTGACTGACAGGAGCCGCACTGAGCTGCCGCCTGCCCTGCCGCGCACAGACACCCCCGGTACGTGTGCGGGACTGACAACTACGGCAAACGTAGGCGGCCAACGACCCGCTTTTGCTTATTGGGAACTGCCGATCCGCCGCTTCAGCCTGTGCGCCGATAAGCCACTTCAGTACTGACAGAGGCATTATCCGTTTAAAATCCGTTTAAAATTTCAAGATTGCCCCGTGAGACAAGAGACAAGCCGCCGGTTTGGTGCAGCCGGCTTTGATAGTAGTCATAGTGTACTGACTCAGTCGGTGGACTCAGTCTTTTTGACCTAGTTTGAGTTGCCGTGCCGGTTCAGGTTTGGCTACCGACCGGCAGTAAACCACACGGGCCGCGCCGCGCCGACTGAGAAAACTTGGGGATTCCCCTCTCATTCCCAATTATTGGCTTGACGTGCGGTGAATCGACTGACACTGCATACCGCACTTCCCGTCGGCCGGTCACAGTTGAGCTTGGCCAGTATTCCACTTGATGATTGTTCTTCCGCGTATGTTTTGCGACTTGTCAGTATGACAGGTATTACGCCAAATCAATCTCTCAGCGTACTATTATACTACTGTAGTCAGTATAAATGAGAACTGACTAACTCACCGTCGTTTACATATTTCGGCACAGGCATTTGAACTTAAAGTCATTAATAGTTTTTGGCTAACGTGTGTTTCAAGACTGATTCATTTTTATACCATTGTCAGAATGTTAACCAAAGAGCAAGTTCCCAGTCGTGATTACCAAAGGTCCTTACCAATACCAGCTTTCAGCATGGGTCGGCCACTGAGCACGGCCGCTGGAATGTCCGATTTGTCCATTCATATAGACCCCATAGATCCCATGGACAGAATGCATGTCACTGACTCACTTTTGACCTAGTCATTCAGCCTTTGACTAAATAGTGACTGCTTCTAACCACAGAAGAAAAGACATGTAGCGAGTGGTTTTGTCACTAGACACAACAGTCAAGGGGTTAGTGTGAAATCACTATAACCCATTTGACCCCAAGGCTGCACTAATGATTTTTTTTTTTTTTAGATGTCATCTAATGACTGTGTACCATGCAGTTGCAGGAGGTGGATAGACCATAATAATTCAAGGGTAGTGCCAGGCGGTTACTGAACTAATATGGCACTGCCTATCTCTCAAACTTACTTCACCCCTACACTCCTCCCCGCTCCCTCCGCTCTGCCTCCAACCCTCTCCGCCTCCACATCCCCCGCACCAAACTCAGCACTTTGGGCCCCCACTCCTTCTCAGTATATGGTCCATCCACCTGGAACACTCTCCCACTCTCTCTCCATCAGAAACACTCTCTCTCCTCCTTCCAGTCCGCCCTCAAAACTCACCTCTTTCAACAGTTCTAGCACCATATCACCACACTCCTCACCTCAAGCTGACTGTCGTAATGTATTTCACTATTTGTGGTACGTGAGTCATTGTCTAAAGCATGCGCATGCGCGCTTAGAGTTATAATTATTATAAGATAAGCGCATTATAAATATCGTAATTATTATTATTATTACTACCATGGCCTGCCTTAAATGATGGTCGATCTCCTGCTGTAAGGCACCAGGGTAAAAATGGGTTATGGGAGCATTTCATAAGAGATGAGAAACTGACAAGTCTATGATGTGTTTGAACGTCTCTGAATTCAGTCAAGTCCCGCTTTTTGTCACTTCAGCTCAGCCCAAAACCCTGCAGCTGTCCCTGAGCAGGAAGGAATAAAGAATGGATTCAGAGCTCCGTTAGCTGAGAAATAAATGATATAGTTCCCTTGTATGCTGTTTGCTACATATAACTTATGATCATATAAGTGTGCTGGCCGATCAGTGTGTAATCAGCTCGTACCTGTTTCCATGATGCTGTCCATGTTAACCCATTTAGCCCCAAGACCACATTTCCGGCCAATTTTGGAGGTGCTAGTTCAGGACAATGTATCTGTTGAAGGAGATGGATTGACCATGATAATTTAAAGGTAGTGCTAGATGAGCTTGGCAATGTAAGGCCTTGAATCATGGTCAATCTGTCTCCTCCATCACTGCTGTAGGGCGTTGGGGCTAAATGGGTTAATCAGTGACAATTCAGTATTGATCGACTCATTATGTAGGCCTGGCAGCCAGGATTCTATATCACCCTTGTTTATTTACCTATTTCAGTTTTTTGTTTGTTTGTTTCATCCATTCATTTGTTTAGTTTATTCATTTATTTTTATTTGTTTATTTATTTATTTATTTATCTATTAATGCATTTTATCTATTTTATTTATTTTTTGCTGTTTATCCGTCTACACGATACTAACTGGAAATCAACAGCTTGAGGAAGAAAACACCGCTGAACACAAAACTTTGTTTTCGAAATTGTATAATTAGCCTCCGTATTGAAGTATTTGTTGTCAGATCCCTGTAACAATAATTATTCACCTAGAAGTCCGTTCCAACTTTTATCACAACCGTCAACAGGAAGTCGAACGTGTGCCCGCTACTAAAGGTGTCAAGTATAATATATATTTTTTTTTGCAGTCGTGAGGCTTGGGTGTGACGAGAGTGTGTTATCATGCTTGGCGTTGTACTATACAAAGTTGAAAATCTGTGGAAGCATGATTTCTGATTCGATGTGTTTTCTATTGCTGCCGAGAACATGTGCGGAGCTGTCTGCGTAACATGACTAAGGTAAAAATCTTTTCCAGGACAAAGTTGTTTCTCTTTCAAGTTTGACAAACCTGAACTACACATTGTACTTTCTTTTTATTGGTCCCAGCGTAGCTGTGTTTAGTTTGAGAATGTTTTGCGCTTAGATATTTATCTGTAAATCAGAAACTCTAGCGGAAGTCCTTCGATCTTCCGTCTTCCATTACATCTTCCGTTAAAGCAACCGCCTTCATTATTGAACATAATCATGATAATGTTTCTGTTCTCAATTCCATGTTACCCCCCCCCCCCCCCCCCTTTTCGCCTCTTCCTTTCAAGCTGTCTAATGGCACTGTGCTTTTTAGTGTTTGGAATGGTATTGGTAGGGAACTAGGATCCACCAATACCATTTTCAGTTTTAAAGTGTAAAAATAATAACAACTATTCCCTATTGAAGTTAACAAAGTCTGTGATATTACAAAACATATCAAATGAGAAAAATGGGAATACCGGATTTTCAGCACAGAACCGCATCGCAGTTATTTAGTTTGATACAATTACATCTTTGACAAACACTAGTATTGTAGTAATGTTCATATTTTTCATTTGTGTCCCAGCTGATTAAAAATAACAATATTAACATGTGTTTAATTTCCCCATTAGGAACATCAACAGTTTCAGCCACACATAGCCACCACAGATGAAATTCAATTAAGGAATTGGCTCATGTATGTGTGTGGTGGTCTGTGATTTTCGACCCTATGGGGCTGGGCTCAGTTGCATGAGTGAGCTTTCAAACAGCCCTGCATACGCCACAAAGCAAGGTGCTCCGCTATAGTGGAACACCTTGCTTAGTGGCTTGCGCAGAACTAGGTTCACTTATGCAACTGGCCCCAGGGTAACACTAACGGTAACAAAGTACAAAATCTCCGATCAGCACACCTTTCATACATTCAGGCTGATACACACTTAGCTCGCCATTCCTATTCAGTACATTTTAGTTTGTACTATTTTCTTAATCTTAGCTTGCATTATAGTGTCTGCAGCCTACTTCCTTGTCAGTCTATAATTATAAGACAAAATGACCATGAACTTGAAATGAATGCATTGACTTGAGTCTCGAGTTTTAAACTGGAAGGAAAAGTCAAACTTGCATCAGCAACCACGTGAAATTTGAAAGATGCCTGCAGGCATCTGAGTAAAGTCACTCTAACTCTAAGCAGGCATCTGAGTAAAGTCTAAAATATGTTCGCTTTCTCAGTTTGTCTTGCTGTGATAATTTTTGAAAATTAAAGGTGTGCTGAGAGCCACAATGCTCAAAAACCCAGACCAGCACACAAATACAGTAAACAAAATTTATTACTCTGTAGTGTAGGCCTTGGTTGAGAATATGTTTTCACATTTTTTAAATTTTATGTTCAGTGTCAATCACTTACATTAAATGCAAACAAAAAGTATTTCTGATATTTATAGGGGAACGTAAGAGGCTGATAAGGAACATTGACTGATTGATACTCTGTCATCCATGAAAAAGTATCTCAGCAGTCACTTCTGTTAACCCATTAACACGTTCTGAAGCTGATTTGTTCAGATTTGCTTATTGTCCTATGAAGACTACATTACAAATTAGGTGACAGATCAACTGTTTAGTTCAAGGGTGGTGCCAGAATAGCTTGGCGCCTCATGTTTTGGCACCACCCTTGAACTATCATCCCTAATCAAATTTTTTTCAAGCAATGGGTGTATCAGGATGAAAAGGGTTAAAATGCAAGCAAAGTATTTCTGATAGTGGATCAGAACAGGTTGATATTGGTAGATTATTCTGCAATTGTTTTACCATTCACTGTGTTTGGTTTTTTTTTTTTTTTTTTTTTTGTTGGTTCTCATTCTTGACGGTAGATTCTTCCGGCATTGTTTTGACGCTGGTTGTTTGCTTTGTTGGGAGAGTGTGGGATGTGTAGTGTTCTTTCCCCTACCGCTGAGATTTTTTTCGTCTTGTGAAGGACTGAAATGGCCACGTTCCCTTGCTCTTGCTGCCATGGTAAATTATTCTAGCATTGTTTTGCTCTTCTTTGCATTTGTTGGGAGGGGGTTTGAATGTGTAGTTTTCTTTCCCCTGCGGTTTAGTTTGGATTGTCATGTCAAATAACAGCATGTCTTTTGTGAGACATTCTGTAAACACATTTAAAAAGAAGAAAGAGAGAGCGAAATGTGTGAACATATTAAAAACAACAACATACAAAATGATGCAGTTTTCATCAATTTTCTGACCCTTTATTATGCTGAGATGGGGGTCTGCATACCCTCAAAATTCACACCTGGGGGTCTACAGACCCTTTAAGCTGTGTTGTGAAAACAGGAGCCCTGGATAGGGAACATTGAATGATTGGCAGTCAGTGCATGAAAATGAATAATTTTCTCAGTTCAGTGCAACAACCAGCTAATGAGCTATCATAGGTCACTAGATAGATGTGCATAATATACTAACTTTTCTCACTCTCAGTCCTGTTTATTTGAATTTTAAATTGAAACACAATTGAATGAAATCCCTTACTGAAGTTACTCCCTCCATCTTAGCAAACACTGGGATAATTCATTACAAGTAGAGCTGTAAATGACAATAGGTCACAAAAGAACGTTATGAACTCTTGAGTACATTAACTCAACTTTAGTCTTATATAGTTTAGATCTTCACACATTTTAACCAATGTCAAGACCATAAATGGAGAGAGCTGGCAAAAGACATCACTCATGCATAATATAGATCTACAGTATGTGGTGGCTGATGAGAAGCTGTGCCTCATGTAAGTCTGCAAGGGCTTATGAGGATCTATCCTATGCTTGTTATGTAGTGCAACTGAGTGTTCATTTCATCAAGCCAAAAGGATATAGTAAACTGACACCAATGACCGAGTGTTGACCCTAGTGAAGGTCAGCAAGAGGCAGAGATCCTCATGAGCCCCCCGCATTAGTGGGGGCTCTTCAGGGTCTATGCCTCTTACATATTATGAGTCTTTTGCAGGGGTTGTGAGGATCTATGTCTATAACTAAGATTATCTTTAAGATTATAGTACATAGTATGTTGACTATTTTTTTTACATAGAGCTAGAAGGGACTGGCCTGTACTTCCTGGTTTTCCTTGTTTTCCAAATTCAAACATGGCAACTGAAGTGATAATAATATTTGCATGGAATCTTGGAAAAGGATTTGTAGACTAGCAAGTCATGCTAGAGGCTATAACAGTATGTGCGCGTAATCTCATGGACAAGCCTCAACAGTTGGTTCGTGTGAACTGTGTGCAGTGTGCATTTAACCCTTATCATTCGGAATACACCAGTGTGTGAAATAAATTTAACTAAAATAGTTCAAGGGTAGTGCCAGAATAGCTTGGCACCTCTGGCGCCAAGCGATTCTGGCACTACCCTTGAACTAAAGTCTAAAGCCATTGGTCTGTATCGTACTAAAATGTAGCTTGCGTATGGCAGTGTACAAATTTGAAACTTTTACTTTTTTTTAGCCTCAGTATGATATGGGCTAAATTAAAGAACAGCATGAAGTAAGGTGATTTACTTGTAAACCATGTGTTGATGCAAGATGTGACAGTGTAAAATCTTGGTTCAGCTTTTAAATGGGAAATTCACCTTCTTAATCTTGTGTACGCAGTCACTGGTAGTATAAACTCTGAAACAGTACTGGTGGCTGCATGCACATTGGGGTCGACCCCTTGGCTGCTAGTGATCATGGATTTCTCATTTGAAATGACTACACATTGACTGACATTCTCGTGAAGAACACAATGTAAATGGGACTGAAAATAGACAGAGAGAACATAGGACTAACAAGAGACATAAATCCTCATGGGCCCTCACGACTGCAGATGCTCATGAGGGTTTAATGTCTCCTTCAACTGGGTAGAGTTTATCTTGCTCCAGCAGTTACGGGGTTAAATAGAACAAAATTAATCTTACAGGACTTTGTAAGCCACTATACATCACTGTCAAACTTTTACACTGCAGCAGTGAATACTTGTTCATACCAAGTATTGTAGGATTACTAATACTAAATACTAATGAGCTGTTGATTGCGGGTGACAGCTGTCTCTTTGGGTATTGGTAAGTTCCCGTTACTTAATTCATTCAGCCCTGACGCACTACAGCAGGAGATGGGTCGACCATGATAATTCAAGGGTAGTGCCAGATTAGCTTGGCGCCTGTCGGTGCCAAGCTAATCTGGCACTACCCTTGAATTATCATGGTCGATCGATCTCCTGCAACAGGTGCATAGTCGTTTGATGATGCCTCCAAAATTTGGGAAATACGTGCGCCGGGCTGAATGAGTTAAGATTACCTTTTTTCTGTATGCATATTGTTCACACCTTTGGAACACATAGGCACACAAACACCTGCACACATCATGCATTTAAGTACTAGAACACATCAGGATAAAGAGCACCCAATTCGTTCCTCACAGAATCATTTGTAGTAAACATAGGGATTTATGCTAAACCTTGTACGGGTCTTTCTCTTTGAGAACATACAGCCTGTGTATGCATCACATGTGTGTGTGCGCGCGCAAGAGGGCAGCTCATGAATGACACTTTGGCAGTCTTGTGCTCCAAGCCGGATGGATGAAGGAAAATTCCACGTTCGTTAAAGTGTTTTACAAAGAAAGGTTGGTGTTTAGAGCCAGGAATATGGAAACCAACTTCCTGTTATACATCACAATCTGAGAATGTGGCAAAGGCCACAGTTCATTCTTTCAGTTTCACTGAACCCATTTAGCCCTGACGCACCATAGGTGGAGATGGATTAACCATGATAATTCAAGGGTAGTGCCAGATGAGCTTGACGCCATAAGTGCCAAGCAAGTTTGGCATTACCTTTGAATTATCATGAGGTTCTTTGCCGCTTGCATCCATGGTGTTCAAATTTTCCTGGCGGTGATAGGGTTGATGGCAATTACCAGTACATGATTGTGGTTGTAAAGTTATAGGCCCACTACCTCCATAACTGTTCAAAAAAGCACTTTTGTTACAGATGCTTATGAAACACTACACACAGGTATTGTTATGGTTCATTTAGACAAAGGACAATCCAGTTCAGCACAGGTCGTCTTAATATCCAGTAACCTGACAGTGACTCCACCCCATTCTATAAATACAACGGTATCAGTTCGAAAAGCTGTTAAAAATAGATTTACACGCTAAAGGGTGCGCAGAATAAATAATCGCGACTACGCGTGTGTTTGCTGCATGTCCAAACTGCTGTTAAAGTTCATTAGGTGTGTCAACGAGGCATAATGAACGCAAGTAGTGGTGAAATGTGTCTTTAGATTTTTTACGCATAATGGTACTTTAACATCCTAGCCCTAGCACCTGTTGCATGTTACCTGTACTGATGTGATGCTATTGTCACTGTCATTAACCCTTTTGGCCCCGAAACCCACCAGCAGGAGATGGACTGTCCATGATAAGTCAAGGGTAGTGCCAGATTAGCTTGGTGTCTCATGGTGCCAAGCTAATTTGACACTACCCTTGAGTTATCATGGTCCACTCCTACAGTAAACACTACTGGTGGGGGGAAGAATGAAGAAGGTTTTGCCCCTTCCCTGCTATTGGTCCAGTTCACAAATCTTCGTTTACCCATTTAGCCCCACGGCCGCATTTATCACATTTTGGAGGCGTTACCTAACGACTATGTACCCGTTTGCAGTACATGGATTGACCATGCTAATTCAAGGGTAGTGTCAGATTGGCTTGGCGCCTAAGGGCGCCAAGCCAGTCTGGCACTACCCTTGAATTTGCATGGTCAATCCATTCCTGCCGGTAGGGCGTCAGGACTAAATGGGTTAATTCAACTCCGAAAAGCCCCAGCCCTCCAAGGAACCAGTACACACAAAATTGTCAAAAGAGGCATAGATCCTCATGAGCCCCCCACCCCCGCAACTGCTTGGCTTATGAGGATCAGTGTCACTTGCAGTTGGATCATATTTGCTTTTCCCTGGCAGTGAAGGGGTTCGATGGTGTCTGATCCTTACCCATTGTTTTTTTTTGTTGTTTTTTTTGTGTATTTACAGGCTTATCCAGGCCACCCAATCCAAAGCATTCTTTAGGGGAAGCAGAACTTTGGACAGGAGAAACTTGGATGCCATGAATTTAATAAAAGCAACCCATGATGGGTGTCATCTTACTCAAAACTCTCAAGATTTGTGTGACTTTAACTTGATAGAAACATTCATAGAAGTTCCTGTCCGGCGTTTTGTAGTCATCATGTGCAACTTGTGGTGACTTAGGTACTTGTAGTCATAGTTTGTATACTGAAGTTAAGGAAATGAAAATGTAGTATTAAGCTAGTGAGTTAGTTAAAAACTAACTTTGAATATGTACATGTATGTATTTTATACATTGAGTGACATATATATAGTACATTACACTGATAAGGTGATATAGATCTACATGAGAAAGGAACCCTATTCGTGTTATTGAATTAAAAGTTGAGAAATTCATAATTGCCTCTAGTCAGTGATTGAACTAGAGTAAACACCTAGTGCATCTTATGAGCGAAACACTGATTTCACAGAGAGCGGCAGTACGCCAGCCAGAACAGACATTTATTGCTGATTATAAATCATCGAAAATGGCACAGCCTCCCACCATGGATGCTCAGCCAGCGTATCCGAGCGGCTTCGAAGGGTCGTCGCCCAGCGGAGAAGCAAGTCTGCCATTTAACAGCAAGGTCGAAGGTTACGACTATGAGTTTGTACCACCCGCGGAGAATCATTACGAGTGTACCATTTGCCTGCTAGTGTTACGGGAGCCGCGACAGACGCCTTGCGGGCATCGCTTCTGTCGAGATTGTATCATGAAGTGGATTAGGTGAGTACATTTGTGTAGTGTATGTTCACTGGTTTTTTTTTTGTGTGTGCATGCGTCTGGGCTTTTGTGCACTTTGTGTGTCTTAGCCCTTTTCATTCTGTTTGCAATTGATTTGACTATGATAGTTCAAGGACGGTGCCAGAATACTGAATAGCTTGGCATTGGCACCACCCTTGAACTAAAATGGTTGATCTATCTCCTAATCTGTGTGCCCATGTGCACACAATTTTTGCGACTGTACTGATATAGGTGGATGCACACTTTGTGTTTACAAATTTAACCCTTTGGCGGTCAGTGTTTTTGTCACGATGATTACTGCCAAAGTATTCACAACAGCCAAAGGGTTTGAGGCAACATTGCTGATTTTCATGATAAAAATGATACATAATTACATGTGAGCCAGGAACGAACAACAGTAATGCAAACAATTTCTTGTGCAGGGAATCATCGCCAGCTCGATGTCCGGTTGACAACACACCGATCACCAAGGACAATCTGTTCCCTGACAACTTTGCAAAACGTGAGATACAGAACCTTAAGGCGCGGTGCCCTAACAACAAGCGGCCAGAAGGGAAGTGTGAAGTCATTGAGACTGTCAAAGATATGCCGGTGAGGAAAGAGTATTTCACTTGGTGAAACTCAAATATATCTTTGCTTCTGTTGAAATGCAATAAACAACACAAAGGCGAAGGAGGCATAGGAATTAACCCATTCAGCCCTGACGCACTACAGCAGGAGATGGGTCGACCATGATAATTCAAGGGGAGTGCCAGATTAGCTTGGCGCCAAGCTAATTTTCCACTGCCCTTGAATTATCATGGTCGATCCATCTCCTGCAACTGGTGCATAGTCATTAGATGATGCCTCCAAAATTTGGGAAATACGGCCGTCGTGCTGAATGAGTTAATTAGGACCTTATAAATATAAGCCCCTGCAGCTGTGTGGGTTCATGAAGATCTTTGCCTGTTTTGAAGTTGAACCAAGGCCTTTTTGCAGCCCTGTTTGGTTGCCAGTGATCTGCACCTTTTCTTGAGGAGTGGTACTGGTAGTTGTGGCATAATCGTTTCTCACGTTTTTTTGTTCTATTTCACGATGGCAGTGATTGAGATAGTCTTTGTTGCCTGCATGGCATTACTTCACTCATTCAGCCCAACGCACGTATTTCCCAAATTTTGGAGGCATCATCTAACGACTATGCACCTGTTGCAGGAGATGGATTGACCATGATAATTCAAGGGTAGTGCCAGATTAGCTTGGCGCCGACAGGCGCCAAGCTAATCTGGCACTACCCTTGAATTATCATGGTCGGCCCATCTCCTGCTGTAGTGCGTCAGGGCTGAATAGGTTAACCCTTTCACTGCCCCATTACTTCTGAGCAGAGGTAAACACACTCCAGCTGCAAGAGACATAGGTCCTCATGAGCTCCCAGAGTTGCGGGGATCATGAGGATGTGTGCCTCTTCCTGACGCCACTTTGTATTTTTGTTCCTTGGATGACTCAGGCTCCTTGAGTTTGAATTATTGAATTATTAAAGATTTCAGAAACACTATCCATGACTACTGACAGTGAAGGGGTCAAATGATTAATATTTTTCAGACGCACCTGAATGAGTGTCCATTCGCTGTCGTAATGTGTCCGAATCGCTGCGCGAAGCTGATTATACGACGGGATCTGGAAGACCATGTGACAAACCAGTGTGAGAAGCGATTGGTTAGTTGCCCTGACTGCAGGCAGCAGGGCCAAGCCATTGATTTTCAGGTAATGAATACATTTTTTGCTATCCATGATGAGCAGATTTATTTGACCTCTTATCCCACTCTCTTTATTTTGTGTGTGTGTGTGTGCATGCGTGCACATGTGTTCCATGATGGTGGAGGATGGGTATGGAACTGATGCTTCTTGTAAATTTTCTTTCTTTATGTTTTCTAGCTGTGTCTGTATTATATGTTTTCAGTTATACCTGCTTGTAGTATTGTAGTAATGTACTATTTTGTATGTGTTTTGTATTGTATTTGACTTTTTTTTTTAGTAGTACAGTAGTACATTATCTGATCTTATCTCATCTTATTTTTAAAATTCTTATAATATATGTTCCACACCCACAGATGCACATACACCAGGAATGCAACTAGACATTTCTGCAGATGGGGCAAATGTCCTGAGTTTGCCAACATAATACTGACAAGCAAAAGAAATGCGACATCATTTGAGTCATCCGAAACGCTGAAGTGTTTTGATGACTCGGATGACATCACACTTATTTTGCTCGTAAGTATAATAGATAAACATAAGATAGTGTTTTATAAGTGGTCACTGCATGCAATGCAGAATTAGACTGCAAATGTGCAATGCACCTACATTAATCGGACATCTTGGCCTCGCAATCGGAATATAACTGATGTCTGAAGGCTAGTTGCATCCATCATACAACACAAACACACATACATGGAAGAAAAACAGAAGATAGTGGTAGAAAACCCTTTAAAATAGAAACAAATAACGACGTTTCGGATCAAAGATCCTTCCTCAGGTGACATGGAAACAAACGTAGAACAGAAAAGAACACGACATAAAGAAAAGACGTCATCCTGTATAGAGAGAATTTAGAATGACGTATAAAAAAAATAATTAAAAAAAAACCCCACACACACATAATGATGCAAATACACATGCACAAAACACGTACCACAAAACTTACGTCTATATACATACACGTCACTGCATACATTCGCATTCACTCGTGCCTGCTGCAGCTCACGCGCGCGCGCGCACACACACACACACACACACACACACACACACACACACACTCAACGTGTTTTGTGCATGTGTATTTGCATCATTATGTGTGTGTGGGGTTTTTTTTTTAATTATTTTTTTTATACGTCATTCTAAATTCTCTCTATACAGGATGACGTCTTTTCTTTATGTCGTGTTCTTTTCTGTTCTACGTTTGTTTCCATGTCACCTGAGGAAGGATCTTTGATCCGAAACGTCGTTATTTGTTTCTATTTTAAAGGGTTTTCTACCACTATCTTCTGTTTTTCTTTCACGTGAAACCCTAGCGGCAACAGTTTTACTACACATACATGGAGTCGGGAGACCAAGCCATTAGTTATGTTTGCCTCTGCCTTGGGTAACATACACACCTCGTGACGACTACAGATGTTAGTAACCACTACAGATGTTTAGACAGGTTCTTATGTCACCCTCTTTATCCTGGACCTTAGGCCAGTTGCATGAGTGAGCTTAGTCCTGCCGCAAGTCATTAGCAAGGTGCTTTCCTATAGGTCACTCATGCAACAGGATCCCTATCATTTCCTCCTGTCTTGTTGACGTAACTTCGTAAGTCGTCAGGTTGACGTATGCCGCGTTCATAGTCCGTATGTCCTGTTCTGCGATTTTGGACCTTGAGTTTAAGATGGTAAAGTTCCAATCACAGACCAGTACACATGCATTATGTAAAATATACCTGTACTGTGGAGTGATCCTCTTTTCTGAGAAATTGCTTTCAATGCAGGGCTTGGTTAGACTTACTCCCTAACTGAAAATTTGAAAAGGCCTCCACCTCCCCACCCAGCTGTACCTTCCCCCTCTTTCCCCCCCCAAACAACCCCCCATCCCCTCCCCCCCCCCCCACCCCCCCAACAAACACAAACATATAGCTTCCTGGTTCAAATACCCCATCCCCTCCCTCAGTCCTTCAACTTATAAAAATCGTGCTCTAGGCCTATGACGAATACGTACAGACCAGTTCTGTGCAGTATATTAAGGCATTCAGCCCCGACGCACTACAGCAGGAGATGGAGCAACCATGATAATTCAAGGGTAGTGACAGATTAGCTTGATGCCTGATGGCGCCAAGCTAATCTGGCACTACCCTTGAATTATCATGGTCAGTCCTTCTGCAGCTGAAATGTAGTTGTTAAATGACACATTTCCAATTTGGGAATTGTGGTGATGGGGTTAAATAGGTTAATATCCCTTGTGTCAGGTTTCTCTTTTGTGATGTAAGACATTTAATGCAGTGTATTGCAGGGTGTGTTCTGGGTAGTAAGGTTTTGTGCCTCATCACAACGCAGGCTTTTTCAGTGTTGTGAAATGTGACCTATAAGTATGCATTTCCATTAGCCTCTTCATGTTAACTTTGTTCGGGAGAGAATGTGTCATGTATCTGATTCAATTACAGTGGTATATTTGGGTGTGCCTTCACCCCAGACACATCAAAGCTTAACTTTTTGTGACCTTCAAGATGTGCCTATATAGCCCGTGCTAACCAACCGTTGTTGCAGTAATTAAGCCCTAAGAATGCACTAGAAACTGGTTAGAACAACCAGCTTTTTTTGGCTCATGTGAGTCTATGTTGCCAGTGGTCGTCCGTCTGTCATCCATCCTCTGTAGTCCGTGGTAAACTTTAACGTTGGCATTTTCTCGGAGACTATTCAAGCCACAGTCTTCAAACGTGGCCCAAGGATACTTTGTGGCAAGACCTTTCTAAACATACCAATTTGAGTGACCTCTCACAAAGGTCAAGGTCACAGGGGCTCAGGAAATAGGTAAAAAATAGCTATACTTTGACATTTATTTTTTCTCAGATACTATTTTGGCATTGAAGTGGTCTTCAGTCTTTCTCCGTGTGTGCGCGCATGCTTGCATGCGCATGCATGGGTTAATGTTAATAAAACGATGAAATAGGAAGTTCGAAGAGCAAAAAGATGTTTGTTTTGGACTCACAGTACCCAGCTGCACATTTTGAAAAGCAGTTGTAATAGGATGGGTGTTTGCTGCTGTTGTGGGCTTTTCACTGACTGTCACCCAAAATTATGTTTGCTGAAAGGAGTCTCTGAGTTAATGTATTAATGTATTTGCTCAAAGTGTGTGTGTGTGTGTTACCAGTTATGGTTTTCTAATCACTGTCAGCACTTGGAGCTATCTTTAGTTTAATAGAATATAGATAGAATAAGCTCTAAATATACAATACAATACAATAATAGTTTATTAATCCCTTATGGGGAAATTCACATTTTTGCCACCACAGGTGCTGCTTACATTCACTCACTCGCTCATTACATTACAGAGCTACACAATGGACAATGACTCGGGACGGGTGAAGCCCGTCGCCAAGGCATCTAATGGCCAGCGCCAGTGGGCTCATCCTGACCCGAACCTCCCTGACAAAAACAGAATACTAAGACAGCCCTATGTCCCCTGAACACACTATTATAATGTTCTTTATTAAGTTTCTACTTGGCTAAAACTAGTACATAAAACAAGTTAACAACAGAAAACAAAATACCCGCGTCGATACGGAGATGATCTGACAATGGCTAAAATTCTGTCAGTGGCGACCATTTCTGCCGGAGCGGGCAGACAGGAGGTGTTGCATGGCCGCCATCTTGTCTTCATTATTATTATAATATTATATTATTTATTATTTTTATTATAAAGAGAGTTGTTTTTAATGTCTATCTGGCAAACTGCATGCCAAGAAGGAAGAAACATACTATCGCAGTGTCTTTCTGGAATATTATAAACACTTTGTTTACCTTTAGTTCTGCAAAATGTGTCGAGGCAAGCATGCATAATATTTCACGTCAGTATGGAATATTCCATTTGTACAGTCATACTTTGTGTTGGTCTGTGATTTGGGGTCTTGTGGCTGTAATTGTGTGCTGGTCTGTGATTTTGGGGTCTGAGGTGGCGAGGCTCAAAATCACATACCAGAAGACATTGGCAAAAGCTTGAAAAGAGGAAGCACAAAAGTGCACGTTACTGTCTACTCATCTGTCAAATTATTGTGCGTTAAATTGCACCTGCACCGCACCTCCAGTTCCTACATGTTTGTGCGTGCATTTGTTACTGCATCATTGCCATTGGCACAGACCAGCTCATATTTCAGGCGTCCCTGTTCCATTCAATAAACCTAGTGTACTTCCTTTTTCAGAGGTGGTATTTCTTTTTGCGCTCATTGCCAACTGGTTGAGACCCGGAGTCGAGCACAGTACACGTCATAGTCAGAAAGAAACGCTGTAAACTGTTGGGTGGTTAACTTCTCTTGACCCCATGAAGGTGGTTTCAAAATAGGGCCCTGAAAAGGGTCCTTAACCCATATCATACTGAGGCTCTAAAGCTTCAAACTGTACACTGCCACACGCAAGCTACATTATAGTACTTACGGATAAGGATATAGACCAATGGCTTTAGTTCAAGGGTGGTGCCAGAATAGCTTGGCGCCTAGAGGCGCCAAGCTATTCTGGCAATACCCATGAACTATTTTAGTCAAACTTATTTCACACACAGGTGTATTCCGAATGATAAGGGTTAAGAATGTTGACTCTGCTGAAATTTGAAGTCAAACCCATCGCCTTCTAAGGGAGAGTCAGGTGTTCTACCACCAGAGGCATCAAGATCTCTGTTACAAAGTCAGAACCTGTGTAAAGGGACCAGGGGGCTTGGAGAAGTATTGCTGCGGGCATGTTTTCATAAAAGAAATGGTGAAAAGACCATCAAAACATGGTCTTAACCTTTTTCAATCTGATACACTACTGCTTAAAATTAATTTGACTATAATAGTTCAAGGGTGGTGCCAGAATAGCACCTGAGGCGCCAAGCTATTCTGGCACAACCCTTGAACTAAAATGGTTGATCTATCTCCTAATCTGTAATTTAGCCATCATAGGACAATAAGCAAATTTTTACAAATCAGCCTCAGGATGTAATGGGTTAAGATGATAAACAGGCGCTTTCTCAAGATAAGTCTTGAAAGAAGGGCCAAAAGTGTCTCCCATTAACTCATTCGAGACGTGCCTCCTCTGGATATGCGGCTTAAACTGCATATCCAGAGAGGGCATGTCTCAAATGAGTTAAGACCATTCAGGTGATTACAATCACTTGAATGATGATCTTTTATGACATGTGATCCCTCGGTCGTCATACCAGACAGCTTCTGCTGTATAGAAACTTTTATCTCCAGGGTACTGCATGAAAGTGATGGCCTTAGGCATAGTGGTCACTTTAAATGGTTTGGCATTGGTCAATATGGATATACCGATAATAAGCCTGAATGGGGGTGGTAACTTTGGACAGATGATACTAGACCTTGTGATAGGTTTGGCTGTGAATGAAGGGTAGTGCCTTACTTAGCATGGTGCCCTAGCATCAAACTAATCAGGCACTTACTTTGAGCTGTCAGTTCAATCCAGGTGTCTGGATACGTGGTAAAAAGCTGTTTATGTGAATGGAATGCGTTTCAAATGTGTAAATATCCCACAAGTTGTAAACGGTATTTAGTAGGCCCATTTTAACCCTGTTGATAGCTGTTTTTGTCATGATGATTCCAGCAAAAATCATCACGACAAAAAGGTGCTATCAACAGCCAAAGGAATAAACATGTCAGAAAAATTGGCTGTCAGGGGCCATTGGCCTGCGCACGGCTGTGCGCTGGACTATGGCGGATGACGTCGGCCCGATGGCCTTTTGCGCAATGGGTGATCACCTAAGACACTTCACATTAACACAAACAACTTGTTTTTGTGGGGGCTTTTTTTTTTTTCCAAAGCATGGAACTGTATTGAGGGTGCCACCATAAATTGACTTGCCACTTGTTTCACCTGAAAAGGCCGACAGATACGATTGAAGATCCTGTACAGGTTTTTGTTTTTTTTTGTTTTTTGGTGTTTGTTTTGGTTGTAGGCTGTCTGAATGAGTGTGAGATCTTGTAAATCCTGTATGTGTTTGTCGTGTGTAAGCAGGACCACTTGATAGTACTTTCACTTGAGAGTTTGTTGATCAATGAAATTCTGCAAGTTTTTATTTACCAGTTAGACCAGGCACAATTATTCAAGGGCAGTGAACCCCCGATTCACAGGTACAAAAATAGCATGCCAAACTGTGAAATCTTACCCCGCCAAGCTCATTCGGCATGGGTGCTCATATGGGATATTCTCAATTGATGCTCATATGTGACATGCCCTTTTACGAAATGCTAACATCTCTTCGGCTGTTAGTAGCAGTTTTTGTCACGATGACTGATTGATGCTGGAATCATTGTGACAAAAAATGGCTGCCGACAGAGAGTTAACATGTCATGTTGGCTGTGGAGGGCAGCTCCCAAATTTGGAAATTTCAGCCTTGGGCTGTAATGTGTTAACTCAGTTTGCCCTAAACTGCTTAGCCCTCTTAACCCCAAGGCCCAATTTCCCAAATTTTGGGGTCGTCACACGACTATGTAACAGTTGCAGGAGATGGATGGACCGTGATAATTCAAGAGTAGTGCCAGATTAGCTTGGCACCTTCAGGCGCCAAGCTAATCTGGCAATACACTTGAATTATCACTGTCCATCCATCTCCTGCGGTAGGGTCTTGGGGCTGAATGGGTTAACATTTAACCCTGAGGCCAAATTTTGGAGGCGTCACCCAACGACTATGTGCCAGTTGCAGGAGATGGATGGACCATGAAAATTCAAGGGTAGTGTCAGATTAGCTTGGCGCCAAGCTTATCTGACACTACCCTTGATTTATCATGGTCCATCCATCTCCTGCTGTAGGGTGTCAGGGGTAAATGAGTTAAAAGACAGACCTGTGCTGTCTCAAGAGAAGTCCTGAAGGGTAGAACGTGTCACCTTTAATTAAATACATACATGTACCATCATTCAGTTTTCAACAGCCACCTGAATGATAGTCGATCGTTAATGACAGGTGATTTCTCATAACGGTGGTCATTCAAAACATGTTCTGTGGTAGCTAGCAGTCTATGTACTATGATACTAAGTTAACTATGACTAACTTTGACATAGCATCAAGTTTTAACATGGTGGGCATATTCAAGTTACCTGAGTACCACACATGTAACCTGATAGGGGTACTTCGGCACAGTATCTGAAACATACACACACGCACTATGAGGAAGTAACGACAGGCTTATCTGAATACTGCTTGTTAGGTCAGGTCAGATGCTTAAAGCCACAGCATCCAATGGTTGACTGTTGCATAAAGAAGCTGTGCTGGCAAAACAGTGCTTACATGCTTAGATTTAAATGCTATGTTGGTTGGTTGGTTATTGCAGGGTTTAACCCATATCATACTGAGGCTAAAAGCTTCACATTTGTACACTGCCATATGCAAGCTACATTATAGTACTTAGAAATAAGGATATAGACCAATGGCTTTAGTTCAAGGGTGGTGCCTGAATAGCTTGGCACCTAGAGGCGCCAAGCTATTCTGGCACTACCCTTGAACTGTTTTAGTCAAACTTGTTTCACACACTGGTGTATTCCGAATGATAAGGCCCCACCCGGGTCTGCCCTGGGGGACTTGGGTGGGGTTAACTACTTTTTAGTTCCCAGGGTCAGCCTGACAGGGTGGGTTTTCCCTTCTATTCTGCGGCATGTGTTTCTGTCTACCCTTGGTCCATTCACCTGTATTTTCCTTTTTAATTTTAAACTCTCCCTACTGTCTGCGCATTCTGTAGCTCTTGATATTGGATGTGTGTTGCTAAATGGTCTTGGGTTTATTTAGCATATTAGATCAGCTGGCGACATACATTCAATATTCTGCTTAGTTGTTGTTTTTTTTCACCAGCAGTGCAGGCATGTCCTGAGAAAGTCTTGTTGCTGTTGGGACGTTAAGCAATGTACAACCAACCAACCAACCGAATGATAAGGGTTAAGGAATACTCCACTACAGTGATAAGGGATGGCCCAAAGGTGCAAGTGGGGTGGGGTGGGGGGTGGGGTGGGGGGATTGCTTATGGAGCATGACTGAACCCTGACCAATTAAGGCACAGTGCAGCTGTTTCAGTTTGGTGGACCAGAACCATTTGACAGACATATTGTGGGCTGTGTTGGGCCTATGCGCGCACCTTATAATTAAATAAAATTATACTGGTCCTTTCAACTGCCGTAAGCTGTGCTGGGCCTGTGTCCACCTTTTAATTATATAAATGTCTCAGCTGGCAAATAGTGGGTGTGTGCAGTCCCATGGCTTCAAATGAATGCTAGTTGCATGCGTGAAAGAATAACTGCCTGTGGTGTGTCTGTACCAGAAGGTACACAGTGGGAACCAAGCTGTAAATCTTTTAGCTTTTTTATACACTACAACGAGCCACGGATCAACCATGACAGTTCAAGGCTATATTGGCACCACCCTTGAACTATCATGGTTTATATATATGTCATTTGTTGTAATTATAATAATCTTGAGAGGGCAACTCCAGCTTTCCACTGAGTGTGGTGATAGTTGCCTGGCACCTTATAGGGAACTATGCACCCAGATTGTGTGTACCAGTTTTGCTGATATTAAGCTAGCGAGTTATTAACCACCCCCCACCCCCCCCCCCCCCCCACCCCACCTGACCTCCAGATTGCTTGAATATGACTGTATAGCAAGATAGGGCCAATAGGGCAGTAAAACTGATTCAATGTTGTTCGCCATTTTTGGGTTGCGTGTACAACTACCGTATGTGTTCCAGTTATTGCTGAATTATTCATATGAGGAAATCGAGGCACGCATATATATCTGAATAATCTCTATATTATTGCTGTGTGAATGGTTGCTGAAAGGAAGGCAAGAGCTTGTTCAGCGCCAGGAGTTTATCGTTTTGCTGACAAGGGGGGTGTGTCAATATTTTAAAGGCCCTCAACCCAAACCAACCAGGAAGTAAGCCCTATATTGCAGACAGGTGGAATGAGAAGCCTTGGTGTGTGGCCTGAGGTGGGGAGATCAGGGTCATGAAGCCCCCTCCCAACCCCCTGCCACTTCCCCATTGCCAACTCTACTTCCATCTCCAGTTCATTGATACTAGTCATCGGACTAGTGAAAAGAAAAATGTGATTAAGAAGCATTAGAAAGATCAGAAGACCTTTTTTTCACAGGAATATTTTCTCTCTGATAGACAAGCATGTTCATGAAAATTAAACACCACGCAACTGCAAGTGGCATAGATCCTCATGAGCCCCCAGGCTTATGAGGATCTATGCCTCTTGCTGACAACCCAGTTGTATCCTTGTTCCTTTGGAAACTAACATGCATGGCAGTTTTTGTAGAAACTAGAATGTTCAGTCTTGTATGTTATTCATGTTATGATGTTCATTTGTGCGGGTCTTTCTGTGATAGATCTGTTAACCCATTGGTGCATGCAACCACTGGTACTGTTAACAGTGCTGTTTGCTGTGTGGACATTGGGGTTAACTTCTCTGTCAGATGCTTCAAGCTTTATTTGCTTGAATTAGAAATAGACTGCGAATGACATTGCAAAGATTAATTTGCGCTGGTCATGATTCTGGGTCTTGGGGCTCTGAGTTTGACACTTGAGACGTTTATGCTTGTTACAGAACCATGCACAGACATGCCCACAAGGGAAGTTGCATTGTGAGCAGTGCCAGAAAGATGTTGTCAGACAGGAGGTAAGAGACATTAACCCATTTAACCCCAGCGCAACATTTCCCAGATTTCAGAGGTGTCACCTAATGCCTATGTACCAGTTGTAGGAGATGGATTGACCATGATAATTCAAGGGTAGTGCCAGATTAGCTTGGTGCCTTCAGGCACCAAGCTAATCTGGCACTACCCTTGAATTATCATGGTTGGTCCATCTCCTGCTATAGTGTGTTGGGGCTAACTGGTATAAGGAAAATGAACTCTATCATCTTACCAGTTCACTACAGTAGGTGTGAAGAGTAGTAGCTGCTATTTTATTTATCTGTATTTTTGGGCAGCTTTTTATATGTAGTGACAGATTAGATTGATAGTCTGTCACTTTATGTTATTGGGAACTTGGGCAGTTCATGTGGTAATGCGTTCGACTCTGTGGTAAATATTTGTGCCCCATCTTTGAAATTGTCTTTGTTGTGGACAAAAGGTGTGAAGTCCTAAATGTTTACCATTTAACTGTATGTAATTGTATTCATTAATTCATGTCCAACCACAAATAACTTCAGAAACGCTTGCAGTCATTATTATTATAATAAAGACTATGTACCCTGGAACTGTCTTGGCCAATCCATCACCTACTGTGGTGTCTAGGCGGTGAATGTGTTGATGAAATCTATTTTGTTTTATTTGACATTTCAGATGGAGAAACATCATAATGATCTATGTCCTAAGGCGCAAGTTTCCTGTATGTTTAGTCCATTTGGCTGTGATACTCAGGTAACAGTTTCACTATTGAGTGAGTGAGACAAGGAGTGTATGAGTGCATGCACGAGTGAGGGAGTGGTCAGTCAACTGATTGATGGTGGAATGGATGGATGGATGGATGGATTCAGTTGGTTTGTTTCTTCACACAAAGTGGTGTCAGCAAGAGGCATAGATCCTCATGAGCCCCTGCAACTGCAAGGGGGGGGGGGGCACATGAGGATCTGTGCAACTTGCATTTGGGTGGTGTTGCTCATTGTGTTCTGACAGTGAAGGGGTTAAGCATGTTACTACCTGATAGTGTGATGTGCTTTGATATTTATCACACCTTGCTGTGGTAATCACTAAATCAGTAGCTAAGCATTTTCCTCAAGGTATTGTGTTGCGAATATGATCTGGAGTGGTTGGGGTTGGATCACCTTGTGTTGATATATCCTTCTGATTTGATCTTGGTTGGCTAATGCTGGCCAATCGCATGGCCCTTCCTGGTGTTTTATAGTGTGTGTGTGTGTATCTGTGCTTGTGTGTGTTAAACATAATAGATTGAAACACAACTCATGAGATTGAATTGACTGCACTGTTGCCAGTCTCCACAGGCTGTGTTCCTGAAATCTTTTAATTCAACACCAAAGAGCCCCAGCCATGCAGGGAAGTTCCCTACAAAGTGGCGTCAGCAAATGGCATAGATCCTCACGAGCCCCTACAGTGGGGGCTCATGAGGATCTATGCCTCTTGCTGATGCCACTTTGTAGCCAAGTATTCAGAATACCATCATCTATGCCTCTTGCAGTTGGGGGTGATTTGTGTGTTTCTGCAGTGAACTATTCATACTCATACTAATAATGAAAGAATTAGAGCTATTTTCTGTAAGCAACTCTAAGCACGTTATGGACTCTGCTCTTAGAGCAGTTTGCCGTAAGAGGAACTAGTGCACACCAGAGCAGTGTGACAGTGCAGACTATGTCTGATGTATCAAGCACTGCCCACAAACTGTCATGGTCAGTACTTATGTAGTTTGACATGGCAGAATACTGTCATCTTTGCAGTTTCACTCTTTGCCTAGCAAGTAACTTTTCTGTATTATGCACTCTGCCACTAACTGTGTTATCCCATATCATACCGAGGCTGAAAGCTTCAAATTTGTACACTGCCATATGCAAGCTACATTATAGTACTTAAAGATAAGGATATAGACCAATGGCTTTAGCCTAGAGGCGCCAAGCTATTCTGGCACCATCCTGGAACTATTTTAGTCCAACTTATTTCACACACTGGTGTATTCCGAATGATTAGGGTTAAGAGTTCAGTTCTGGATCTGGTGTGCATGCCAAGTAAACAGCTTGTAACCACAAAAATTCAACACTAAAAATACCCAAGCACACGCACTGGAAGCAAACTTGATATCACCATCCATATTGTGCTAAGAGAAGTTGTCTCAGGGTGGCAGGGGCCGCCAGCCATATGCACAGAGTTAACTCATTCGCGGTTAGCCGCATCCAGATGCGCAGCTTATGCCACGCATCCGGATGCGGCTGGCTGCGAATGAGTTAATAATGGGATTTTTGTCTAAACATTCATTGTTCTTTTTCTTTTTTAATAATTTTTTTTTATTACAGTGATATAACATCTTTGAATTATATCGGTTGTATATTATCATTGTTAGTGTCACAAATCGCCAGGGGTCCTAATTTTTCTGTTATATCTGAAGTTTGTATAAGTGAAGTAAAATATGTAGTAAAAATGGACCTCTGCGAAGGCATTGTTTTATCTGACATATATATAAATCTTTGGCTGTTTGTAGCGCTTTTGTCTTGATGATCCCTGCAGGAATCATTGTGACAAAACATGTTTTGGCTGTTGGTAGCAGTTTTTGTCATCATGATTCCTGCAGGAATCCTGGCAACAATATAGCGTCACTGATGGCCAAAGGAGTGACTATGTGACCTTGTTATGAGCAAAGTAGACTATATATTTGTTCTCTTTTTTGTTGTTGTACCAGATTGAGCGAAGTCAGCTAGATGCCCACGTGTGTGAGTGCTTAGTTCCTCACCTGTCTATGCTGTGTGATGGGATGGTGGCCATCATGAAGGCAGTTGGCATGAGTCGAGTCCCCTCTCAGGGGTCAGCACCCCCCAGCCGCGATTTGACACCCACTGAGATATCCAGCGTCATGTCGTCCCTTGTGCAGCCCATGCAACAGTTGTCGCTAGATGTTCGCCATCTGCACGTATGTCAAATTTGTTTGTGTTAAATAAATAAACTTCGGATAACAAGACGCCAGGGAAGAACCCAATGAAAAAAGAAACACGCTTGGAGAAAACCGTTACAACACGACCGTGTTGTAACTGTCTTCTCCAAGTGTGTTTCTTTCTTTGTTGGGTTATTCTGTGCATTTTACATGCAGGGCAGTCACATTTGTGGTCTGGATTTCAGGACACAGAAGGATTCACTCATTTTTGTCTCAGGTGTGAAACAACAATGAGTCTACGTTTTGGGCCAGTGGTTGTCCGTCTGCCGTCGTCCATGGTAAACTTTGGCAAAAGTCAAGGTCACAGGGGATCAAGAAATAGGTCCAAAATAGCTATATTTTGACAAGGCTTATCTTATGGATTGTCAACTTCCTTGTAAATATGACCCAGTCAGTTCGCTTTCAAACGGCTCTCTCATCCCTTAGGGCCACTTCCGTAGGCACCCCTCAAGATACAATTCTCTCCCCTGTGCTGTTCACACTCTACACTAACGATTGTAGTGGCACTGACTCTACCCTTCTTATAAAATACTCGGATGACACTGGCCTTAGAAGATCTCTCCAATTGTGATGCAACTTACTTTGCAGAAGTAGAACGTTTTTAGTGTTTGGTGTAAAGATAATTTTCTAGACCTAAATGTGAGTAAGACCAAGGAATTACTGACAGACTTTCGAAGAAACTCCACCCCTGACCAATGACACGTGCGCATCTCCAAGAGGCATAGATACTCAAGTGCCCAGAGGGTGCATGAACATCTAAGCCTCTTGAGGATGTTTGCGGTGCCTGCATGCACGCATACACACGCATCTACGTCCTTTCAGAAGAAAATGCAGGTGTACTTGGTATAGCATGTAGCTAGATAAAGTCAACCTGATTTCACACAAATTATAGCAAGACTGAAATTGTACCATGAAATTCTAGTTTTGTCACCATTTTCCCAAGTCTTGAAGCGAAAGCGAATCTCATATCACGTTAAATATAAAATTACGTAAAAACAAAAAAATATGTGAATGATAAATGACGTTTGACAAACCAATGACGCGTATGCACTGCGCGCATCCCTTATTTATATATGACGCATTGGCACATCTGCAAGGCTTTTTCGAAAGGAGATATTTCAACATCAGAATCAAGTCAAAGACAAAAGGTAGAGACCCTTGACAGCGAAGACAGCTCTCATAAGAAGGGATTTGGGGGTTATGGTTCATCCCATCGTGTTCTTCTATCTAAAGTTTGTTGCAAGTGAAGTAATATGCATCAAAAGTGTGGTGGGTCCTCAGAACTGGCTTTATATCTTACTTTTGTGATCAACATTGTCAACTGTATTTATGAGATTATAATTAATAATAATAGTGACATAGTGTAACAGAACCTGTTTTTAGCAGCAACCCTTATGAGGGATCACCTGTCAGTAAGGGTCGCATCTCAAGGGTACACCTTCCGCTACAGCCGCAGAGCAGGTGGTGCAATCTTTTTTTTACTGATGGCTAGTATTCAAATGACTCATCGGGACTGCGCATGTGTTTATTACAAAAGTTGATGCTCGTCTGTCCTGATACATTTCTGCATGAAATAAATGTGACTGATAGTTCATTTCTGCATGAAATAAATGTGACTGATAGTTCAAGGGTAGTGCCAAAGAGCTTGGCACCAAACAGCCAAGAGGCGCCAAGCTATTTTGGCACCCCCTTGAACTAGAAGGGCTGATCCATCTCATAATCTGTAAAATTAATGTAGCCTTCATTTCATAGGACAATGTACAAATCTGTCAAACAAATTTAGCATGCGGATTTAATGGATTAATGACCATCATTTATGTGGCTGTAACAACCTAAATGATGGTCTTTAATGACAGGTGTCACTTTTTGCTCTTCAAGACTGCACCTATCTTTTAACCCATATCATGCTGAGGCTAAAAGCTTCAAATTTGTACACTGCCATAATGCAAGCTACATTATAGTACTTGCAGATAAGGGTATAGACCAATGGCTTTAGTTCAAGGGTGGTGCCAGAATAGCTTGGCGCCTAGAGGCGCCAAGCTATTCTGGCACCACCCTTGAACTATTTTAGTAAAACTTGTTTCACTCACTGGTATATTCTGAATGATAAGGGCTAAGGTCATTGTTTCTTGCAAATAGTATGGTTGCTGAAAAATAGTGGATGCTGCTTAACTGTGTTCTACTGTATTTCTTGCTGATTGGCCTTGTGTGAAACTTAAAGGTTTCATCAGGCACCACACTTGAGGTTTCCTGTTTGGTCCAATCACGCAGTTTGTTTTATCAGTGAAAGAGCTAGAATTGTCGTTTGACGCCAGGTTCGAGTCAATTCTACTTCCTGATTTCCTTTTTCACTAGAACACAAAAAAATCTCTTCACACTCACCAGTGCCCTACGCAGCAGATAACCTCCTGCGTTGCATAGAAATACGAAAATTATTGTGCTTTAATGTGTGTGTGTGTGTGTGTATTAACCCATTTGAACCCACAGCTGCATTTCCCAAATTTAAGAGGTGTTACCTTACCACTGTGTACCAGTTGTGGGAGATGGATAAACCATGGTAATTACAGCTAGTCTGGCACTACCCTTGAATTATCATGGTTGATCCTGTTGTAGTGCTCTGGGGCTAAATGTGTTCATGAGTCAAAACACACCCCAGCGCTGTGGAGAAAACGTCAACACCATCCAAATGCAAGAGGTATAGATTCTCATGAGCCCCTGCAGTTGCGGGGGTTCATGAGAATCTATGCCTCTTGCTGAGACCAAGAGGGTCTGTATGGCATATCCCCAGGGCCCATCAACAGCCTTCAGCCTGAGCCCTCAGCTCGATCCCAGTCCCTTTCTATCAGTTGATTTTATTTTTTACCCACTTGTGTGTCTTGCATGTCCCCTTGTGCATGCAGCCACCGGTATTATAAACAGTACCAGTGGCTGCGTGCACAAGGGGCTCACCCATTTGTCTGTCTGTAGGGCTTTTTGTCAAGGTGATTCCTGCAGGAATCACCTTGACAAAAAGCGCTAGGGACGGCCAAAGTGTCGAGCATAAATCCCAGCTGTCAAATTTTTTCTTGTTGGACCCCATTTTCCACCGGGAAAATACTTTTAAGCCAAATACTTTTAAGGCGCTACCACCAGCTGCTCCATACTCCATGGAAAATACTTTGGAACACTCACTCTCCTGCCCCATGTATGGATCCGCCAGTGGAGTGTATGTGCGTGTGCGTCCTGGTATGTGTGCGTTTCCTTCCTGGTTTTCGTGAAACTTTGTGTGAGAAAATCTGCACACGACAGCTTTGGCTTAGTGAAACGTCTGCCTGATTATGTAACCAGGAAGATTGTTACTATGTAGCTTGCTTATTTTTCAGATTGTTGTTACAGTGTAGTTTGTTGATATAAACAGGAAGTTGGTGGACTGTTGCGTTCAGTGCAACATTTGGTTAGTTACAGCCAAGCTAAATCTCCCACAAATAATGATAAGAGATGAAAGGAAGCGCTGTGCGTTCAGTTTAATTTTCAGCTGCAACTGAAACAAATTTGTACGTGGAAGCTCATGAGGATCTCTGCCCCTTGCAGGCCTGATTCATTTTTTTATGCTCCAGTCAAACTCTGTTTTTCATAGTTAACCCTTATCATTCAGAATACACCAGTATGTGAAATAAGTTTGACTAAAATAGTTCAAGGGTAGTGTCAGATTAACTTGGTGCCTCTAGGCGCCAAGCTATTCTGGCACCACCCTTGAACTAAAGCCATTGGTCTATATCCTTATCTGTAAGTACTATAATGTAGCCTGCATATGGCAGTGTACAAATTTGAAGCTTTTAGCCTCAGTATTTGAGTTAATCGAGGAGACATTGGGCATTCAGAACCTGCTTGGTGTTAATCATGAGCTGTAGGTAGTGCTATTTGTCGAGGTGATTCCAGCAGAAATCACCTCGACAGAAAGCACTGTCTGCAGTCGAAGGTTAAAATCAAATAACTAACTGCAAAGACTGCTGTTCTACTAGTCAGCAAGAAAGGGTAATTTTCAGCTGTGTATGTAACAAAGTGTACGTTCTGTTTCAGATGGAGTCGCTACCTCAATTTTCCGTGCAACCTGGCACCACCATCTCTCGTTCCCTTGACTCCACCTCAGCTGTAAAATTCCCACTCCCTCCCTTCCCCCACCCCATGCATCGATCTCCCTCTGATCCCAAATACTCTTTCTATGTCAACTCCCCATCGGCGGAAACCATGGAGGCTTCAGGATTCAGTCACACATCAGCACCTTCAGATTACAGTGGCCTGAAAATGGGAGCTGCGTCTAGTCTAGCATCATACATGACAGGTCTTGAGTCAGAATCATCAAAACATCAGGACGAGAGGCTGGTCATGCATCAGCAGTCTCTTCTCGAGCTGCAGGCCAAAACGGAAACGTTGGAACGCACACTGAAACAAAAGGTAAGGTTGCATCTTTTTTTTGCATAAATGCAACAGCAGAACTGAGTCCCGTTTAACCCATTTAGCCAGAGACGCACTACAGCAGGAGATAGATTGACCATGATAATTATCGACCATGATGAATTTGAAGGGTAGTGCCAGATTAGCTTGGCACTATCAGGCGCCAAGCTAATGTGGCACTATCCTTGAATCATCATGGTGGATCCATCTCCTGCATATGGTACATAGTTAGGTGACACCTAAGATCTTGGAAATGCGGGATTGGGATTAAATGGGTTAACCTATTGTGTGTGCAGCCAAGGGTACTGTCAGCAGTGTGTTTGTGGTACATGCTTCATGCACCATCTGTTGTCTGTACGTCCTTGGTTAACCCTTATCCTTTGGAATACACCTTTGTGTGAAATAAGTTTGACTAAAATTAATAGTTCAAGGGTAGTGCCAGAATAGCTTGGCGCCTGGAGGCGCCAAGCTATTCTGGCACTACCCTTGAACTAGAGCCATTGGTCTATATCCTTATCCGTAAGTACTATAATGTAGCTTGCATATGGCATTATACAAATTTGAAGCTTTTAGCCTCAGTATGATATGGGTTAACTTGCGTGTGTGCCTTTACAACTTTGCCATTCTTGCTTCTATAAAGGCTGTGGTCAGTCTGGGTTGGTCTCTGGCTTATTCCTTTGGCTGTCCATGTGCAAACCAAAGCCAAAGGGTTAATGACTGTTCCAGTTTCTGCTAGAAGAGAAGGAGTTAGAAGTGATAGCCAAAGTGCAGTGCCTGATTAGCGTGACACCTAGAGGCACCAAGCGGATTGGGCACTACCCTCGAACTATTAATGTCATGGTCACTCTTGTTTTATGTTGCCTGTGCAACGCCACTGACGGTAAATGTTGGTGTTGAGCATCATAGTTGTGTGATTTGTTATATAGTGAGGTGACTGTCCATACTGTTTGCAAGTGTATTTCCCAGATAGACCCACTCAGAGAGTACACCATAAGCACACTTCTATTCAAATGAGATGCTTTGAGAGTATGTGGTGTACTCCCCTATTTTGCATCACATTTTAATTGAAGTGTACTTGTGGTGTACTCCTTGGGAGTATATCTGCAAATTGTACGGGAATGCACATCATTCTGTGTGTATGCTTCAAAAGGCAAACTTTCAGTACATTACCTTATCATGTTGCAGATTAAGTTATATGACCAGCAGATATCAGAGCTGGAGGGAAGAATGTGCAACGGACAGTACTACTGGCGGATTCGCAATTACTCTCGATTCCAGCGAGAAGCGGAACATGGCGAAACGACTGCTTTACACAGCCACCCATTCTACACCTCCCCCTGTGGGTACAAACTGTGCATCCGAGCGAACCTTTATGGGGTGGACTCGGCCAGAGGGAGCCACTTATCTCTCTTTATTCACTTCATGCAGGGAGAGTATGATGATGTTTTAGAGTGGCCGTTCACAGGACGTATAGTTCTGTCTGTCGTGGATCAAAATGAGTGCTGGGAACTGAGAAATCACGTCGCCGAGACTCTGTCGGCCAAACCGAACTTAGCGGCTTTCCAGCGCCCAACAACTCCGAGGAACCACAAAGGTTTTGGTTACATGGAGTTTCTGCCATTGAGCGTGCTGCGCAACTCGACGTACATTAGAAACGACACTCTCATCATCAAAGCACATGTGCAGCCAAATGGGTAGTGATGGCGTTGATCTGTGTAGAGCATCACTCACTCGCTCACTGGCTTGGCTTAACCCATTACATCCTTAGGTTCATTTTTTAAAAAAATGTGCTTATTGTCCAGTGAAGGCTACATTACAAATTAGGAGATAGATCAACCATTTTAGTTAAAGGGTGGTGCCAGAATAGCTTGGCGCCTGGGGCGCCAAGCTATTCTGGCACCACCCTTTAACTGTTATAGTCAAATTTATTTCAAGCAATAGTGTATCAGGATGAAAAGGGTTAACGTTTAATCCCCTTGTGTGTGTAGCCACTGATACTGTTTACAGCAGTGTGTGATCGTACTTGTTTTCAGTACCAGTGGCTGCACACACACGGGGGATCAAAACAGTACTGGTGCCAGCATGCATGGGGTTCATGGCAAATGACCCCTTTGGCTGTTGGTAGCTGGTTTTGTTCTGATGTTTCCTGCAGGAATCGTCATGACAAGAATCGTTGACAAGAATCGTTGCCGACAACCAGAGGGTTAAGACGATCAATTTTCCGAGCAGCCTTTTGAGCTGAGCGAGTGGGTGATGTTGTACACAGAGGGTGACAGTTTCAAAACCTTGCTGCACTCGACCGCGACACAGCACGGCTGAGGAGAGTGAAACACACTGGCCACTTGCAGAATGCGAGTACATGGTACAGTCGTTTTTGGGGAGAGTGGCAACCTTGTGCATGGGTGCCCAAAGTGATCAGTTGAGATCTCCGAGTCAGAAGACTGCAATTTCAGATGATAGCTTCCAAACTGTCTGCCGCGTGAAACCGAAAGATGGTAAGTCCATTTTCATGAAAAGCGAGATTTTCATTATCCCACTGCAGCGGGAGATGGATCGACCGTGATAATTCAAGGGTAGTGCCAGATTAGCTTGGTGCTTGAAGCTAATATGGCACTGCCCATGAATTATCATGGTCAGCCCATCTCCTGCAGCTGGTACATGTATGTAGTTGTTAAAATTTACTTTAACCCATTCAGCCCTGATGCACTACAGCTGGGGATGGGTCGACCATGATAATACAAGGGTAGTGCCAGATTAGGTTGGTGCCTGTTGGCACCAAGCTAATCTAGCACTACCCTTGAATTATCATGGTCGATCTATCTCCTGCAACAGGTGCATAGTCGTTAGATGACACCTCCAAAATTTGGGAAATATGTGGGCCGGGCTGAATGAGTTAATATTTAGGAAATGCAGCTTTGGGGTTAAATAGGTTAAAATGAAAATCTTGTTTTTTGTGTCTTCAGATGGTGGTCTGTGATTTTTAACCTTATGGCTGCGAAACTGTGTGCTGAATTATCATGATCAATCCATCTCCTGCTGCAGGGTCCCAGAGCTAAATGGGTTAAGCTTTCAGAGATGAGAATCTTCCGCCTTTTAGCGGAAATTCGCTCTTTCAGAAGGTCCCAGGGTCATTTTTGAGATCTGTTTAAATCCGGTGAGAAAATTTTAGTGTATATGACTAGGGTGAGTTGTTGATTTTCGATCTTGCAGCTTATTCCCACTCGTTCCCATGCGGATTGTTGTCATTTGGTTCGCTCTCACTTCGTTTCCGTCGATCCACCAAGCTTTCCTCCTTTTTGTCATTTTAGGATTCTCATCTCTGAGCTTTAAAAAGTGTGCTGATATATGAGTTGAAACAGCCATAAGGTGCAAAATCAGGACCAGTGATCCAGGGCTATTAAACTTCACCAAGCTGCTGGTTGAAATGAAATCAGGGAACATTTGACATGCTGAGAACAGTGCGGCATTGATGAATCAGCCTGATGGATGGACCATAATCACAGAATTGTGTGCTGCTCAGTGATATTCGATCTTACAGTCTGGAGCTGTAAGGTCCAAAGTCACAGAGCAGCATGCACAAGGGGACTTTGTTCCTTTAAACTTCTTTATTCTTGGTACGTGATAATATGGGGAGGTGATTGCCTGATTAGCTTGGACACTGACCTGTTTAACCATTTTGGCTAACAATAGTGCTTGTTATTAAGCAGGAAAAGGAAAAAAAGCACTACTGACACCCCTCTCCACCCAGAGGGATAATATGGCAGGTTTGTGCATAAACGGCAGACAAAAAACATCATGCCTTCTTTTTGGCTTACGTGTGAAGCAAAAGTGAGTCTGTGTTCTGGGCAGTGGTTGTCCATCCGTCATCTGTCGTCCATCCGCCGTCGTCCGTGATAAACTTTAGCATTGGCCTTTTCTCGGAGACTATTCAAGCTACAGTCTTCAAACTTGGCCCAAGGATACTTTGTGGCAAGACCTTTCTAAACATACCAAATTCAGTGACCTCTCACAAAGATCAAGGTCACAGGGGATCAGGAAATATATCAAAAATAGCTATTTTGGGAGATAATTTATTTTTTCTCAAATACTATTCACAACTTCAGACCCAAACTTGGTACAAAGATACCCGACGGTAAGACCTTTATACGCACACTAATTTGGTTGAGCCCTTGGAAAGGTCAAGGGTCACGAGCTCAGGAAATAAGTCCAAAATTAGCCATATCTTGTACAAAAGATGTTTTTTTTTTTCTCAAATACTATACACATCTTCAAACCCAAACTTGGTACAAAGATAACTGATGGTAAGACCTTTCTATGCATACTAATTTGGTTGACCACTCAGAAAGGTCAAGGGTCACAAGAGCTCAGGAAATAGGGAAAAAGAAAAATAGCCATATTTTGACAACTTGCTACAGAGATACCTAATTAATTGTAAGACCTCTCTATGCATACTAATTTGGATCACCCCTCAGAAAAGGTCATGGGTCACAAGAGGTCGACAAATGTGTATAAAATGCCAATAATTTTAGTTATCAACATTTTTGCAAACTTTTCAATCAAATTTGGCACAATTAAAAGGTAGCTGATAAGACCTTCCTATGTATCCTAATTTAGTCAACTCATTGCAAAGTTCAAGGGTCACGGGGTGCACAGATGTGTGAAAACTGATTAAGTTTGGAGAAAAGATGGATTTTGTTAGTGCAGAAGCCATCCCTTTACTTATTGTCAGACGTGTGGATCGGTCATCATACACGTTAGCCATAAGGGCGTTGCCTTTCTTGTTAAAAATTGACACCGAGTCAGATACATACCTAATTTAAGAATAATTATTGACATTTATTTAATTTATGTTTGCACTCCCACGGGGAGGACCAAATCCACCTGCCTGTTGCCATTAGCAAGTACTGGTAGATCTTGTCTGTTGAGGCCAAGTTACGTTTCTGGTTGCCTGTGTGGTAAATGCAAATTTCACAATGCGTGCACACAAAAAATTGTTTGTGGTCTACCAGAAAATGAATTTGGCTGCCAGATTTAATATAGATTTTCATGATCCCTTGCACATCATGAGAATCTATGTCTCTTATTCATAGAGTTCAGTTTCATTTACACCATCATGCTGATGGTAATTTCATGACTTCACTTCAGTATCCTGACATCCCATTTGTGTTCATGCACTTTTATTGTATCAGTGCTTTGGTGTATGTGTGCTGGTCTGCGATTTTGGACTGAAGGCATGTGCCCAAAATCACAGACCATTTATTATTACACATGCAACTGTTTGCTTATGATGATCTGTTTTTCATATCTACTGGTACTCCAGCACCATGTGTTTGTATTTGGTGTTGAGTAATTACATGAAACCAACTGTATGTTGCAACGTTACTTCTAAGAAGTGTATGTCCATGAAATTCATGTCGAATTTCCACATATTTCAGATATTTAAACCCCCACTTTTTGCATGAGGCTACCAATACTTTTAACTCAT
The DNA here is from genome assembly GCA_036245525.1 of Semisulcospira habei. Lineage (NCBI taxonomy): Eukaryota > Metazoa > Mollusca > Gastropoda > Semisulcospiridae > Semisulcospira > Semisulcospira habei. The sequence continues at coordinate 63,174,221 of BTPG01000006.1, forward strand.
TAAATCATGATAATTTTTTTTCAGATTGAGAACTTTGTCCTGTGAAGTCTGCAGTTCAGAAGATTGATTTACCATGATAGTTCAAGGGTAGTGTCAGGTCACCACCCTTAAACTATTGTGGTCAAATTTATCTCATGTTAAGTGCATCAGGACTTCAAGTTCAAGGGTTAAACAGTGCTGACAGCTGCATGCACACAGTGGGATTAAACTTTACGTTTAGGCTTTTCTTTTAGAGTGCCGTTTGTGTGGAGTGTATTGGTGATTTGTGGTTTCCACTTTTTATTTGATCATGTGCTGGCCTGTGACTTTTGACCGAACACTCAAAGCCATAAGATCGAAGAGTCACATAGCACCACACATATGTTCAGATATTCACCCTTCAGCTGTTGGTAGCGATTTTTATCACAATGAATTATCCTGACAAAAACCACTACCGACAGCCATACGGTTTCATTTATGTGGAAGCTCTAGATGATGATGAAGCATGCACATGTAGTAGTGATGTTTTGTTTCGATTAGGTAGTGATGGTATTTTGAAACCTGCAAGTTAGGATTTTGTTCATTTTCAATGTCGGTGAAGGTGAGAACTGAAGTGAAATGTTCTTCTTCCATTATAGCAACTGTTTTATTTGTATTGAAGAGTATGTTGCTGTACTGGGTGGGGTGCATACAAAAAGTTGTACAAGATGGAAATAAATATTGTACTTTGATTTGTTTTGTTTGTTTGTAAATAGTAACCAACAAACCACTGAACTGAAGCCTTTTTTTGTTGTTGTTATAAAGATGGAGACAGTAAACATGCAGGCATTTTTAGCTCATGTGCAATACCAAAGGGAGTCTATGTAATGGGCCATCCATCATCTGTCCGGCGTCCCATCTCCAGCGTCCGCAGAAACCATTAATGTTGCCATTTTCTCGGAGACTATTCAAACTTGGTCCAAGGACACTTTGTGGCAAGACCTTTCTATACGTATGAATTTCAGTGACCATTCTCAAATGTTAAGGTCACGGGCGGTCCAGAAAAGGGTAAAAAATAGCCATATTTTGACATATATGAAATTTCAAACCCAGTTGAAAAAAGCCTTTCTATGCATACTAATTTGGATGACCCCTCAGAAAGGTCAGCACCAACACCCACTTGCCACTACCAACATAGGGACAGACCTGATCCCCCGCAACAGTTACCTAGCAGATCGAAGGACCCTCCTGACCTACCAAGAACCAAGTTCATCCGGGCGCAAAAACGCCACCAGCAAGCAAAGCGGCCGCACACCTTCACATCCCCCCACGCCCATACTTCGTCCTGTCCTTTAGGGCTCACTGGCCAGCATAACTTTCACCCCAGCTCCCCAAACCTCCAAGACGGCAGCAACGGTTTTACCGGCCAATGCCCCCCCCCCCCATGCCTGCACTCCTGTTCACCAGGCAGGGTCGTCTTCAGTGGCAGGAACAACTCCCACCAGCCTAGCAACTCCATCCGCCACAGAGGTGGACTTAGGAAACCGGTCCCCCCCCCCCCCCTCCTCCCCGGCACTGGCTACTCCATCTGCGAACGAAGCGACGGACAGAACCCCGACCAATTATCACGGCCCCATCCCCCTACAATGAAAGCAGCAAAAGATGGATCTCCCATCCTACCAAAAGCATCACATCTGTCATTGCATTTGGCTGGAAGTTCTTGCCAGCACTTTCACGGATCTGCTCAGGGACTAGCTCTGTCCACAGATCTCTGTGGCGTCAATGTCTTTGCTTCTACATGGCAATCCAGTTCGGAGTTGTACGGTTTTTACTCTGTGCATCTGCGTTCACTTCGGACTGTGCCTTTCCTTACCGATTAGTCATCTTTAAATTTTACTCTCCGCGGGGGATATGCCTGGTAAGGTGGCAGGCTTGTATATGAAGTCACTATTTCAAATTATGCGCTCTTAAAATTCATAGCCAACTTTTCAAAGAACAATAATCACTGTGCAGCCGATTGAATTGTAATCTAATCATTGTGCAGTTACCACAGTAGAATTGACGTTCCAGGGAAGCTGTAAAGTTTTGTCAACTGTCTCCTCAGGCATCAGTGCTGCCCCTAAAAGTCCATTTTTGTGAAAAGCGAGATTTCATTGTCTTAACCATTCAGCCATGACGCACTACAGCAGGATAAATTGACCATGATAATTCAAGGGTAGTACCAGATTAGCTTGGCATCTGATGGCGCCAAGCTAATCTGGCACTACCCTTGAATCATCATGGTAGATCATCTCTTGCAACTGGTACAGTCGTTGGGCGACACCTCCAAAATTTGGGAAATACAGTCTTGGGGTTAAATAAAATCCCGCTTTCACAAAAAGGACTGTCTTTTGCTATTATCGGGCAGCATGAGTGAATGATTGATTGATTGTACATTGCTTAACGTCCCGACAGCAACAAGGCTTTCTCAGGACGTGCCTGCACTGCTTGTGAAAAAAAAAAAAACTAAACAGAACATTGAATGTATGTCACCAGCCGGTCAAATACATTAAATAAACCTAACACATGAGGCCTAAATAAAGCTAAGACCATTTAGCAACACACATCCAATATCAAGAGCTACAGGCAGTGCAGACAGTAGGGGGAGTTTTAAAAAGGCAAATACAGGTGAATGGACCTCGGGTAGACAGAAACACATGCCCAGAATAGAGAGAAAAACTCACCCTGTGGGCTGACCAGGGTGACCCTGAGAACTAAAAAGTACCTAACCCCACCCAAGTCCCCCAGGGCAGACCCGGGTGGGGGTTGAGTGAATGTTTTTAACTATTTGGTGGTCGGTAGCGCTTTTTGTCAAGGTAATTCCTGCAGTAATCACCTTGACAAAAACCGCTGCTGACTGCCAAAAAGTTAACAATTTGAAGATCGACTGAACTTTAAAAACGCATGTGAGCTCACATTATACGGTAGACTTTGGAATGAAATGATCATCTTGTTTTCAGCATCCTCTGTAAAGATGACTGAAGTGAAATATTGTACTGCTGCTAGTGACTTTAGGCTAAAGTAAATATTTTACTTGTTGAATTTTGCATTAGTAAATAAGAAACTAGCAGGCTCACTTGTTTTACTAAAACCAACAAACAAAACTAGTAGTGCACACACACACATCTATGTATAGATATTATATGGTATAACAAATTAATCTGATTGTACATGTACTTTGTTTTCGCAAATACAAGTAACAAACAAGTAAAAGTAACCAAAAACCTTGTACACGATTACCTGCCAGTAAATAAATATGTACACTCAACAGGAGTAAGTTCAAAGCAAAATACCAAATTGCATAGTCAATTGAAATCACAGACGACTACCATGAATCAGAAGTAGGATAAAACCCGCGTGTCTTTTGATGCACGAACAGTGGATTAAAAGCCCGCAGAAAATGTGATATTGTATGTTTGTCCAGGCTGTTTGCTTCAAAAGATGTGCCGTTTTTAACCTACTTCTCCATTGTAATTCAGCCAGCTCCAAGACCAGCACACAGACAGAAAACAATGCCCCATCCAGGATAACATGTGAACTTGTTACAAATAACTATAGAAAAGAATAAAATACAGAAAAGAGAAAAGTCGCCAATTAATTAAAAAAAAAAAAAGAACAAAAAAAGCAAAGCCCTTATGGCTCACGGGTACGACTGCTTTACATATGTGTAACATTTGTTGATTGTACATTGCTTAACGTCCTGACAGCAACAAGACTTTCTCAGGACGTGCCTGCACTGCTTGTGAAAAAAAAAACGCCCCAGAATATTCAATGTATGTCGCCAGCCGGTCCAATATGTTAAATAAACCTACGACATCGGGCCTAAATAAAGCTAGGACCATTTAGCAACACACATCCAACATCAAGAGCTACAGGCAGCGCAGACAGTAGGGAGAGTTTAAAAAACGAAAATACAGGTGAATGGACCAAGGGTAGACAGAAACACATGCCCCAGAATAGAAGGGAAAACCCACCCTGTGGGGCTGACCAGGGTGACCCTGCGAACTAAAAAGTAGTTAACCCCATCCAAGTCCCCAGGGCAGACCCAGGTGGGGGTGTGACATTTGTGACAATAGGTAAAGTGCCGACTTATATCTATCTATATCCCGTAGTCTTGCCAACCGTTGGGGCACCACTGATGACTTGACAACCAGCTCCCTCCATTCCTCTCTGTTCTCTGCCATTCTCAGCGTATCACCCAGCTTCAGTCCTGTCCACTCTGGGATATTGTCCTCCCATCTTTTCCTCCGTCTTCCTCTCCTTCGTCCTCCTTGCACAGTGCCTTGCAGGATTGTTTTGGCAAGCCCTGCTGAACGCGTGACATGTCCATAACACTTCAGTTTGCGTTTTCTCACAATGGCTAATAGGTCTTCATAGGGCCCGATTGCTTGCCTGATTCTGCTTCCCACTTCCTCGTTTGTGACATGATCTCTGTATGAAATGCCAAGCAGCCTTCGAAAACATCTCATTTCAGTGGCTTGTATCCTCCTTTCAAGGTCTGCTGTGAGGGTTCATGACTCTACAAGAACACTGAGATGACTAAGGAGCGCATCAGTCTGATCTTGGAGCAGAGTGTTATGTTTCTGTCTTTCCATATGGTCTTCAATCTTGTCAGTGCTGTTGTTGTCTGCACAATCCTGGACAGTATTTCTGGTTTTGAACCCTCATCTGTCACAATGGCTCCTAAGTATTTGAATTTCTTAACTGTTTCCAGTTTTTGGCCTCCCACCACGATTTCAGTGCCAATGCCACTGGCGTTATTGGTCATCAGTTTGGTCTTCTCTGCACTGATTTCCATCCCATATGCAATGGCTGTACTATCCAGCTTTTCCACCAGCTGAGCTAGCTCCTTCTCTGTTCCTGCAAGGCCATCAATGCCGTCCGCAAAGCGCAAGTTCGTGATTGTTCTGCCTCCAATACTGACGCCCCCACCCGGGTCTGCCCTGGGGGACTTGGGTGGGGTTAGGTATTTTTTCGTTCCCAGGGTCACCCTGGTCAGCCCCACAGGGTGGGTTTTTCTCTCTCTTCTGGGGCATGTGTTTCTGTCTACCCGAGGTCCATTCATCTGTATTTGCCTTTTTAAAACTCTCCCTACTGTCTGCACTGCCTGTAGCTCTTGATATTGGATGTGTGTTGCTAAATGGTCTTAGCTTTATTTATGCCCCATGTTGTAGGTTTATTTAATGTATTTGACCGGCTGGCGACATACATTCAATTTTCTGTTTAGTTTTTTTTTCACAAGCAGTGCAGGCACGTCCTGAGAAAGCCTTGTTGCTGTCGGGACGTTAAGCAATGTACAATCAATCAATCAATCCAATACTGACGGTTAATTCATGATCTTTCAGAGCGTCCGTCATGATTCTTTCCAGGAAGATGTTGAAAAGATTAGGTGAGAGCAAGCAGCCTTGTCCGACTCCAACTGTAGTCCTAAACCAGTTTCCTATTTTGCCATTGAAGCAGACTGCGCTAGTGGCCTTGTTGTAAAGGTTTGCTATGACTTTGATCAGGTTGGCATTGATGTTGTATAGCTTTATGGTGGACCAAAAGGCTGCACGCCACACCCTGTCAAACGCTTTCTTAAAATCCACAAAGACATGATAGAGGTCCTGCTGGTGCTGGAGGTATCTCTTACATAGAACTCTCAGGTTGAAGATTTGCTCAGTTGTGCTGCGCCCTGGTCTGAAGCCTGCCTGTTCCTCAGCTATGATTTCCTCTGCATGTGGCTTCAGCCTGTTCAGTAGGATCTTTAACATGACTGCTTGGGTGGGATATAAGACTGATTGTGCGATAGTTCTGGCATTGATGTAAGTTGCCTTTTTTGGCGAGAGTTATTATAAGTGATTGGGTCCATGGTGTGGGCCAATCCCCTGACTGCCAGATCTTATTGCAGATTGTTAGTAAGGCACTTATCGTGTCTTCTCCCCCTTCTTGGACTAGCTCTGCAGGGATGTTGTCTGCTCCTGCTGCCTTCCCTTTTTTCAGCGACTTCACTGCAGCCTCTACCTCTTCTCGGAGGACCCCACCGGGTCTGCCCTAGGGGACCTTGGTGGGGTTGTCTACTTTTTAGTTCCTAGGGTCACCTTGTCTAACCCTTGCAAGGTGGGTTCTACTCTTTTGGGGGTTTGTATTTCTGTCTTTCTGGTCCATTCATCTGTATTTTTCTTTTGAAATTCTTCCTCCTGTCTGCGCTTCTTGCAGTTCTTTTCTTCACTTAGCGCAGGCACGTCCTGAGAAGGCCTTTGTCGCTTGTGGGACGTAAAGCAATCTATACTCATACTCTTCTCGGAGGATGGGATAGTTGCCATTGTTGGTCACGGGTGGGTTGACAAGTATGCCTGGGTCCCCTGCAGCTCGGTGGTTGTACAAATCTGAGCAGTACTCTGACCATCTCTTCAGTATGTCTTGGTCTTCCGTAAGACAGTTCCCTTCACTATCTTGAATGATCGAGGAGCGTCCTTGTTTTACACTGGTCAGGTCTTTCACCAGCTGGTATGCTTTTTTGCAATTATTTTTGTTCAGATTTTCTTCTACGTGTTTACACTGATCTTCAATCCACTTATTCTTTGCCTTTTTCATGCTTTTCTTGATATCCTGGTTAATTTCCCTGTATTGTTTAGCTCCTTCTACCTCTGATTTCTTTTTCTTTAATTCTCGACGCTTGTCACATAGAACAAAGATGTCAGCTGTAACCCAAGGTTTCTTTGCTTGTCGGTGTTTGCCAAGGATCTCACTGGCTGTTTGGGTTACAACAGTGTTAAATGTGTCACTCAGTGTGTCCACAACTGTGTCTTCTGCACCTAAAAGTAGCAGTGGTGCGAATTTTCCTCCTATCTTTGCCTGAAAGGCTTCCGCTACCTCTGGGTCTTTAAGCTTCTCGAGGTCAAACTTGATTCTGGTGGGACCCTGCTTGTTGACCTTCTTTAGGCGGTGTCAGAAGGTCATCATCACTAAGTCATGGTCGCTTCCAATGTCTGCTCCTGGAAAGTTTCTTGTCTTGGCAATGTTCACACTGGTTTGGAAGCATCTCTTCACCATGATGTAGTCAATTTGGTTATGGTGCTCTCCGTTCGGGCTGTGCCATGTCCACCTTCTGGATGCTTTGTGCGGGCCAAACGTGTTCATCAGCTTTACTTCAGCCGACTTCTGCACCAGCAAAATCCATGTTTTTTAAAAATTTGTCATGTCAACACCGGTGTTGTCATGTCAACCCCGGTGACCCTTGTGGTATGTCAAAAGTTCACAAAAATGTTGACAATAACTACAATTTTTTTTTTTAAATGGCATTTTACACACATTCTTGCGACCCATGACCTTTCTGAAGGGTCATCCAAATTAGTATGCATAGAAATATAGCTATTTTTTATATATTTCCTGATCCCATGTGACCTTGACCTTTGTGAGAGGTCACACAAATTAGTATGTTTAGAAAGGTCTTGCCACAAAGTATCCTTGGGCTAAGTTTGAAGACTGTGGCTTGAACAGTCTACGAAAAAATGCCAACGTTAAAGTTCACCATGTGCGACAGTGGACGGACAATCACTGGCCCAAAATATAGTCTCACTTTGCTTCGCATGTGCGCCCCAAAAAGAGAAGAAAAAATGAAAGGCACTCAATTTATCAGACAGTTAACCCATTTTCAAATTTTGGAGATGTCCTCATTTGACTATGTACCAGTTGCAGGAGATGGATCGATCATGATAGGTGCCATCAGGTACCGAGCTAACCTGGCACTACCCTTCAATTATCATGGTCGATGCATCTCCAGGTATAGCGTGTCAGGGCTAAAATTAATGGTTTAAAAATACAGCACCATGTAAAATTTCCTTGTCTTATAAGGCGATTTGTAGATTTATCTGTCACACACACACACACACAAATCCAAATGTACAAGAACAACCAGTATCCAAATACACGCCATGAACAACCAGCAATTAAAATAACCAGCAATTAAAATAATGAGTGCTTTGCACAACCAGCACTAACAAACAATCTGAGCAAATAATCAATAGCTGCATAAATCAAATGATACAAGTGCATATTCTTTGATTTAACATGTTTAATATCAAACACAATACTGCTTCCACCCAGAAGATAAAATCTGTTCTGCCGTGAGTGAATATCGAAGGATTTCCCTGGAATACGTCGGTCATTTAAAAGAAAGACATCGAAACACGACACCATGTCAACCCCTCCACTGCCGAGAAAAAACAGCACACAATCGAAGTGCAAGAGACACAGATCATCATGAGCCCCTGCAATTGTGGGAGCTCATGAGAATCTATGTCTCTTGCTCAGACCCATTTGCATCTGTGTTCCTTGGTCGTTGAATGACAAAGATTTCAGAAATACAATGGGTTAAACTATTCCCACCAAATCAGTTTCCTGCAACCCCTGATTCATTAACTCATTCAGCCCTGACGCACTACAGCAGGAGATGGGTCAACCATGATAATTCAAGGGTAGTGCCAGATTAGCTTGGTGCCTGTTGGCGCCAAGCTAATCTGGCACTACCCTTGAATTATCAAGGTCGATCCATCTCCTGCAATGGGTGCATAGTCAGATGACGCCTCCAAAATTTGGGAAATATGTGCATCGGGCTGAATGAGTTAATCAGATGGAAGTAACAGCTGAAATAGCAAACAAAATGCACAGAAGACGATCTGTTACCAACTTGCCAACAACCATGTGGTACATGGTACAGACACACAGAAAATAAAGCATGAGAACTCTTAGTCATGTACGCATGGCTTGCTTATGGCACATTGTACGTGCCCATAATAGCACCCGCCCTTTGAAAACAGTGTCTGACTGTATGCTACAAGTGTGACAGAGGGTGGAATATGAAACAGAAAGTACTCACACTTAGGCCATTTCCATATAGCTATGCGAGAGCGGTTCGGTAGGCGACATGGCAAAAATGTAGCCGAGCAGCAGGCTGAAAATTGCTTTGTTTCCATATAGCGGTGCAACATGCCTTTGTTTAAAATTGTTGCAACTTGTTGTCACGTACTGAAAACCACGCTACCTTTGCAGTGAAATCATGTCTTTATTGGCTCTAAATCGGAGTTCGCTCTATGCGGCCATACAATTTTGGCATGCTTTATCGCATTGCATATATGGAAACATGCTTTTATTTCTGTGTCGCGTCACTGTTGTCACCACTTTCGCGACACCATGTGGAAACAACACTTTAGGGTGATGCAGAGTGATAAAGATGGCACTGGCCTACACAAAATAAGACACCATTGGCCCCTGAAATATTAAAACTTAACTCTTTTAGCACCAAGGATGCACTTTCCAAGTTTTGGAAGTGTTACTTAACGACTATGTACCACTTGCAGGAGGTGGGGTGACCATGATAATTCAATGGTAGTGCCAGATTAGCTTGGCGCCTGAAGGTTTCAAGCTAATCTGGTGCTACCCTTGAATTATCATGGTCAATCAATCTCCTGATGTAGGGTTTTGGCGCTGAAAGGGTTAAAACCGTTATCCCTCAGACCAAAATTCCCTGCAATTTGGGAGTTGCCCTTGGAACACTACACCAGTTCCAGAGACATAACGACCATGATAGTTCAAAGATAGTGCTGGAACAGCGAGGCACCACACTGTTCTTGCATCACCCATGAACCATATTGGTCAATCTTTCTCCTTTTGTGGTGTGACAGAGTTTAAAGGGTTAATGGTGATGAAACTGGTGTCGGTTGGAAGCTTGCGATGGCTGAAAGCCTGCCGCTTTAAATTCTGCCTCTAGAGAATCGTAAACAGTTGCATCTTCGATCACAATCGGAATCTGAAAAAGATTTTTTAAAAAAAAATAGTTTGTGTGAATTCATTAAAAAAAAATCAAATTGAAATTCACTTTAATATCTTCTTTAAAATAAAACAAACAAAAAACTTGTGTAAAGATGTGTTTGAAATCACACAGCATATTTTGCAATGGCCTGTTGCGCACAGGTACAGCCAAAGAGTTACTATATCCTGGCATCTGTGAGGTTCAACTTTCATGTTGCATAATTTACTTCATTGTGTTCAATTTACTTCTCCCCTATCAGTTGCAGTCCCTATTTTGGGGTGCCATTTAGACACTCCCTTAACCCTTTTAGCCCCAAGGTCCCATTTCTCAAATTTTGGATGTGTTGCCTAATGCCTATGTACCAGTTACACAAGATGGCTTGACCATGATAATTTAAGGGTAGTGCCAGATTAGCTTGGCGCCTGATGGCACCAAGCTAGTCTAGCACTACCCTTGAATTATCATGGTCAGGCCATCTCCTGCTGTAGGTATCTGGGGCTAAAAGGGTTAATCATGTCAAAGAAGTTTAAGGCTTGGCAGCATGCACACTTTTTGCTTGTATTTTTGAGAGGCACATGCATACAGTTCATCATATTGAATAAACACGTTTTCAAAAATTCATCAGACATGAGACCAGGTTGAGATCCAACCCTAGGAAAGCAAAGAGTCCAGGACTCGCAATCAGTATATTTTAATGTGGGGGAACTTCACAAAAACACCTACATTCATCTTATAGTGTAAGCAATGAGTTCAAGAAAAAAAAAAGTGTTTTTGCTTTATCTCAACAAATTTGCACTGATCTAAAAAATAACCAAAATGCAGGGGGAAAAAATCGGATTTCCTAAAAAATTCAGAAAAGTCCCATGTCTGATTCATGGGCTGCAAAATATGTAAGACATCAGAGAGTGTGTTTGTACATAATTATTATGTGTAACATTACATACATTCTTTCAAAATTTGAAGTAGTTTGGGTAATTAACCTGGAAAGTACAGTGTTTCGAATGTGGAGAAAATGACGATTAGTCAATATGGATCCTAAACTGCACCCCAAAATGATGAGGAGTTCCAGCATTTCAAAGCAAAACATCCTCGAAAAACACCTGAACTAGACATACAAATTTAGACTGACGTGCCGCTTGCGTGTGTGGCTGGGTGACACACAGGCTACTGCATCATACAGTGTGTAATACGTCAAACACAACTTTACACGGTGAATTCACACACAAAAATATTCACACTGAAATTCACTTTAATGTCCCATTAAAACGCTTGAAAACTTTACTATGATCACATCACCTGCTGCCATTTTTTAAAGATGCAGAACTCCTACTTTTATCTGCATTTCCATTTCTTAACTCTCAAACTCCCAGGACTAAATGACTTCCATGTTATCGAATGGAAGTCATTTAGTACTGGGAGTTTGAGAGTTAAGAGTACCCTTCTTGTGCTCACCCCAGAACATGATTTCCTCTGCAAGAGGAGGCAGCATGAACATCAAGCACACTGAATCTGCTGAACTTTATGTGCATTAAAAAATAAGTTGGTATATTATAATCACTGCTTTGCCATTTCCAAATATATTTCTAACAAAAAAATAACAACAAGAATTCTACATGAAAACTTGTATGATATTTTCTTTTTTTTAAATGGCTAAGAAATAACTCACAGAAAAAATTTAGGATTTACATAACCATTTAAATATACTGAAATAAATTGTGTACACACACACTCACTCTTACCCACATATGACAATACTGACCAACATACTGGGTTAAAAATGCATGCATTAACTCTAAACAAAAATACAAATTGACGCGTGCATTATCCATTAGTTAAGGGGAACAAATAAATAACACTAAATAAGCATGCAAATTTATGTACACAAGTGTATACAAAGCAAAATTAGTAAAACATTAAGGAACACTATTTTAATTTATCGCAACCAAAACGCATGCCAAAGATGAGCCATCGCTAAGCTTGTACATGCAGCCAGCCACACTGTCAACAATATCGCCGACTGCATGCACAAGGGGGTAAAAACAAAAAGTCGGTTACTTTCATAAAAATATTCACCCGTTTAGTCCTGGGATCCCTTACTTTACTTACTTATGCCTGTCACCCCTACCCGGGTATAGGCCGTCGACGAGAGACCTCCAGCAACTCCTGTCCTGTGCTTCTCCTTCGATTCTACTCCAGGTGGTTCCCAGTCTCTTGATGTCTGCTTGGAGGTCTCGACGCCAGGAGTTTCTCGGCCTACCTCTTTTCCTCTTTCCCTGGGGGTTCCATGACAATGCCTGCTTAGTGATACTGGAAGCTGGCTTTCTCAGACTGTGACCGATCCATCCCCATCTTCTTCGCCCAATTTCATTCTCTGCTGTTATCTGCTCTGTTCTCTCCCAGAGTCTGACGTTGCTGATCTTCTCTGGCCAGTGGATCTTCAAAATTCTTCTAAGGCAACTGTTCATGAAGGTCTGTACTCTGTTGACTGTGGTTTTTGTCAATCTCCAAGTCTCTGCTCCATATAAGAGAACTGCTTTTACATTGGACCTGGGACCCTGGACTGATCATAATTCAAGGGTAGTGCCAGATGAGCTTGGCGCCTTCAGGCGCCAAGCTCATCTGACACTACCCTTGAATTATCATGAACAGTCCATCTACTACAGCTGGTACATAGTCATTAGACAAGGCATCCAAAAGTTTGGGAATGTGGCTGTGGAGTTAAGAGGGATAAGGTGCTTCTGGTAAGCTGGTTAGAAGCATACAATACTAAGGTGAAAATGAAACAAAAGAGGTTAAGTTTGCTAGGCAAAAAGCTTTGTTACTTTTGAGCTGTGAAAGAAAAGGTTTCACTCAGTTATATTGACTTAACCCATTATATCCTGAGGATGAATTTTTCAGATTTGTGAGTTGTCCTATGGCCAGCTCAGGAGACTGATTGACCAAGGGTGGTGCCAGGACAGCTTGGCACCTACAGGCGCAACGCTGTTCTGGCACCACCCTTGAACTATCATGGTTAAATCTGTTATGTTAAGGTGTATTGGGATCTAAAGGGTTAACCCTCTTGTCTTTTTTGCAGTCACCTGCAGTACTGTTAATAATACCAGTGGCTGCATGCACAAGAGGGTTTAAGACCCATGGCTGGAAGCTATCACGGTCGATGCCTTCCCAGTAAGCAGAAGGTAATTGGCCTCATGTCAGGCACAGTTGGCCCACACACAGCTGTGCTGCGCCTAAAATCGACCCCAAAATTGTGCATGTTTTAGCCCATTTAACCTCATGGACACATTTCCCAAATTGTGGAGGTGTCACCTAATAACTATTTAACAGTTGCAGGAGATGGATTGACTCATAATTCAAGGGTAGTGCCAGAATAGCTTGGTGCCATCAGGTGCCAAGCTAATCTGGCACTACCCTTGAACTATCATGGTCGATCCATCTGCCTCTGTAGTGCATCGAGGGTACTGTGTTAATAAGTGAAGCTGGCATGCTGTGCTACAAAGTTTTACTGCAAGAAATAACTTCTGCAAAAAGATGTACAAAATGTTTATACCATATACCATCAACTTTTATGATTTTTCTGTTGCAAAGCCCAGTTTCTGTAGGGCTATTTTGATTGCAGGATAGACCGAGGCATCCTCTATTGTCACTGGAATCTGAGGGATCATTATACATTGAGAAATTAGCGTGTAATAGTATGAGATGTTGGACTCGCGGCCTCACAGACATAAGGGCCACACTCACAACCCATTACACGCCGATCATACAAAAATAGATTCAGACAACACACAGGTGGTTAACCCATTACATCCTGAGAATAATTTTGTAAAATTTGCTTATTGTCCTATAAAGGCTACATTAGGAGATTGATCAACTGTTTTAGTTCAAGGGTGGTGCCAGAATAGCTTGGCACCTCAGGCGCCAAGCTAATCTGGCACCACCCTTGAACTATCAATCAAATTAATTATTGTAAGCAATGGGTTATGTCAGGATGAAAAGGGTTAACTGTATAGTTCAGGGATAGTGCCAAGCTATCAAGATAAGTTCAACTCCATCAACTGGTATAATCACACATGCTTATAATGGCCAAGAAAGGGGCAGGACACATGTGGTCATTATAGACAGGTGTTTTTTTTAAAATGCAGGATCATTAAACGTTGCAGGATCATTATAGAGTAACAATATAGGGGAGGTGTATTTCTTGAGTGGCTGCTGTAGACAGGTGGCTACTATGTAAAGGAGGTCACTCTTGAGCGAGTTTGACTTATGTGAAGATAATTATGCTAAACTTTCATTCATGGACATTTGGTGTGCAACCCTTGAGCTTAAGTGACCAATCTGCGGTTGTAGTGCTTAACCCCTTACATGCAGTCACCGGTACTGTTTAAACTACTATACCGGTGCCTGCTCGCACAAAGGGGTCAACACTATTGTGACTAGCACTGCCATTGCTTTATCTTCCTGCCAGCCTGAGCCTGCCTCCAAGACACTTCCAGAAAACCAGGAACTGTAAACAAATCTGTCTAGCAAGCTTGAATTAAGTCCAATCACCACCAAATTTTGTGTACTAAATAAAAAAAGGATGCCCAGTTCAGCCGTGCTATTTATAAGTTTGTCGTGTGATTCGTATAAGCCGTCATCTTAAAAAAGGGGGATAATTTGTGTTTTTTTAGTTGTTTTTTTTCGTACTTGCTACCACCACAGGCTCTGATACTGGCACTGTTTCTGCACTGCTTTCTAATCACTGTCACTGCTATTTTTGCTTTTGTGAAGCGAAAAAGACTCATCAGAATCCCTATCAGCAGGATCGTCAAGATCCAGCATCCTAAGAATCTCATCTCTTGACATAGGTCGCCTTTGATTCATTTTTTTTTCATCTAAATTTGCCGCAAACCTTTGCTGATATGAACACGAGCGGATTTGGCTGCAATTCTTTTATCAAGGGAAACAACTCAATTGCCAGCAAGCTTCAAAATGGGGGAGCAAACATGAGTCTTCTACCTTGCATCACTAAAACGACTCGAGGCGCGATGCTAGGCTGCCACGACTCGAGGCGCGGCCCGGGCTGAATGAGTTTAAAGATGAATGTGTTAACCCCTTCGCTGCTAAGACAAAGTGAACATAAGCCAACTGCAAGAGACACAGATCCTCATAAGCCGCCGCAGTTGCTGGGGATCTTTGCCTCTTGCTAAGACCAATTTGTGTGAATATTCTCTGGACAGTTGTGATTGTGGCTTCTGGCAGCTAAAAGAGCAAACACTTTATAAACAAAATATGCGCCCCGTGGCAGGGAAGGGGTCAAAATATGAGAAATTAACCCATTTACCCCCAAGGTCGCACGTCAAAAATTTTTAGGTGTTACCTAACCACTACGTACAGGCGCAGGAGATGGATGGACCATGATAATTCAAGGGCAGTGGCACCCCAGCACGCACAGTATCTTGGGCAAATATTGGTCCATTGCTGGATAATGGCCGATATATTGGGCCAGTATGCGAGAGCTTAGCGCCATGCTGAAACCAACACGCGCGCCGGTATCGCGTGAGCCCGCGCGCGCGCCGGTATAATCAATCTTGGTGCCAAGCTGGAACAATCACGCGAGCCGCCGGAGGCTGTACCGCGCCCGCGCGCTGCTTCGCCTGCAAATGTTGGCACACGATAGGCGAGCCAGTCTGGCCCAATTCGCAACATTGACAGATGAAATTTTAAATCTAGCCGACATTTATCTTGAAAATAAATATACAACGGCAATCTTTTACCATAGTTTGGGCACGCCGTGACTTTTTTTTTGTTAAATAATTTTTTTTATATAACATTTATTCGCCACATTCTATGTTTTGTCAGACACTGCATTGCATGCCGGTATTAGCACCTGCTGCGATTATTTCCGCCAAATTTGACTGCAAATCAAGGCTACAAATTCCATTGCCAGACCAAGTTCCAGCTTTCTTTCTTCTATATTTCTTTCGCTGACGCCACGTGCACTTGCTGGTTAAGGTATACGTACGTGTATAGTACGATTTTAACCATCCTGGCCCTAGGATGGATCCATCTTGGCACTATATTGGCAGCCAATATTCACCATACTGGTTCTAGGATGGATCCAGCTTGGCACTATATTGGTAGCCAACATTCACCCGATATTGGGCCAACAATGGATCCAGCTTGGCAGCCAACATTTACCCGATATTGGGCCAACAATGGATCCAGCTTGGCAGCCAACATTTACCCGATATTGGGCCAACAATGGGCCATTTTGCGCTTCCAATATTGGACCAATATTGCCACCCATATATCAGCCCAATATCTGAGCCAATATTGGGCCAATATTGGACCTATATTGGTGTGCTGGCTGGGACTACCCTTAAATTATCATGGTCCATCCATCTCCTGCTGCAGGGCGTTGGAGCTAAATGGGTTAAGACTGATGTAGCAAAAGAGTTGCAACTTACCGAGAAAGGTTTTCCAGCAGCCATGGCTGCTAGGGTGTTGCGCGCGACTTTTCCCGAGCGCGTTTTTGGCAACTTGGGGACAATCAAGGCTAGTTTGAAAGCTGCCACAGGGCCAATTGACTTGCGAACCTCCTCCACCACACTGCGTATAATTTCTTCTGACGTACGTTTCGCTCCTGGTAGGGTCAGGAAAGAGGACATTTTTTAGAAGCGCAAACAGTCGTGTTTCAAACTAGCCGTATATGCAAGCAAGCACTGATGCTAAAAAGAAAACTACATGCAAAGATTCTTACACATACAGTGGAGTCCAGTTAACACGAACTCGCTTTACACAAATTTCCGGTTAACACGAACCGTTTTTGGATTCCCGGCCGACAGCCTTCTTATTCTGTATTAAAATTTCACTGATAACACGTAATGCTTAACACGAAATTCCGCTTTACACGAAGCTGGTTTCGGTTCCCAACCAGGGCAATTTCACTATTCACCTGTTTAACACGAACACAGATTCCATTCACCGAAAACCAATTCACATGTCGCTCTCGCGCTGTACAGTCTGTGTAGTACACATGACAGATCAGAGCGAACTCTAGTCTGTGATTGGCTGAATAGCCTTCGACTGTTGTAATCCGTCTTCTCATTGGCTAGCGTTTCTGAACTGTATTCATGTTGCATCATTCCTGTACCAACACAACCCTTTTACCGATGCGGGTTTGTACTTCAGCCTGTGTTGCTTTTACCTGATGAACTGTAACTTACTATGGACTTTACCTGATGGATTTACATTAAATACGCGAGCTGAACACGTTTCCTTGTGTTTTCCTAGCAAGCTGAAGGTATGCATATAAAGTACGATAATGTGCACTTTTAACCTCGTACTCATTCACGCACATCTCTTACACACTTTCTCCTTGAGGGCTGTGATCAATTTTGAGGTCATATTGGTTAACACGAAATACGTTTAACATGAAGTGATTTTCCGTGTCCCCAGAAATTCGTGTTAAGCGGACTCCACTGTACTACAACATGTGCAAGATAGGTTTTAGTCAAAATGGAGACAGCCCGGTTCGTGGACTGACAGTATGCCACAAGTACTTGCGTGAGTACTCCCAAATAGACCCACTGGGGGAGTATGCCACAAGCACACTTTATTTAACCCTTTTAGCATTTCCCAAATTTTGGAAGTATTACTTAATGACTATGTACCAGTTGCAGGAGGTGGATTGACCATGATAATTCAAGGGTAGTAGCTTGGCACCTGAAGACGCCAAGCTAATCTGGCACTACCCTAGAATTATCATGGTCAACCGATCTCCTGCTGTAGGGTGTTGGGGCTAAAAGGGTTAAATGAGAGGGGGAGCTTAGGTGGTAGTGTGTTCAACTCTCGTCCGAAAGGTTGCGAGTTCACACCCAGCTAGGATCAAAATATTGTACAGACCACTTTTGGGTGCCCCATCGTTGAAACCCCCCTTGTGGTGGACAAAGGATGTTAAGCTCTCAATGTCACACAGATTCTAAGCATCTCATTTGAACAGAAGTGTACTTGTGGCATATTCCTAAATGGGTCTATCTGGGGATGACTCAGTATTGGAGGTTAATCTGGCACTGATCGTAATTTATCATGGCTGATCCATTTCCACTGTGGCATCTTATGGGTGAATCTGCTACAAGAGTTGAGAACTATGTAATAGCAGCAAGGTCCATACCATGTTTGACGACACAAAGTCCAAGAGGGACATGCCCCTTTAGTTTGT
Organism: Semisulcospira habei; assembly: GCA_036245525.1. NCBI lineage: Eukaryota > Metazoa > Mollusca > Gastropoda > Semisulcospiridae > Semisulcospira > Semisulcospira habei. The sequence continues at coordinate 63,192,214 of BTPG01000006.1, forward strand.
CCGGGACACCGATCACTGCTGCCTCTACCACATCATCACACTCTAGAATGGCCTGAAATCATACGCACATGCAAACACAAACATACACTGATAATGACACAGTATAAATAGTCTCCTAGTTAACATAAATCCTAAACATAAGATAAGCACTATTGTGATCCCTGGTAGTCCACAAGCTAGGAAGGTCTACCGTGCACCCCCCCCCCCCCCCCCCCCCCAGTACTCAATAAGATGGGTTTCAAAGTGTTCCTTAGTATGTCCTGAGATGTTTAAGCCATGTTCCCCGAAAATCCTTAGGAACACACCAGAGATATAGCCGATGGCGCAAGGGTACCCCAATTCACACTCTTCACAGGTGCTAAAATGAGGTTGAGAAACATTTTCCTCTAAAGAAATCAGAATTCATTCCAGAAACCCAAATCAGGCAATATTATGTCAAGGCACACCTTCTGCATCCTCTGCAAAAAACAGAATGAAAAAATATTGAATCTCTGGCTCACAGTGAAGGTATTTGTGCACCCATTAAACGACCATTTCCGCGAAATCGCAAAAAAAGACAAAAATAATGTGTCAGATGCCTTCAGACATTTTCTATAGCACTGACAGTCCATTTTCAGGTTTACATCATTAAAACAGGATGTCACAATTATTATAAACTTTACTAGGTGATGCTGTGATCCCTGTGAGTGCCACAGTGGTTGATTTTGTATCCCTACCCCCAAGTTGTAAAAATACACAAAATTAATTAGAAAAAATTGCTTAAGTTATTCCATTTTATTTTGACCTCTTTTTACCTATTAAGTTTCAATAATGTGAGCATAAAGTGCAAGAAAATAAGTTAAGTCGTCATCCTTTACGGTACATTCGTGGTGAATGATAACTTTTTCCCCCATTTAAAATTGCTGAATTGGGAAACGTACGTCGTTTCGGTGCCCTCAGAAATTTTGTATACAACTGATAGGTCTTTGTTAGGTTTTATTGGTTAGGATAGAGTACCACAGTTACTCCCAACCTGATTTTGTGATGCTATGATGCATTTAGGTGCCACAGTGGCTGAATCTGCTGCCCTACCCCCATTTTACCAGTACGCAAAATAATCATAAAAATTGCTTACGTCATACTCCTCTGTTTAAATATTTTTTGTTGCCAGTTTTTTTTTAAAGTATGCATATTGAGCATAACAAGTTGTGATCATTTCATTAATTTAAATGTAACCCATCAATTTAATTGTACCTATTTTTAACTGGCTGGTCTTTTAGGTGATATTTTACTTAGCGTAAGGCAGGTCTAGTAAGGTCTCCCCTTTTCCTTTCATTTATTTTCATCTAGAAATGTGTAAATATGAATGCATAATAAAGTTTCATGGTTCCTAATAGCCAAAACAATGTTATCAAAAATACTTAGTTTCCACATGTCGACTACGAGATCTCCACTTCCACCTTCTGCAACGTTCAATTTTGTATGGCCGTCTTTAAATCTTATATTGTTCTGGCTGCCAATAAGTGAGCTGTCAAGAGCTAGGCAGCATGTTTTCAGAGTTTGGTGTATAGGGGCGTGTCTTCTGGTCAGAACTGCCAGCAGACCGCTTCTGTGTATGGACATGTTTGGAGAATGTGCTAAGGAGACTGATTTTCTACGCCAAATTCGCATAGGGCTGTTTCCGCATGACCCAATCTCACGAGGTGAGTCCAGCAGGGTCCTTACAGTCTGTGAACATTTGTGAAAGTTGTTAAAAAATGACAAGGCTTTTTCAGGGCCCTGGAAAGTCTGTCAATTTCAGTCCTTTCCCTTAAAGTCTGTGAAAGTTTGTACAAAATTACAACGTGCTGGCAGACTTTTGTCTACTTCTTTTTTTTTCTCCCCCAATTTGTGACTATTCCGTTGCGAACGATCATGCTGAAGCTTGATGCAAGTGATCTATATTTAGCTCTGATCATAAAGTGACTGCATGGCCTTTCTGCCGAACATTCTGATTGGTTGTTTACGCTTCTACCGAAGTCCGCCATTCGCTAAGCGTTCTTTTATTTTGGTATCTCTTCATGCATTAGGCACGGAAGCTTCAAATAATTGCTGATACAGAGTGATCTGATTAAAGTGTGTAAACCTTCAGGCTTCATTTTGGGTTTGTGAAACGTTCCTGCTTTTCTGTACGGACCCAGTCCAGAGTAAGCAGTGCGTAGATGAAAGATGGTGGCCTGGCTCTCCCTGTTCAGCTTGTTGATGTCATCTGCCCACAGGCTGCAGCCGCCATTCTGCTGTTGCCAATCACTTTGTTGTTGTAGTGTCTCCATTCCCAGCTAGTCCAGAATGCACTGGAATCCACTGCAGCACTATTTTGTGGACAGGACATCCAGTCTATCTTGAAGCTTCCTGGTGAGATCAGTGGATCAAGCTGCTGCCTTTCCCTAGCTAGTGCTCTGCTGCTGTGTTGAGCACCTGCAGATCTGTACGATAGTTGGAGCTGCTGCCACCAGCTGGTAAGGAGAGGGAGGTAGTAGTGCGGTCTGCACAACAGATGTACACGCCACTTCCTTCACTCCGCACGGCATCTTATGTGGTATCACAGCTGCTGTGAGGGTAGTGCTTGTGCACAACCTCCAGCAAGATGGCTTTGTGCAGTGCCACGACCTTTGGCAAAGAGTCCTGGAACATTGTTTATGTTGTCTTGAAGGCTCTTTCGAGATGTCCAGGTATCTGAAGGGAGCTGTTCACACATCTTTGGGCTTGGTTCCAGGACGTCAGTGTTAGCCCTTTGCAGGACCTTCAGTTGGCGGTTCAGATTTGGGCGGTTCAGATTTGGACATTTCTGACGGTTCTTGGTCTGCTCCTGTAGTCTCCCATGCTGTCGGTGTTTAATAAGTTTCTTCATCGTGTGTGCTGTTCTGTATTCCAGTGGCTCCAATGTCCTCCATTTCCTAAATTGGGGTGCTCCAGATGGCTCTAAGAATGTCACTGCATCATGAGAATGATCCATGTTCTGCATCTTGTCAAGCCTGGCTTTTTGGGTTTTGCAGGCAGTGTTTCATGTTGTCGATGTATCTTGGTACCGCACAACTGGTCTGACCGAGCAGGTGTTTGCTTGTGCCAGGATGCTGTAATTTGCGCCAATGTGGTCCCCACCAGTTTCTTCATCAGAGACTTCTTTTTTTTTTTTGCAGCTCTAGCTTCCATGGCTTCAATATGAGGCCTCCACGTGAATCCAGTAATTTATTTGTTGCCAGTAAAGTTGGCCTGTCTGTCTTTGGTACTCGAAGGTCTCCAGTTTTGAGGTGACCTCTTCCGTCTGATTGAAAGAGATGGTCTAGCTCAGTTTGAGTGGCCTCTTTCAGTCCAGCTGCTGACTCTATTGGCAACATCCTGGATTCTGGAGGATGCTATTTCTTTATGCAAAGAAGTACCCAACGGAGAAAGAAACACGCTTAGAAAAGACGGGTACAACACAATTTATTAATATTTCGGGTAAATACCCTTTGTCAAAATAGACAAACAAACAAACATAGAGATTAGCCGCTACTTATCTTCAATGGCAGAAGGAATGTGGCAACTGAAGGAGGTGACGTAAAATAAAAGAAAAGGAAGAACAAAAGTGCGGAAAAAGTAAAAATGACGTCAACGAAAAATCACGTAAGAGAGAGACTCGGAAAGAACCTGAACACGAGAGGCAAGAGTGTGTGCAAGCACGTGCAAGAGCGAGCGAAAGAAAAGGCGTGTAGATGAGGCCAGAGAAAGAGAGAGAGAGAGAGAGAGAGAGAGACGGAGAGAGAGAAAACGAATGGGGAGTACCCTTGGGCACGAAGTAGGCTGAGTGTCTAATACACAAAGCCTGCTAAACACCAACCCGAAGGCAAACTTTATATCACCTTCAAGTTGAGGACTACCTCGGGGAAAAACGGGAGGACCCCGGGGAAAAAAAACCCAGCATTTAGCACGGTACACAACAAGTAATAAGTCATGAAAACAAAGCAAAGAATCAAATTCAGTAAGAGAATATTGGTATAAGTGGAAAGTAGGTAGTTGTGAAACCGTCTTCAAGGGTAACTCAAAAAATAAGGGGGGGGGGGGGGGGGAGAGAGAGAGAGAGAGAGAGAGAGAGAGAGAGAGATGGGGGGGCGGGGGGGGGGGGGGGAAGGGGGGGGGGGGAAGGAGTAAGGAGGAAGGGGAAGAAGAAAAAAAAAAAAAAAAAAAAAAAAAAGGGAGGGGGGGGGGGGGCGGAAGACAACCAGCCAGAGCCACCAACCCCACCCAACAGGCACCCACCAGCCCACAGAAAAACACACAGGCACGCAACAAGACGACCACATACATCCCCAAGGGATGCACACGATCGCCCCGCCCCAAAACCGCGTATCAAACCGTGAGCTGGAGACCCGGTGCCCGACAGGGAAGGGCAAGGGATCCAACTAAACGTTCGGCCAGCGCTGAGAAAGTCCCCAAGGGAAATGTACATATCAACCAGCGCCAACATCACCTAACTGATTAGTGAGTAGTAAATCAGTGAGGTAAAGTAGCAGACACAAGCAAGGTAAACAATGTTAATCTTTCATATTCATCCCGAGTGGCGCCACAGTGCCAGAAATTTTTCATGGTCTTTCCTGGCCCAGACATTACTGGCTTGCATAAGCCAGAGGCCTTTAACTCGAATGTCTGAGACGGAGTGGTCGGCCTGATTGAAATGTCGTCCGACCGGTCTGTTGTATTGGTACTTGACAGACTGAAGATGTTCTTTGAAACGGTCGTTGATAGTTCTTTCCGTCTCTCCAACATAGAGTTGGCCGCATTTAACACAGGAGATGACATAAATCACGTTGGTGGTTTGACACGTGAAGTATCTGTCTATGTTGAATTTGTAACGTGGACCATTCACCACGGTGGAAGGGCAAATAAAAGGACACGTCTTGCAATTAGGAACATTGCACGGAGTGGAGCCGGAGGCTCTGGTGGTATGACGAGGCTTGAGAGTAGAGCGAACAAGCATGTCCCGCAAATTAATATCCCTCTTGAAAGCTACCAACGGAGGTTCAGAAAAGATAGCAGCAGATTCTTGACTGGATGACAAAAGACCCCAGTTAGAAAGAAGGATTTTACGCACCGGATTGGTGTGGGGATGGTAGATCATGGTTACGATAGGCCTGTCACTATCAGCGGTAGGTTTAGTCTGCAGTGTACTCGCGCGACTAAGTTTTTGAACCGTTTGGAGAGATCCTTGAACAACAGTATGTGGATAGTGTCTGTCGATGAAAAATCCAGCCATTTCTTTGGACTGAACATCAAAATCTGATTCTTCGGAACATATTCTTTTTAGCCGAAGAAACTGGGAATAAGGGATGCTGTTTTTAGTTTTGGGGTTGTGAGAAGATCGGTAGTCGAGGTAGGAATGTGAGTCGGTAGGTTTGTAATGTATTGAAGTTTTCAACATTCCGCAGTCAATCCTGATGTTCATGTCCAGAAAGTCGACTGAAGTAGCTGATATAGTGTAAGTGAACTTGATGGATGGGTGGAAGTCCTGCACGAAGTGAATGAAGTCTAAAAGTGCAGCTTGGGTCATGTGAGTAGCTCCTAAACCGTCATCGATGTAGCGTTTATACATCTCAGGGATAGGCCCAGTGTATTGCTGAAGAATCTGTTGCTCAAGGAAACCCATGAAAAGGCAAGCATAGCTGGGTCCCATTTTTGTGCCCATCGCTACGCCACTGCACTGAGCGAAGGTGACGTCATCAAAGGTGAAACTGTTAAGAGAGAGAACCAATTCAGCCAGACGTAGAAGTGTATGAGTAGGAGGTTGTTTATGACTTCTTTGGTTGAGGAAGTATGCAAGTGCATTGAGGCCGTCATTGTGCGGTATAACAGTATATAGTGAAGTGACATCAAGGGAAAACAACAGTTCAGGTTTGAAAAGTTGTTTCTGGTTGACTTGGTCTATGATCTCTAGAGCATGGTTGGTGTCTTTAATGTAGGTAGGTAGAGACTGGACAAAGGGTTGGAAGATGATGTCCAGGTATTCGGAGATGTGTTCAGTGGGACAGCTGCAAGCTGACACTATGGGGCGGCCGGGATTGTTGAGTTTGTGAATTTTTGGGAGAAGGTAAAAGTTAGGTTGCTTAGGCCGCTTTTTTATGAGGAGATTAGCTGTGGAAGGAAGCTCTCCTTTAAGAATCATCTCTTTGACTGTCTTAGAGATGCGCTTTTGATCAGCTTGGAGGGAGCATTCGTCAAGGTGTTGGTAGTGTTCTGGGTTCTCTAACTGTCTGTAAGCCTCTTTGATGTACAGACCTCTGTCCCATACAACGACGGCGCCACCTTTATCGGCTGGTTTGATGACGATGTCGCTTCTGTTACGAAGATTGTTGAGAGCGTCCAGTTCAGATTTAGTGAGATTAGAGTGAGGAATGGGTTTGAATTTGAGTTGTCCAATGTCAGACATGGTCTTCTTAATGTAGCATTCGAGTTCAGGAAGTTTACCATGAGGTGGTTCTCTTCGGACAGGAGTGTCAAAATGATCAACGAAAATGTCACCAACCTTCTGAGTTCTCGGTCGATGGCCCAGGACAGCCATCCATCTAAGAGACCTATAGAATTTCTGCAGATCTCTGATGAGTTCGTATTTGTTTATAGTAGGCTGCCTTGGAATAAACTTTAAACCTCTGGAGAGGACAGCTCTTTCATCTTTCTTTATGTTTTTATTTCTTTATGTTTTATGCTCTTTCATCTTTCTTTATGTTTTTATTTCTTTATGTTTTCTTTCATCTTTCTTTATGTTTTTATTTCTTTATGTTTTATGCTCTTTCATCTTTCTTTATGTTTTTATTTCTTTATGTTTTCTTTCATCTTTCTTTATGTTTTTATTTCTTTATGTTTTATGCTCTTTCATCTTTCTTTATGTTTTTATTTCTTTATGTTTTCTGGAGGATGCTATTTCTTTATGTTCTGCTGCGCTCCACACTGCAAAGTCATCCGCATGGAGGATGTTCGAGACGAATCTTGGTACTGTTGTACTGATGTCATTAATGTAGACCAAAAACAGCATCAGACACAACATCTCCCTGAGGTACACCTTCCCCGAGTTTGACAAGAGTGCTGAATGTGCAGACGATAGAAGCTTCAGCGGGAGCCCCTGTTAAGCATGCCTTAAATAAAAAGAATTACAATTAAATTGATGGGTCACATTGAAATTAATGAAATGATCACAAATGTTTATGCTCAATATGCATATTTTGTTAAGAAAACTGGCAACAAACATATTTAATCAGAGGAGCAATTGTTATGGTCATTTGTTTTCTCAAAACACATTACCGATGGTATTACACTTAGGAAATGGCTCTTAGCTGGCCTAATTTTAGCCAAATTTTGGTTGTGTCCGTATAAGGGGGTGTTGGCAGGAGTGGGGCGCCATAGACCATGCCAAACCCGAATAGCCTCCCCTTACTCACATCCGGTACAAGATTACCCAGCATACCCCAGTTTTAGTTCTTAGCTGGCAGAAGTAGGTTGTGTCTGTTCGAGCTCCGCTTTGGTTCTTGACCGGTCGTTCGACCTTGACTGTTCGTTCGTTGGGACTTGAACTGTGAAGATGGTGGCGTGACTGGGGGTGATAGTGCTCACGCTGTGCCGCCTCGTCGACCTGTGTGTTCTACGGGCCTTCGGCTTGTGCCATGGAGACTGTGACTGGCGGCTTCCGGACGCTGCTTCGGCCTGCGCTCCGAACCGGTCGGGCTGTGTGGCGTGCTGTTACGATATGGTGATACGTGGGTTTGCTCCTTTTTTTCCGCCATGGCCAGGTAATATCTCGGTGAATGCCCTCGACCGGCGCCCTTGGGTGGGAAGGAGCGCCGAGCGTCGGCACGCGCTGTACACTCGTTTGATTCGACTACATATTCAATTATGTCCGATTCGCCAGCGCGCGCGCGTTGTTATTGCGTGACCTTAGAGGCCACGCTCGCTCTTTCATCTTGTACCCTCTTGTTGCAGTAACTAGGTTCGGATCTGCACGATGTGTGGCGACTTTCAGGGCCCCTCGGACGAGCATGCGGAGGGCCTTCCCTGAGCAGGAGGCGAGTCGACCCGCACTGGTGAGGTGTCCGCCGCATGACGGCAAGAGAGATGGTTAACGCGGGGGGGCTTACCTCCGTTGGCGTCCTACTCTATCAGAGGTCGGCCGACAGTGATGTCCAAGCTAACAAGGAGGGACCCACGTCAGGAACAGGGACTTCGTTGTCTCGCACAGAGATAGGGACTTCGTTGTCCCGCAGAGAACGTTCGATGTCTCAAGTCAGAAACAGGGACTTCGTTGTCCCGCACAGAGATAGGGACTTCGTTGTCCCGCAGAGAACGTACGACGCCTCAAGTCAGAAACAGGGACTTCGTTGACCCGCACAGAGATAGGGACTTCGTTGTCCCGCAGAGAGCGTACGCCGCCTCAAGGCAGGAACAGGGACTTCGTGGTCACGCACAGAGATAGGGACTTAGTTGTCCCGCAAAGAGCGTACGACGCCTCAGGTCAGGAACAGGGGCTTCGTTGTCCCGCACAGAGATAGGGACTTTGTTGTCCCGCAGAGAGCGTACGACGCCTATCCGAGATCGCCGGGCGTTGATGTCCGAGTTTACAAGGTGCGACCCAAGTCAGCAGCAGGGACTTCGTTGTACCGCAGAGAGCGTACGACGCCTATCAGAGACCGCCGGGCATTGATGTCCGAGATGAACAAGGTGGGTCCCAAGTCAGAGGCAGGGACTTCGTTGTCCCGCAGAGAGCGTACGTTGCCTATCAGAGATCGCCGGACACTGATATCACAGTGTAACAAGGCGAAACCCAAGTCCGAAGCAGGGACTTCGTGGTCCCACAGAGAGCGTACCACGCCTATCAGATCGCCGGGCAGTGACACCTGGCAGGGACAAGCGGGGACCCAAGTCAGAGCAGTGGCTTTGTTTCCCCACAGAGAGCGTACCTCGCCTATCAGATACCGGGCAGAGACGCCTGACAGCCACAAGGTCGGACCCAGGGCACAAGCAGTGGCCTTGCTGTCCCACAGAGAGCGTGCTACGCCTATCGGAGATCGTGGCCACGGAAGCAGTGGCTTGGCTGCCACTTCCCTCATACGAAAGTTATAAGTCGTGGCTGATTCTCTGTTTGTCTATTGACAAGGGGTAATTACCTACATATTACTACGTTGCGTTGCTACCTTAGTGGCTTGGTTGCCCAGACCTGTTTAACATACACATTCGGCGTATTGAAGTACACTATTTTGCTTGGGGTACACATACATGTGCACGTTTTACACAAATACACATTTTGGAGAAACTGACAACTCACTGGCTTGTGAATAATACACATGTGAGTCCAAAGTACACTTTTAGTCAGTTGAAAGTACACTGACTGCACCCAGGGGGTAACCAGGTCGGCAAGTTGTCACTCAGAGAGCGGTCGGCGTCTTTCAGAGCTCGCCTGTCAGAGACGCCCAAGAGTAACAAAGGGGACCCAATCAGAAGCAGTGCCTTGCTGTCCCACAGAGAGAGGATGTCGTCTGTCAGAGATCGCCGGACAGAGACGCCCAAGTGTTTTAAGGTGGGACCCAAGGTGGTCCCGGACCTGTAAAGCACAAGATACCTTGTTCTGGGCTCTGGTCAGCAGGAGAGGTAGCTGACAACCTCTACTTGCATGGCTAAACCAATGATTCTTCCACCGGCCCGGGACCCGGCCTCAAGAGTGACCCGCTCCACTGTCCTTCCGCAGGCCAGAGTGGACAAACAGCAGGTGGACAGAGCATCCAGGTGGGGCCCATGTCAACGGCAGTGACCTAGGCGCCCCTGCCCAGTCAGCTTGTAGTCACTGACTGCGGAGGGCTGGCGTCGGCTACCGTACCGACGATGCTTCCAGTCCCGGGCCAGACGACAAGTCATAAACGGACATGCAGAAGCGACTGCTCGGCTTCTCAGGCGCTGGACAGTGTCTAGTGTCTGTGAGAGCTGTGGGCGCGGTAGCAAACACGTATGAGTATGTACGTTTATCGTGGTGCGCGACACAGGGGTTAAAAGGTTGCTTTCCCAGCGGCTCAGCGGTTCGCCAGGCCGCTGGGGCGCGACACCTCTTATCCTTCCAAGGTTAGGTTCCTGGAACCTCTAATCCGCTTTCTTTGCTTTGGGCAATAGAGATGAGAAACCAGAGGGGTATTCTGTCTCCCATATTTTAATCTAATTCAATAACTTGATTATCCCTTAAGGGCTATTACAATCAAATTGTGCTCATGCATTAAGCATTGATTAATTTAATTTTTCTTATTATTAGGTTGGGCGCCCTCGCCCGGGCTGCTCACCAGTTTTTTATGGCTTGTGGCGACCGCAAGGGCTACAGGACCACTGCACTTCGCACTGCAGGATCCCGGCTCGGTGATGTTGGGCCACGCCTCGCGCCGACCAAGCAGACAAGAGCCGCTCTAGATGCAGTGCAGAAGAGACGACCTCACGATGGGATCCGGGTTCCGGCGTTCGCTCATGATCTTCAGTTCCCCTTCGGAAGCAGGGACTCGCCTCACAGAAGCCAGGGGTACGAGAGGAACAGGAGACGCCGTCCCAGTTCCATGGCTCGCTACGCAAGGGAAAGACGGGCTCTCCGAGTTTTCGCCACCGTTCGGGGGAGCGGCCCCCTGAGACTACGTTGTTCCTTCCAAGTGCGGGGTTCGCCTTCGTTGGATCGCCGCCGGCCGGAGTTCCCCGGAATTCGGAGGGGTTGGACATCCCTTCGCCTGCGGGCGGAACATACGGTTCCCGCTGGACGCCAGAGGACGTCATTCGCCGTGGCTGGACGAGGTTAGCTTCTCTACGTCGCTACGCTCGCAGTTCCGAGAGGTCTTGCGTTCGCCGTCTACTGCGAAGATTTACAGGAGAGTCTACTCGGGCCGGGGACTACGCAGGTCCCCTCATCGCGTCCAAGCATTCAAGTCCCTGCCCCTTCTGGTCGGCTTCTGTCTCCGCTTCAGGGCGCCGGGGGAGGCGCTGGTGGCTTCAGCTGGATCCTACTTCTTCCGCTGCCAACGGTTGCTGCGTCCGTCCTGATCGATTACGCGCGGCTGAGTGGAGAGTCGGCCACGCAGGGCACCGCGCAGTGGAGAACTTCTTGGCCCCCTGGGCGGACCGACAAGGAGGCTTTCAAGGCCTGTCACTCAGCTGATTCACGCTGCGGGCGCCGCCGGATGTAGCAGCCTTCTTAAAACACTGTGGACCGTCAGACAGGATTGGCAGGGACCACTCTTCCGCGGAGGCGCGGTTCGTCCGATGCACCGGATTGGGCGACTTACATCCGAGAGACGGAGGCGGCGACGGGACGCCAACGGCACACTCCTGCGAACGTCAGGGACAGCATACTCCAGGCGCGCGAGGGATAGAGGTCAGCGCGGGTGGAGAACTGGTCCGACAGACTTCACTGCGGACGCCGTCTTCATCGGGGGTATGCACACAGTTCAGATTAGCTCCACCTGAGATGACTTGCGGCTAGTCGCTTCATTTCCCCGACGGGGTGCTACTCTTCGCTTGGGCCTGGCCGTAGTCAGCGGTGACCAGGCACGCTTGTCGCCTCCTTAGACGACAGCTTCGGGACCTAGCGGAAGCGTTCGCTTCCCTGGGTGGCGGCGACTTGGAGTTCCAGCAGGCTGCAGCGCCGGACTGGAGCGGATGGACTTACCCTCGGTAGCGCCTTCAGGAAGTTACCCATTCGGCGCTGTGGATCCTGCGGCCGGGGGCGCAAGTACAGGGAGTTAGACAGGACAACTTGGCAGGAATTAGTTCCTGAGAGGTCGTTGCGCTCGGGCCTGTGGCAGTAGGGTCGACGCAGCTCTTACACTGGACGGTAGATTGGAGCACGATCTTCGTCCTTCGACTCGACACAAGTGCCTCGTCATCTCGGCAGATACCAGACAAAGACCTGAGAGCAGCGGTGCGTCTCCAGGACCTGGGACAACTCGAGTTTCGAAGTCGTAACCAGTTGGCAAGCCGGGCGGTAGGCTGGGATCATGCCCACTTCGCCGTCGACTAGAGGGCCGACGCTACGGGACAGGTACTACGTGTTTTCTTCGCCGGGATTCCGTCGAGGATGGAGTGCGTGGTCGTCCTGTTCGAGTGGGACTCCCAGTAGACGGGAGCAGGGCAGTGTAGGAGGGACTCTCAGTCCCTTCTTCAGCTCTCTTAGGACGGAGGACTTCCTAGGGGATCACCGTTCAACCTGACACCTCCTCTGCTTGGAGAAGGTGGGCGTAATTGGGAGAGGCTAGTGCGCTGGAGGCCTGCCGTGCGGGGAGGCGTCGCTGTGGCCAGATCTTCCAGCTCCACTGCTCGACATCGAGATTGAATGCCGAATTATACGCTTGGGGGTCCGCCATTACTTGTGTTGCAGGTTGGTGGATGTAGGTGCGCACCCGGAGATTGGGCAGCAAGCCCTCTTCCACAGAGGCTTCCTACGGCGGCCATGGGTGCTACCGAGACAACCCGCAGACCCTCAACCAGTCGAGTTGCGAGGGTAGATGACGAGCGCTGTGTGACGGGAATGACAACCTTCTTCCTTCCGAACTAGACGAAGCCCCAGCTGGCAGGGTGCTTCCTCGGGGTTTTTCATCTCCTAAGGACGGCCCCCTTTCACCGTTCAGGACTATCTCACCATGAGCGCCGACTCCTACAGGCGATTCGCTCATCAGACCCGGGTAGCTGCAAAACCTCACTTCAGAGGCTCCCTTCGCTTGGAATGCCCCGCTGTGCTGCGCAGGGACCAAGTTCTACCTTGGGGGCTTACGGGATCTCAACCTCGTCTGTTGGAACCCGGCACATGACGCGCCTGACGGATGTTCAAGGAGGAGAGCTTCAGGGCAGTCCTTGACTCAACCTCCAGGCTCTGTACTATGCACGCTGTCCACACACCCGGGTGGCTGGCAGTGCCAGTAGACCGGTTCATGCTACAGCTTCCTGACACATCTGCCTGGACGAGACGCGGCCTACATGACGGCGACAGTTGTTTCGCCCTGCGCGTGTTGGGTGCCACCCGGGAGAACAGACTTCAATACCCGGTGACAGCCTTACCTCTTCCAGGGTCAGTATCCGTACGCGCTGTCGTCACACACACACAGATGGCTGGCTGTTACGGACGGAAGGCGCCGTGCAACTACTACGGTACCAGCCTTCAGGGCCAAGTCGTGGTCGCCTTGGCTGCCCTACAGTCTATGTCTGTCTGCCCGTACGAGTGTCAGATTCCACTCAGTAGCCCAGACAATAGGAACCGGTGAGAGTCTTCCGTGTGTACCTGCGCCGGACCAAGCTGGCGCAGGGGGACGCACACACCTGTTTTCTCCCTCTGTCCACAGGTAGACGTGGTATCTCAGCCCAGACCTGCTCCTCCTGGTTCCGGGGAGTTATCCGCCCGGCCTTCCAGGACGTTGACCTGTTGATGCCACATGTTGCACATCGCGGCGCACGAGGTCAGAGCCATGGCCGCAAGTTCCGCTGCGACAGCACCGGTGCAGTCAAAGTCTTGTGGCGGCTGTGAGATGGCGAGCGGAGTCCACTTTCGCCCGCTGCTACCTGAGGGACCTCTCCTCCCAGCGACAGATCCTCTCGCTGGTGGGAGGCACCGCAGCAGCGCAACACTCCCTCCCGGCGCCCTAGGCGCCGCAGATATCTTAGCTAAAATTATCGGGAGTGTGCTGCAGGAGGGCGAGTTTGTGGGCAATGTGGTTGGCAGTAGGGGCGCTATAGCGGCACCCACCTCCTCTTTGTGATTCTTCCTAAGTGTAATACCATCGGTAATGTGTTTTGAGAAAACAAATGAATTTTTCAATTAAAATGCATTTTTTTTTTAAATACTTACCGATGGTATTACTCGAAGGTCCCTCCCTCCGGCCCCGCTTGCCGCAGTTCGCTAAGAACTAAACTGGGGTATGCTGGGTAATCTTGTACCGGATGTGAGTAAGGGGAGGCTATTCGGGTTTGGCATGGTCTATGGCGCCCCACTCCTGCCAACACCCCCTTATACGGACACAACCAAAATTTGGCTAAAATTAGGCCAGCTAAGAGCCATTTCCTAAGTGTAATACCATCGGTAAGTATTTTTCAAAAAAATGCATTTTAATTGAAAAATTCATTTTTCGTTCCTTTGCGTACAGGTAAAATGGGGACAGGGCAGCAGATTCAGTCACTGTGGCCCCTAAATGCATCACAGCATCATAAAATCAGGTTGGGAGTAACTGTGGTACTCTTTCCTAAACAATAAAACCTAAAAAAGACCTATCAGTTATATACAAAATTTCTGAGGGCATCAGAAACAATGTACGTTTCCCAATTCGGCAATTTTAAATGGGAAAAAGCTATCATTCACCATGAACATACCGTAAAGGATGCCAACTTTCCTTATTTTCTTGCACTTTATGCTCACATTATTCAAACTTAATAGGTAAAGAGAGGTCAAAATAAAATAGAATAACTTAAACAATTTTTTCTAATTAATTTTGTGTATTTTTAAACTTGGGGGTAGGGATACAAAATCAACCACTGTGGCACTCACAGTAATCACAGCATCACATAGTCAAGTTTATAATAATTGTGACATCCTGTTTTAATGATGTAAACCTGAAAATGGACTGTCAGTGCTATAGAAAATGTCTGAAGGCATCCGACACATTATTTTTGTCTTTTTTTGCGATTTCGCGGAAATGGTCGTTTAATGGGTGCACAAATACCTTCACTGTGAGCCAGAGATTCAATATTTTTTTCATTCTGTTTTTTGCAGAGGATGCAGAAGATGTGCCTTGACATAATATTGCCTGATTTGGGTTTCTGGAATGAATTCTAATTTATTTAGAGGAAAATGTTTCTCAACCTCATTTTAGCACCTGCGAAGAGCGTGAATGGGGGTACCCTTGCGCCATCGCCTATATCTCTGGTGTGTTCCTAAGGATTTTCGGGGAACATGGCTTAAACATCTCAGGACATACTAAGGAACACTTTGAAACCCATCTTATTGAGTACTGGGGAGGGGGGGGGGGGTGCACGGTAGACCTTCCTAGCTTATGGACTATGGGTAAGAAAGATACAATGTACACCACTGACTATTCATCCACTAGTTTTGTATTAACTCATTCAGCCCCACGGCCGTATTTCCCAAATTTTGGAGGTGTCATCTAACAACTATGCACCAGTTGCAGGAGATGGACTGACCATGATAAATTCAAGGGTAGTGTCAGATTAGCTTGGTGCCGACAGGCGCCAAGCTAATCTGGCACTACCCTTGAATTATCATGGTCAACCCATCTCCCGCTGTTTGGTGATGGGGCTAAATGGGTTAACCGTCTCCATAATTCAATAACTTGGAGGATTAGGAAACATTGTAAAATGTCTGTTGTAGCTGCAAAGTTCACGTTTACAGACTGGCACGTAAATAGTGACAGCCTTAACCCTGTCGGTAGTGGTTTGTGTTGCGATGATTCCTGCTGTAAAATGTCTGTTGTAGCTGCAAAGTTCACGTTTACAGACTGGCACGTAAATAGTGACAGCCTTAACCCTGTCGGTAGTGGTTTGTGTTGCGATGATTCCTGCTGTAAAATGTCTGTTGTAGCTGCAAAGTTCACGTTTACAGACTGGCACGTAAATAGTGACAGCCTTAACCCTGTCGGTAGTGGTTTTTGTTGCGATGATTCCTGCTGTAAAATGTCTGTTGTAGCTGCAAAGTTCACGTTTACAGACTGGCACGTAAATAGTGACAGCCTTAGCCCTGTCGGTAGTGGTTTTTGTTGCGATGATTCCTGCAGGAATCATCACGGCAAAAACTGCTAACAACAGCCGCAGGGTTCACTGTCATGATTTATAAATAGGCTCTGATGCTACGAAAGCACACCCTTGCTACACAAACAAACTACACGTCCTCTAGCACTTTCAGGGAATGACAAACCAAGCAACCAATCGCAAACCCACAAACAATTAACCCATATCATACTGAGGCTAAAAGCTTCAAACTTGTACACTGCCATATGCAAGCTACATAATAGTACTTACAGATAAGGATATAGACCAATGGCTTTAGTTCAAGGGTGGTGTCAGAATAGCTTGGTGCCTAGAGGTACCAAGCTATTTTGGCACTACCCTTAACTATTTTATTCAAACTTATTTCACACACTGGTGTATTCCCAATGATAAGGGTTAAGAAACAAACCGATCAACAAATAGTTTCTCCTGTAATGCTCTGGCTATATGACACTGTTAAACCAACCAGTAAAACAATCAATCAACTATAGTAAAACAACCAACTGTGCAACCAACCAATCATGCAACCAACCTACCAACCACACAACCAATCTACCAAATAACCAACTGATCAACAAACCCGCCACCCACAGTACCCATCCAAACAACAAACAAGCGACCTAGCCAACATGACAACCAAACAACAAAGCAATAAACGTCAACCTTTTGGCTGTCGGTAGCACTTTTTGTCATGATGATTCTTACAGGAATCTTACAGGGTAAAAGAAACAACAACAAAAATAACAAAGCTGACCTCTTCTATCGCACCAGCTGACAAACGATGTCCTGCCACATTGATGACATCATCACTTCGAGACAAGACAGACACGTAACCATTCTCATTACGGCTACCAGAATCCATCGTCCAGTAATAACCCTGCAGACAGAAAATCCCATGACTCTTTATTACAGCCACATGCATGGGTGTTACATTTACATAATAATGCTCGTCAATGCTGCCAGCATCTTTGGTCCAGCATTAGTCCAGCCCACGCCTTCCGCCACATAGAGATTAACCCACACACAAGCACACTTCTGTTTAAATGAGATGCTTAGCACACACTTCCTAAAACACTTACTGGTTTCTTGACAAAGTAGGTTTCTTTGAAGCGTTCATCAGCATTCCACAAAGTTGAGAAAGACCCTGGCGGCAACGGCAGTCTAAAAAAATATTTTAAGAAATCCCCTCAACATTCTCAGTTCACATTTGTGTGCTGGCTTGTGATTTCAGACCTTACAACTATAAGACATAAAGTCCAAAACTAACAGACCAACAGATTCTTAAAAAGAACAGTACACAGAATCAGGTCTTATAAACTGCTTTTTTCAATGGTCTTGTTTTACTTGTGTGACTAATTGATGGAACAAATGAATTAATGAATCCATTCATGCTGAACGAACAAACGAGAATGTCTATGTAAACAAACCAGTCAAAACTGTGTGTGTATGAGGGCACCTTTGTCATATTTCTCCAACAGCTCAAAGTAATACAACATTTTGAGTAATTGGTGGGGGGGGGGGGGGGGGGGGGGGGGGGAAAGGACAACAAAGAACATAACTACCCATAATTGTAAAGCAGTAAACCATTAACCCATATCATACTGAGGCTAAAAGCTTCAAATGTGTACACTGTCATACTAGAGTATAGTACTTACAAATAAAGATATAGACCAATGGCTTTAGTTCAACAGCGTTAAATGGCAAAACTTTGCGGGTAAAGTGTAATAAATAAAGAATCAAATACTTGACAAAAATTTCTCCCAGTTCTCCTATGGCTGCCTCTTGTCCAGCTTCATTGAACACTTGAACTGAAGAAAATCAAAAACATCAATCAACATGTTTCTAGCCAAGACAATGTAGGCAACAGAAATGAAAAGAAACTGAACAAAATATAGAATTTCAATTCACTGCCAGTGCAAGGCCAAAGCTACCCATCTGCAAGAGACATAAATCCTCATGAGCACCCGCAGCTGCAGGTGCTCATGAGGATTTATTTGTGCCACATTTAGTCCAATTTCATTTGTGTTCTTCACATGAATCTAGGTAAGTGTACAGTGGTTCAGATGCAAAATCCATGTCCACTGGCGGTCAAGGGATTAAAGAGATAAAAGCTTAAACAGCGCCGAACACTGCTTTTGCTGATCTGTTAGCCACAATAGTCTTTCTGCATCCTGTGATAGTCTCTGCCTTCCACTCCAGCCGCAACTGTGTCGCTTGGCAGTAGTGAATGCCTGGACTCGTGGCTCAAAATTTGAAAGGAGCATAGACCCTAAAATGGTGCCGCAGTAGCAGGACTCATAAATATCTCTCTTTTGCCGTCTTGAGTTACCTTTTACAGTCTATGAATGCATGTTACTGAAAGCTCAAACAAAAAGGTGTCCATCAACTGTAAAAAAAGGCATTGTTAATTAGTAGATGGATAATAAAGTTGTCTGAGAACGCCTGGCCTCATGGCTCAAAATTTGCAAGGAGCATATACTCTCATAATGCTCACCACAGTTCAAGGGATCATATGTCTCTCTCTTTTGCTGACTGGACATAATCTTTTACAGTCTAAGAGCGCCTGTCGCCAAAAGCTCAAGCAAAATAGATCCTACCATCTACAAAAGGCATTGCTAATCAGTGGAGAATGACTGGCCTGGTAGCTCAAAATTTGCAAGGTGCATAGATCCTCATATTATGCTGCTGCAGTCGTAGTGGCTCATAAGAATCTCTTTCTTGCTGGCTTGCATTACCTCTACAGTCTATGTTATGGAAAGCTCAGAAAAAAACGACGCCTACCATCTAAGGTTTTTTTAATACAGTTTTGAAAGTTGTACACCCACCATTCCAACCTGGGACCGGTTTTCCTGTGACCCCGACGGGTGGGTGTAGATTCATGTCCAGGCCATAGCAGGTACTGGTGATGGCCCAACCGGTTTCTGACAAAATACAAACCAGGAGACTACTGTAGTTTTACTGTAATTGTCATTGCTCAATAAATTTGTCACTGCTCTATAACTTTCTAGCTCAACATGCGTTTGACACCTTACGTTACATCTTGTTACGACGTAACCCTGAACATTCATGATTAGCTGCACTACTGTTCATGATAATTTTCTTATTCCTAGGCTGCCGAAAAAAAGTTATCTTGACCCAACTTCAAGAGACATAGATCCTCATGAGCCCCCGCAATTGCGGGGGCTCATGAGGATCTATGCCTCTTGTTGACATTAATCTGATTCCTTGTTACTTGAACGTGGAGCTTTATAGGCATTGAGATTTATAAAGATTTGCGAAACACAATCTGCGTCCACAAGCAGTGAAGGGGAGAGCCACCAACCTCTCCAGCTCTACAAACAAAGCTCAGCTCGGATGTTTTCAGCACATCAGTCGAGAAACATCCTATCACCACAATCATCGTCACCATGTTTCATGGCAGCATTCCATGCCAAATCATTATTCAAGTCTGAACATCATGTTTCAAAATTCTCGCCCAGTTAACTCATTCAGCCCTGACACATGACAGCAGGAGATGGGTCAACCATGATAATTCAAGGGTGGTGCCAGATTAGCTTGGCGCCTGCCGGCGCCAAGCTAATCTGGCACTGCCCTTGAATTATCATGGTCGACCCATCTCCTGCAACAGGTGCATAGTCGTTAGATGACACCTCCAAAATTTGGGAAATACAACCGTCGGGCTGAATGGGTTAGTGCTTTAGAAACAAAGGTTCATATCACAGTCTCAAACAACGCACAAACCTCACATTGTGGATGTCAATGAGGTAACTCACTGCCAGCAAGAGGTGCATAATTTTATGAGCCCCTGCTGCTGGATGAGCTCACGAAAATATACGCCTCTAGCAGACAGCGCAGGCTGGATGAATCCATGCAACGTCTGAAGTCTGTGAAGTGTTTGACCTAAAGTACTCCTGACTATCCCTCTATGCTGGCAGCGCTGACCTGTTTGCCACCAGTTATCCAGGACGGGTTTCTGGAGCAAGTCTCGAATCCAATCCATGGTTTCGTGGTCGCAGTGTTCCCCTGCTACGAACAGAGCCTGAAAACTGCACGAGGAAAACAAGCATAATGCAAAATAAATGTGTACAGGCTTTCAGTGCATGACCGTGGACCAGAAACATCAGCTCGGTCTCAATTAACAGTTTTGACTCATTGTTTAACAGTATGAGTAGGCCAAAACTTATTTAGAACAGGCTTACTTCTTTTTTATATAGTGAACTTGAAATTTTGATCAGGCTCATGCTTTTGGTCTTCCATCATGCACTGGAAGGCAAGTTTGTGAGTTTGGAGCTTAAAGCTCTTAGAGCAATAAGGTCTAAAATCACTGACCAGCACATCATTCTGGGTCATAAAGTCTAAAATCACAGACATGAGATAGTTTGCATGCAGATGATAACTAAAGAAATACCAGTACCCAGCAACGGGAGAAACACATTTTTAAAGGACAAGCATGACACAAATCCTTACAAGTTCTTTCTATGCCTGTTTCTTTTTTAAGACTTTCTCTACATTTTACGCATTTGGCAGTCACATTTTGGGATGAGATGACAGCTAGCCTTTCACTCGCATCAATAAAAAGTGGACGCCATTCACACACTTGTTCTAACAAGACAAGGCCCAAAAGAATAAATCAAATGCAAAGTATGTATACCTTTCAGACGGCAAATATTTCTTGGCAAATTCTCCTTGTGGGTCCTGCAACGGAAAACAGGTCAAAGGACAACAATAAAAAGTACTAATTTCATAGCTCATATAAATAAGATTTATCATCAGTGTATTTTCCTAAAATCAGTCTTTTGACCACCCCCCAAAAACCACCAGTAAAACACTGACAAACAATAATGAAATGCGTATAATGGAGGTTAAACCCTAAATCACACACAGGCAAAATATTGTATGTACTTCAAACACTCCATCTGCAAGAGGTGTGCTTTCTCATGAGTATCTGCCTCTTGCTGGCAAGCAGTTGTCTCAGTGGCATAGACAGTCTGAGGTACTCATCCCATAACAACAGCGATTGAAATAGTCCCGATAATCCTTAGTATAAAGGGGCACAACCTATGGTCTTTGAATAACTCCTCATCAGAAGCTAATCTTCCTTTATTGTAGTCCCCTCCCAGTAAGCAAAGGTCCTCGGGCCCATGACCGCTGCAGTGGGCCTGTGCACGGCTGTGCATGGGTCAACTGCGGCTGTCGTGGGCCCAAAGATGCTTTGCTACTAGGGTTATTATAGGAGGAACTATTTTCAGCAACCATCTTTTTTTGCAAGAAATAAGTGTGTGGTCTTGGAAGACAGGTGCTCTCTCAAGAAAAGTCCTGAAGGATAAAAGGTGCCACCTGCTCTTAAAAGAAGTACCCAACGGAGAAAGAAACACGCTTAGAAAAGACGGGTACAACACAACTGTGTTGTACCCATCTTTTCTAAGCGCGTTTCTTTCTCCGTTTGTGTTGTACCCGTCTTTTCTAAGCGTGTTTCTTTCTCCGTTGGGTACTTCTTTGCATTGTACATGCTTGGTAGTCACCTTTTTGGTCTGGATTGCTTATTTCACCTGCTCTTAGAGACTATCATGTACATGGCTACAACCACCAAAATGTTGGTCCTTAATGGCAGGTGACCTCTCACATTCCTGGTTGCTCAAAACCTATCATCACAAAACTATTGTTCCTTTACCTCGGCTCGTATAGCCCTGATTGCTGTTGGTGCTGTGAACATGCCGTTGACCTCGTGTTCGTGAATGACGCGAAAAAACGTCCCTGGATCGGGCGTGCCTACTGGCTTACCCTACACAAAGAAAAGGCTCGCTACAGAACAGTCAAACATTCTCCAACTATGGTGGGGTGGTGGATTGTGGATAGAATCATTGAATAAGAATATTCATGCATTAACTCAATCGAGACGTGTTGCATAAGCCACGTATCCGGAGGCGGCACACCTCAAATGAGTTAATGTGTGCTGATCCATGATTTTGTGTGGTTATAGACCTTTCTGTGTCTCTGGACCCTACGGCCTTCACAGACAAATATGTCAATACCCTCCCACAAGATATAATTGCAAAATACTTAGAAATAATAATAATAATAATAATTACGGTATTTGTAATGCGCTTATCTTATAATAATTATAACTCTAAGCGCGCACTCACAACTCGCGCACGCATGCGCACGCTTTAGACAATGACTCACGTACCACAAATAGTGAAATACATTACGACGGTCAGCTTGGGGTGGGGAGTGTAGTGATATAGTGCTAAAACTGTTGAAAGAGGTGAGTTTTGAGGGCGGACTGGAAGGAGGAGAGAGAGTGTTTCTGACGGAGAGAGAGTGGGAGAGTGTTCCAGGTGGATGGACCGTAGACGGAGAAGGAGCGGGGGCTGAAAGTGTTGAGTTTGGTGCGAGGGATGTGGAGGCGGAGAGGGTCGGAGGCAGAGCGGAGGGAGCTGGAAGGTGTGTAGGGGTGAAGTAAGTTGGAGAGATAGGCAGGAGCGCAGTTGTTCAGGGATTTGTAGCAGAGAGACAGAATTTTGTATTGGATGCGCTGGGGGATGGAGAGCCAGTGAAGGAGTTTGAGCAGGGGTGTGATGTGGTCGGATTTTTTCTTTCTGAGGACGAGGTGGGCAGCATTGTTCAGGACGCGTTGGAGAGTGAAAGTGGTGTAGTGAGGGAGGCCGGAAAGGAGAGAGTTGCAGTAGTCGATGCGAGATAAGATGATTGTACATTGATTGTACATTGCTTAACGTCCCGACAGCAACAAGGCTTTCTCAGGACGTGCCTGCACTGCTTGTGAAAAAAAAAACTAAACAGAAAATTGAATGTATGTCGCCAGCCGGTCAAATACATTAAATAAACCTACAACATGGGGCATAAATAAAGCTAAGACCATTTAGCAACACACATCCAACATCAAGAGCTACAGGCAGTGCAGACAGTAGGGAGAGTTTTAAAAAGGCAAATACAGATGAATGGACCTCGGGTAGACAGAAACACATGCCCCAGAATAGAGAGAAAAACCCACCCTGTGGGGCTGACCAGGGTGACCCTGGGAACTAAAAAATACCTAACCCCACCCAAGTCCCCCAGGGCAGACCCGGGTGGGGAGCGAGATAAGATGAGAGAGACAGCAAGTTTGGTGGCAGCTTCGGTAGTGAGGTATTTTCTGATCTGACTGATGCGGCGGAGGTGAAACTAGCATGCCTGGGCCGTGGCGGAAAAAACGAAGCTGGTCATGGACAGAGAGGAATCAAGGATAACGCCGAGGTTCTTGGCCGAGTCAGAGAGGGAGATGGGGGTGCTATCGAGTTGAAGGTGGAGAGAGGGAGGGAGCTGGGAGAGTTTCTGGCGAGTGCCTACCAGCATGGCTTCCGTTTTGTCGTCGTTCAGTTTAAGCTTGTTTGCTGTCATCCAGTTTTTCACATCTTCGTAGCAGTCAGCCGTGCGGGTCAGTAGTGACTGAGTGTTGTCAAGTTTGTCTTTGTCTAGCAGTTGTGAGTCGTCAGCGTAGAGGTGGTGGTGTATGCGGTGAGACTGGATGATGTTGGACAGGGGAGAGGTGTAGAGTGTGAAAAGGACCGGGCCCAGGAAGGACCCCTGTGGAACTCCGCAGGAGAGCGTGACTGGGTTGGAAGAGACGCCGTTGATGGTGACGGACTGCTGTCTGTCGGAGAGGTAGGAGAGAAACCAGGAGTGAGCAGAGTCAGTGATGCCGAAGGAGTGGTGGAGTCGGTGGAGGAGGATAGAGTGGTCAATAGTGTCAAAGGCGGCAGAGAGATCGAGTAGTGTAAGAAGGGAGATGTTGCCAGAGTCGGTGGAGAGAAGCAGATCGTTTAAGATATGTAGAAGGGCTGTTTCAGGCTGTGATGTTTGCGATAGGCGGACTGGAATGGACTGAGGAGGTTGTTGTCGGTGAGGTGGAGGTTGAAAACAACCTTCTCAAGAAGCTTGGACAGGAAAGAGAGATTGGAGAGTGGGCGATAGTTCTTGAGTTCGTTTGGGTCGAGGTTGTGTTTTTTGAGGAGAGGATGGACGATGGCAGACTTGAAGATATCGGGGACGGAGCGTTTTCTAGAGATGCGTTGATGATGTCGGTAATGAAGGGCAGAAGTTTTGGAAGGCCGTCACGGTAGAGAGAAGCTGGGGGGGGGGGGGGGGGGATCTAGTTCGCAGGTTTTGAAGGGCATGGACTTTATGGTCTTGAGGACTTCATCCTGAGAGACAGGGCGGAAGGACGAGAGGGGAGTGCCGGAAAAGGTGGGGTCGGGAGGGCAAGGCGGAGAAGGCAGCGTGTCGAGTGTGTTGCGCAGAGTTTGGATTTTGTCTGAAAAATAGGTAGAAAAAGCGGACGGGAGTTCTTCTTTGCTGTGTGTGTTGGGGAGAGGAGAGTCTTTAGAAGTGCCTAGGAGTGTGTTCATGGTGGCGTAAAGTGTTTTGGAAGAAGCGGATTCCAGGATTTGGTTTTGAAGGTGTTTGCGTTTAGAGTCGGAGATCATTTTGCAGACTTTGGATCTAGTTGTTTGGAAGATCTGTCTGTGAACGGTAAGGTCAGATGAGCGCCAGCGGCGTTCCGCTTGTCGGCGCTCGCGCTTGGCCTCAGCTATGTCCTCAGTGAGCCAGGTGGAGGGGAGTCGGTTGGGTATGGAGCAGGTGGTGACAGGGGCATGGGTGTCTAGAAGTTTTCGAAGGGAGGAATCGAAATGGGATGCAAGATCGGGAGAGGGGGCGGGGTCCAAGAGAAGGTCGACAGCTTCGTCGAAGAAGCTCTCGCAGTTCACAGATTTTAGTTTGCGACGAGCGACAATGAGCCTGGTTTTTTTCGGGGGCGGCAGATTGAGGGAGATGAGAATAGCGAGGTGGTCAGAGGGAAGCACAAAGGAGGTGTCAAGAGTCGAGAAAGAGTTGATCGGAGGTGTGGGTGATGATCCAGTCGAGGGTGTGGCCGAGTCGGTGGGTGGGTTTAGTGATGTGTTGTGTAAGATTGTGGTTTGAAAGTGACGTGCAAAGGCGTTTTGTGTCAGGGTGGTCGGGTTTGTCAAAGTGGAAGTTAAAGTCGCCTAGAAGGATGTGTTTTCCGGGTTGTGTGCTGTAGTGGTCGAGGAGGAGATCAAACTCGGTGAGGAACATGGAGTTTGTGAGTTTGTTTAAAAAAAAAAAATGAATTTTTCTCTAAAATGTATTTTTTCGAAAAATACTTACCAATGACATTACTATTAGAAATAGTGTCTTAGCTAGACTAATTTCAGCCAAAATTGGTTGTGTACCCACATGGCAGGGGAGGCAACAAGGGGTGCCATAACCTAACCAGTATCCTGAGTAGCCTCCCTTCCATCTCCATCTGGGCACATGCCCACCAGATTCCCGCCAGTATTTGCTTAGCTGACCAGCGGCAAGCGGGACAGGTGGGAGGGTTATTCAAGTAATGTCATCGGTAAGTATTTTTCGAAAAAATACATTTTAGAGAAAAATTCATTCGTTTCCTCAAAACACATTACCGATGACATTACTATTAGGAAGAATTGTGAAGAGGAGGTGGGTGCCGCTTATAACGCTCCTAACCCCCCAAAACCACCAACCAGACCAACCCGCCCTGGAGCAACCTCCCGATAATTTCAGCTAAGAATTGCCTATGGCACCGATGGTGCCGGAGGGAGTGTTGCGCCGCGGGGATGTCTCCCACCAGCGCCATGTTTTCCCGCTGGCCAGAGATGACTCGATAGGATCTCGCGCTGGCTGGAGAGGTCCCTCAGGTAGAATCGGGCAAAAGTCGACTCTGCTCGCCAGCACCCGGCCGCCACAATGTCATTGACGGTGCAGTAACAGTCGAATGCGAGGCTTGCGGCCATGGCTCTGACCTCGTGCGCCCTGATGTTCATCCCTTTGGCTGCATCAGGGGAGAGGTCCTGGTAGGCAGCGTGTATCACCCATCGGAGCCAGGAGGATACTGTCTGGGCTAAGATGTCATTTCTACCTGGGGACAGAGGGAGGAATATGCGGGTGCGTCCCCTGCGTATCGGCTTGGCCTGGCACAGGTACACACGTAAAGCTCTCAGCGGGTCCAGCTATTTGGTATCCCGGGCAGAGTCTGAATCCCCCCAGGGCCGAATGGTGACCATTTGTGGGGCGACCCATGGAGACCGTGTCTTGGCTAGGAAGCCGGGTCAGTCAGCAGTTGCACAGAGCCATCCGTCCGGAACTGTAAGCCTGAGGGGCGTGCTGAAAAAACTTGCAGTACGCTGACCCTGGAAGCAGTGGCGAAGCTCGAAGGTCTGTCGGAAGTAGGACTTCGCGTCATGTCGGCCGTCCACGCCAACTGTCCGAATCGAGCCACGTTAGCCCCCAGGGTAGGTCCCATCGCGGCAACAGCGAGCAAAGGCCAGGACGTGTAGACCAAAGTGGGCCAAATTAGGTCGGCGAGGTCCTTGCAGTCACCAGGGTCGGTCGGCCCAAATGGCGGTACGCGTCAGCGATCATGGCCAGGTAGCCCCTAATGAAGATTGGTGGCAAGCTGGTCGGTGAAGAGCCAGAGGGAGAACTCCACCCGCTGGTGAGCCGACAGGTCCGTGGGGGAGAGGCGCTCGTCGTCACCTCAGTCGCACAGGACTCCCCACTTTCCCTCATAATTCACCTGGTCAAATGTCTGCGGACTGTAGTGATATCTCCCGCTGCTGCACCTGAGAAGCCTCTAGCGATGATGGCTTGCCGCACCACCTCTAGGCGTGGAGGAGGAGTTGCTCGGGGCACGGAAGGTGCCGCGCCCGCCGTGGCTGCTAAGCATCGTGCGTGGGGTGGTGAGCCGCAGAGGGAGGCCCGCAGCGAGGTTCAGGAGGTGGGCGGTCCACGAGCATGTCCAGCAGCATGGAGCCACCAGGAACAGGACCGCGTTGCAACCTTGAGCTTGAGCAGGACCTTGGGACGAGCACCGTAGGTGGGTAGGCGTAAGCGACGAGGCCGTCCCATGAGAGGGAGAGAACGTCGACCGCTCAGGCTGGGACTGGAACGGGGGAGACGAAGAAGGGAAGCTGGTGATGCCACCTCGGCGCGAAGAGGTCGATCATGGGGGTCTCTCAGCTGAAATTCCATCTCTAGGTGGACAAGCGGCACGATGGCGTGAGGTGGGACTGCTAATGCTGACCAGGAAGCTGAGCTTGTTGAGGAGATCTAGAAGTGCATCTCGGTCCTTCTCCAAAGAGACCGGTTCCGCAAGAGAAGATCGTCTAGGTATGTCGACGTGGAGCACGAAGACGTCCGTCTGGCCTTGTCTACCACGGCGTCCATGAAGACGCGGTGCCTGGGGACGAGCAGAACGCATCTGACAGGTCCAGGCTGACGGCCAAGTTCATAGGCTGCACTGCGGCGCGAAGGCTCGGGCGGTCTCCACGTGGAAGGACGGGGCGGCGATGAACAGTGTGGAGTGCGCGTGTTGTCTGTCGTAGCCACTCCTAAACGGTCGGGAGATCGAGGCCGCAGCGCAGGGGCATCCCGAAGCACCAGTCCACAAGAAGTGGCAGCAGGCAAGGCGTCGACCGTGGACTGGTACGCAGCGTGGTAGGTGGTGACCGGCAAGCCAGGAAGTTCCTAAACGCGGTGAGTGGAGGGTGTCTCCGATCCTCGATGCGCGGAACAAAGTCCCGTAGAGGCTCAAGCATGCGTAGTCAAGCGCCATCTCCGCAGGCCGACGCGCGATGTCCCGGGACCGGAGATATTCCGTCCCAGAGCCCTGGGGGCCCGGCGGGGACCCTGTGTCATCCGCCGAAGCTACAAATAAGAATAAAAAACGATCATTATCATAAAGCACTTAAACTTACCTCCCAGCTCTAAGGGCTTTACAATGGGTACACACAACTAAACATACCGTGACATATGCGCACAAAAACAATACTATTGGCCACGAGGAATCGGGAGGCCGAACAGGCGGGGAGGCGGGGCGAGCAACTCGCTGTGGGTCGGGCTCCAAGCTCCGTGTAAGGCGAGCGGCCGCACACTGGTCCCGTAGTCTCACCCAGGGAAAGGGTACTTGTCACTGACCTTGGGGCGGAACAACTTGTTGGACGACCAAGGGTTTGGATGGCCGTACTCCTGTCTTGGAGGCAGGCCTAGGGTGACGGCTGACATCCAAGTCGCGGGAAACAGTCCGGCGTCGTGACGGCCTGTCCCTCGAGCGCGACCGCTGTCGAGGTGCGTGAGTGCTCGGTCCTTCTAACAGCCAGTGGCCCGTCTGCATGGGAGGGTAGGCGGGGCGTGCAATCTTGTCATGAGCCCGGCTCGTCCCTTAACTTTTATCTGACGAACGGGCGCACGTTAGTCCAGCAGTCTTGTCTGGTCGTGGGCGCCTGTCACTGACCTTGGAGCGGGACGCCGAATGTCTGTGTTGGATCTGTGCCGAGTATTTGGAGGGACGTACTCCAGAAGCCACGTCTGGACTATCGGGCGGGAGGTGGTTCATGCAAGCACGTTGTGGGCCAGACACATACTGGATACTCTCAGTACTTAACGCGCAAATTGGCTGAAGTCCTAGGAATGGTAACCCATCCTGCGGCCCGGCTCGTAGGTCCGTAATGGCAATCGAGTGCCCCCTGGTCCAGCATTCTCGTCCTGCCGAGGGTACTTGTCACTGACCAAGGCTGGGACGTCAAATGCCTATGCTGGAGTATCCCCCTGGTTGAGGTGACCTGTCCCGTAAGCGTGAAAAAGGTTGGGGCACGGGCGTCCACTCGGAACTCCACTCGGAACTCCTAACGCCAAGCATCGTGGCGCCACCGGGGGTAGGCGGGACGATAACTCCTTCTCTTTCTTGGCCAGGCTCATTGTACTCTCTCTAGCTGACAAGCGGGCGCGACCTGGTCCAGCAGTCTCGTCCCCGGGTGCCTGTCACTGACTTTGGCCGGGGCGCCGTACATCCACGGGTAAGTGCCGCATTAGAAGGGTAGGCATGGCGAGCAATCGCTGTGGCTGAGCTCGTAGTACTCTAAGTGCCGAGGGGGCGCCCTAAGGCCCTGTAGACTCGTCTTGTCCAGGGTATCAGCAATGTCCCTGGGCTGGACGCTGTACACCTGTGCTGGGCCGGTGTGCGTGTGGCATAGCCCGTGCAGCCCGAGTGTCCAATCAGGAAGTAGGTGGGTCGAGCTAGCTCGCTGTCGGGTTCATCTACTCTCCCTGTCACTGACGAGCGGGTGCCCACTAGTCCAGCAGTCTCGTCCATCCAAGGGTACTTGTCACTGCCCTAGGAGTGAGACGATGTATGCCTGTACTAGACTGGTCCCGATAGTTTGGAGGGCCGTACTCCAGAAGCCACCGTCAGACCCGGAGGTCGGAGGGCGGGTCGAGCATGCACATTATGGGCCAGACTCATACTGGATACTCTCAGTACTTAACGAGTTGGCGCGAAACCGGTCGAAATCCTAGGATCGGTACGGGATGGCCTCTCCTGTGCAGTCTGAGTCACCGCATCCGGGGGATACGTCCTGTCACAGCTGCAGAGGTGTTATAATCGTTAGCCGGCGGCTGCTCTCAGACTGGTGTCGGCCGTCACGGCGATAGAAGCCCCAGGCTGGAACCACTGCTCATCTAGCCAGGGGCGCAGACAACGCACAGGTGAGTGGAGGCCCAGCCAGAACAGAACAGGCAGACAGCATGCTCATCCCTCGGCCATTGGCAGTCCCCCCAAGCGTGCAGGTGCGGACTTGTAAACTGCAAAACATAGTCAACAGTGATAGGCGAGCGAGCGTGGCTCTCCGAGGCCACGCGACGAGCGTACACGAGCGAAGGTAGACTTCGTACCCAATGCCAAATCCACGGCCAATGCCGTCGCCCTAACCTCCCTTCCCTGAGCGCCAGTCATGGGCAACAACCGAGGTTTTACCTTACCATGTCAGAGAGGCCGGAGGCCAGACCAAGGGCCTTAGGGGACCAACCGTGTCGCCGAAGTGAAGCCCCGCACCACCAATGGTAGAGGCCGCACCACGAAGGTAGCTCCATGCTAGCACCGTAAACACAGTAATCCAAGGCTAGTGCGGAAACACGGGAAGTAATCCAAGTCCC
Organism: Semisulcospira habei; assembly: GCA_036245525.1. NCBI lineage: Eukaryota > Metazoa > Mollusca > Gastropoda > Semisulcospiridae > Semisulcospira > Semisulcospira habei. Next base: position 63,222,007 of record BTPG01000006.1, read on the forward strand.
CAACACCACAAGTTTGGCGGAAGCCCCCACACATAAAACCGACGAAGGTAAACTCCAAGCTAGCACAGTGAAAGCACAGTGAACGCGGCAGAACTCCAAGCCTCAAGGCGACCGGTCACACCATACACAGCAAAGACGCAGAAGCGTAGGTACCCCACACAAAATTCCAGGAAGGTAAATCCCACAGGTAAGCTTCCAAGCTTAGAACAGAGCACACAGTAGCTAGCACAGATATGTGAAGTGAGTACAAGTCACACGACGACCGGTCACCCCATACACAGCTGAAGAGAGACGTATAGGTACACAACCATCAACAGTCTAGCTAAGAAACGAACTGGTGGGAATCCGGTGGGCATGTGCCTGGATGGGGATGTTACTCGGGATACTGGCTAGGTTATGGCACCCCTTGTTGCCTCCCCTGCCATGTGGGTACACAACCAATTTTGGCTGAAATTAGTCTAGCTAAGACACTATTTCTAATAGTAATGTCATCGGTAATGTGTTTTGAGGAAACAATGAACCCCCCCTAAAAGGTCAAGTGGCACTGCTCTTGTAGCAACATACCACCCTTATAGGACAATAAACTCTAAAAATGTCACTTACCTCAAATATGACAGTGGTGTTGCCATGTAGAAGAGGGGCGTAGGCGATGTATGAGTGACCCACCACCCAGCCAAGGTCTGAGGCTGCCCACCACACTTGACCCGGTTTCATTCCATAAACGTTGTACATGCTCCAGTGGAGTGCGACTGCATGGCCTGCGCTTGGCCGAACAACTGCCTATGAGTGTAACAATAGCAGATGTGTGCTAGTTTGTGATTTCATGAGAAGTTGTCCCCTTGGCTGTGGGTAGCCCATTTTTTTGAAGTGATTCCAGCAGGAATCACCTCAACAAAATGTGGTACCCACAGCCAATGTGAAGTGCCGTGTACTTTATGCCATGGTCTGGTGATTTGGTGCCATCAGGAGGGGGTATAGGGAGCCAACTGTTGCATGCCCAGGGTTCAGTGATTTCCCTTAGTACATATTATTTTGTATCAAGGGATGCGTGGCGTAGTGTACTTTGCGCTATGTACTTGTCATGGGCCCGCGATTTGGAATCACAGGGGTCAAGGGAGCTGTGTCCAAGGTCGAGTAATTTTAATAATAAGTTTGTATTCAAGATAGATACCAATTGCATGCCAGCTTCAACTCGCCCATATTTATGCAGCACATCTCAAATGAGTCGTCTCTATGTTCAACTCGCCCATATTTATGCAGCACATCTCAAATGAGTCATCTCTATGTTCAGAAGTGTTTAGGAATGAATTGTTACATCAAGTCCAAATGATATACAAATATTAATATCATTATCATTATTTCTATTAACCCTCTTAACCCCATGGCCGCATTTCCAAACTTTTGGAGGCGTCGTCTAAGGACTATGTACCAGTTATAGGAGATGGATTGATCATGATAATTTGGCGCCTTCAGGCGCCAAGCTCATCTGGCACTACCCTTGAATTATCATGATCACTCCATCTCCTGCTGCAGTGTCCCTGGGCTAAATGGGTTAATGTGACTGTCGTAATTAATTAATCACTCAGTTAATTCCTTACTGCCTGTGGACCAAGTTGTGTTTTTTATACCTAGCTGCCCAAGGAACATAGATACAAAGTGTTTTCAGCAAGAGGCCTAGAATCTCATGTGCCCCTGCCTTTGCGGGCACATGCATGAGATCTATACATCTTGCAGATGGGTGATGTTGAACATTTCTCGGCAGTGAACTGGTAATTAATCACTAGTCAAACTGTGGTACACACAGTACAATTACCTTTGGAAGGCCGGTTGTGCCAGAGGTGTACAAGAGGTAGACAGGATCTGTGGCAGGCACAGGCACGCAGTCTACGGGTGAGGCCCCTGCCATCTCATCCTGCCAGCATCGATCGCGACCAGCTTTTAAAGGGACTGGGTCAAACTAGAATTAAAAAGACAAACATGGTGAAATATGTTACATGTGTACTACAGGCTTTCCGCAAGAATTTAAATTGTCCATCATGGGGACGATCAACAAGGCAAAAATCCATCCCAGGTGCTCTGCAGTCTGTCACATACTTTAAACAAAGCAGGGATAAGTTCATTTTTTCTCAAGATGTCCATCCCGGGGACGGACGGACGGCCTTCCATTTCTTCCGTCCCTATCAAAATTTCTCCATCAAATACGGAGAATGTTTTGTTAACCCATATCATACTGAGGCTAAAAGCTTCAAAATTTGTACACTGCCATAAATATGCAAGCTACATTATAGTACTTACAGATAAGGATATAGACCAATGGCTTTAGTTCAAGGGTGGTGCCAGAATAGCTTGGCGCCTAGAGGCGCCAAGCTATTCTGGCACTACCCTTGAACTATGTTCATCAAACTTATTTCACACACTGGTGTATTCCGAATGATAAGGGTTAACAGAAAGCCTGGTACTATCAAAAGTGTTTTATTGCTGTTGACCATACTAAACACCCATCAGATATAGATCATTTCTATTTAGTGAAATATTTAGCCTTGAACACCACAGTGAGTGAATTAAAGCCATGAGAGTTCAAGCGCACTAACATTATTAATGAAAGTTTAAGGGAACCATCATTATAACTGATAGGTGTTACTTCTTACATGTGGCCTGTTGAAGATGATACACGCGGCAGGCTTGTGTTCACTCAGTTCCAAAGCACCGTCCAGCATGGGTTTGTAGGGTACGACTCTTGATGGTTCAACACCACAGTTGGCGCTGATCACAACTTTAGGCTGCATGTGGCGCAAAAGAAAAAGATAAATAAAGATGGCATGGCACAAGTACTAAAAATGTATTTTTCTCTAAAATGTATTTTTTCGAAAAATACTTACCGGTGACATTACTATTAGGAGGATACACTTAGCTTACCAATTTCAGCCTAAGAATCTGGGCCCGCTTGCATAGCGATGTAGTTCATAACTTCGGAAGTAAGCGCCTACTTCCAGAGTTACTACAAGTTTCGCGGCAGGCTGCTTGCCTTGCATGAAGCGAATTCCGCGCCGTAGTAGCTACTTGTGAAGTAATGGGTGAAGGACGTTTAATTTGAGGTCAATCGTACTTCTGCGCATGCGTGTATTTACATTCCAACAGCAAGATGGCTGCCGCGGCAAAAAAAGACGAAACAGGGTCCCCGCTCTGCCGCATTTTCTGACAGCGAAATCGCCGTTTTGCTGACAGAAATTGCGACAGAGCGGGCCATGCTTCTGTCAAAACTGCAAAATGCAGTAACTGTTAAGAAAAAACAGCAAATTTGGGAGGCCATTGCAGAGCGCGTGTCGGCCGTCGGTGTGGCCACGCGCTCTGTAGAACAACTGAAGACAAAGTGGCGAGATGTTAAAAAAGAAGTGCTGTCGCAGAAATCGGCAGCAAATAAGACTGGCGGTGGACCGCCGCAGCAGCATCACCCCCACACTGACGGTCCTCGCCATAGTGGGATTGAATTCAGCGCTGCACACAGGTGTTGCAGGTGAGCAATCGGCATACACTTTCTTAAAATTAAAAAAAAAATCTTTCTAGGGCCCTCTTTTCCCTTCCTTTAGATTTTTCCATTGTGGAAGACTGTGGATCACTTTTAAATCAATCTCCTTATGGTGCAATTGCAAGGTTCATAAAAATATAAAAATAACTAACTTACTGACTATACGCATCACCTTGTGTGTGTTAGAAAGAGTATGCATAGGCATACATGTACGTGTAGCTAAGCGTGTATGGTTGGACAGGTTGTTACCACAATATTATCATGTATTTAGTAGCACGTATTAATTAATATGTTATCATGTCCATAGTTTAATGTACATTTATCTGTGTTATCGTTTGATTTGTGACATAACTAGAAGGCAAATTTCCTTGTCAGTTATCAAAATAAAGTATTCCCCCCCCCCCCCCCCCCCCCCCCTTATTTATTTCAGTGGAAGGAACTGATTCTTTTCTTTGGACACAAACTGACGGGGAAGTGCCAACACGGAGCAGTAAGTATAACAAATCATTTTCATAAAATATATCTACATCTCTCTCTCTCTCTCTCTCTGTTGCATGCTAAGATTCGTTTTAAAAGATTGTTAATATCTTAAATTCTTATGGCAACAGAAACCGAAGATTGTGACCATAATGTTTCTGTACCTAGCCATTTCTGTACTTTTCATAATGAAATAATATTAAATGCTACATGTTCAGATTCTTTACAATTTATGATGAATTAAAGGTCATATCATACAGCAGTGTGTTATAGCATATATCATATAGTTAATGGTGTTTGCATTTAACATAAAGGAAATAACCTCCAATAAATCAATATTTTGTCTTATTTGTGTCATCATTTGCATGTAGCTTCACCAAGTTCTACACCAACAAGACCTGATGACCAGGGAAGCAGTGGAGAGATCATCAGAGACATGACAGGTAATGAATAGAAAACAGTACATTTTACACACAGCTGTGTATAATCACTACTTTGTATCTTGGGAGGACAAAATCTTCTCACAATCTCACCCATCATCAAATGTGAGGATATTTCTTGTTGGGTGAGGCGAGGAGCCTACATTGTGAATGCACATTTCAGTGAATCAGCAACTTTCAGTGCATCAGCCATTCACTGATTCAGCGCACACACAACTGTTGAGGTTACCAGAAAAATAGTTTGGACCTCCATACTTCATGCAGCATGGTAGTATGATTTGTAAATTTGGATCCTTGAACTTTTGTTTTTTTGTGTGCACAGATGTACATACTAATTGCTTAATTTTCAAATGTTGTTATAAGCAATTTGCAGAATGCAGCATGCTGGAGAAAAAAAAGATTCTTAAGTTGATTTCAGGATTCAGTGTGTTTGCCAAATACGACTTGTAATGACACATTCACCACTAAACATAGCCACGCTCACACACTTTAATTTAAGTAAATTTAGGGTGGATGGATATCACCATCAATAACATGCTGCGAAAAGTCTCCTCGCAGTGGCTGGAGCTGTCAGTCATAGTCAAAGAGTTAATGACAGTTGTTGGTTTATTCCACCCTTATTATGTTTAAGTGATGATTCAATACTTAAAATAATAAAAACCACAAAATGTAATAATCATATCAATGTTGCAGTGCCAGTGCTGGATGCTTCAATGGTCAATCACAGCATTGACATTGACTATTACACCATGCAGGAAGAATATTCCCAGGAAACATCAGAGATTGCAGGTAACAGATAGTAGTAAAAATGCTTCAGATCAGAAATTTATTTAAAGTATTTTTCACTGAATGATATCAGACTACTATGAATGTCAGTTTTTTTTGTGAGAAGAAAGAATGCCTCATCGAACTCATTCCATCTGCATTAGGCCCAGATACGCATGAGTCTGTGTGAAAATTCATGTGTCTTGGTAGCATGAACAGCCACGGTTACATTCACAGATTGAGGTACTGTACACAGTTAACAACACTGAACAGAGAACTTGCATGCTTGGTTTTGACATGTATGTATCATGAATAATAATATCCCTCAACCACAGTGAAACCTGGTGAGTCTGTCAATTATTTTTAGTCATTTAAATTCTTCCAACTGTCAGTGTCACTGTGATAACAAATGCCCTACCAACTTCAGAGAAGAAAACTCATATTAACAACTCTCTTGCATAACGATAGTTGTCTTAGTACAAAAGGAACAGAAACACAAAAATGACTATTTGCATACAACTTCTATTTTATTCATTCGCAACAATCTTGTAATATGAAAGATTGCCAATAAACAAAAAAAAAAAAAAAAAGTGTAAGCAAAAAGCAATTAAATGTTGAACTATGTAGAAATAACAAATCAATATCATCATATATAATAATTAACCCATTTCATCCTGAGGCTTATGCTTTGCAAATATGCTTATTGTCCTATGAAGGCTACATTAAATATAAGATAACATAATAGATAAGATAGACTTTATTGCCATATACATAAACATTAGGATTTTTTTGCGGCATAACTGACGAGCGTGCATGTTAAGATCAAGACATAAAACATACATATACATAACAATCAAGCTGACACTAACATACCAAACCACTCATATGTATAGCAGTCATTCTACTAAATATACACACACATCTAAGGAAGTCAAAAATAAGAAAAATCTATCGCATATCAACCATATTCTGACAACAAAAACCAGCAAGTGAGCCGCAACGAATGCACATTAGCTAAATTCATATGTATTTGTAAAAGTGTATATCCTGTCTAAGAATTGGTTAAGAGAACATTTAAAGAACAAATATATTGCAAGATGGATCAACCATTTTTAGTTCAAGGGTGGTACCAGAATACCAGTTAACCCCACCCAAGTCCCCCAGGGCAGACCCGGGTGGGGGAGCAAGAGGGGGGAAGAGGAAAGGGCCTGACACACACACACACACACAAAAAAAGGAACTTGAACTATAATTGTCAAATTTATTTCAGCTGGTGTAGAAGGTTAAGGCTGAACAGGGTTAACCAAATAACAAATTGTTTTATCTGTGCAGGTTCAACGCAGACTGTGGAGGGTGTGGCCACAACCAACACCAGCGTAAATGATCTAAATACAGGTATTTTCTAAATTTTTTGCAATAGAAATATAGTTTATGTTAGTCACCGTAATATCTCTCCACCTACAGCATGATTTAAAACTTAAAGATCAACAGTAGGACTAATTGATAATTAATTAAACTAACAAAATATTAAACTGCAAAAATGTGCAGCCAGTCCTCCCGCACCCCCCCATCTTGTATGTTTATTATTACATGCATGCACCCCTTTACATGATACACTGCATGGACGTGCAACAGGCACTAGAGGCAGGCCCATTACCAATCAAAGCAGTAAAGAGCTTGTTGAAAAACTTAGGATCAGGGTGTATGTGAGAGTGGGTGGGGATGGTGTCATTGTTGGGTGGGGTGGGGAGCAAGAGGAGGGATTGTACATTGCTTAAAGTCTCGACAGCAACAAGACTTTCTCAGGATGTGCCTGCACTGCTTGTGAAAAAAAAACTAAACAGAATATTGAATGTATGTCGCCAGCCGGTCCAATACGTTAAATAAACCTACGATATGGGGCCTAAATAAAGCCAAGACCATTTAGCAACACACATCCAATATCAAGAGCTACAGGGAGCGCAGATAGTAGGGAGAGTTTTAAAAGGAAAATACAGTTGAATGGACCAAAGGTAGACAGAAACACATGCCCCAGAATAGAAGGGAAAACCCACCCTGTGGGGCTGACCAGGGTGACCCTGGGAACTAAAAAGTAGTTAACCCCACCCAAGTCCCCCAGGGCAGACCCGGGTGGGGGAGCAAGAGGGGGGAAGAGGAAAGGGCCTGACACACACACACACACAAAAAAAGGAATTTCCACCCAACCTTTTCGGATAACATTTCGTTTATTTAACTCATTCTACCCCAGACACACCACAGCAAAAAAAAAGATCGACCATGATAGTTCAAGGGTGATGCCGAAATAGCTTTGCGGCTATGAGCGCCAAGGTGTTCTGGCATCACCCTTGAACTATCATGGTCGATCTGTGTCCTGCACTGCAACGTAGTCTTCAGAGAACGACTTCAAAATTTGGAGATTTCGGTCTTGGGGTAGAATGAGTTAAATAATGATCAGTTAGTCCAACTGACTTGTATTGACATTATCACATACAGAATCAAATGACAGGGGTCTATTGTCACCTGCATCCCTCCAAGAACTATGACGCAATATTGAAATGTTAATGTCAAATTTTTCTGTTGAAAACAGGTACCAGTGCCGGGACGAAGAGGAAGAAGCGAAAGGTGGCAGCATTCTTGGAAGAGCACACTGAGGCTGAAAAGAACAAGATTATGCATGAATGGTGTGAAAGTGAAGTGTCACTAAACAAAGTGAAAAAGTTGTATTATGAAAAAAAAGGAATCAAGGTAGATTTAGAGATATTAAAGCTGAAGAGAGAACTAGGAATGGCTGATGCAGATGAAGTAAGTGAATATGCTGATCATTGAACATGTGTTAACACATTTTCAAGTTCATGTGGGTCATAGCATGCATTGATATGTGTGACACAGAGTGAAAGCATGTGTTTTTGTGTGTTTATTCTTGACAGCCATATCATAAACTCCATTAAAACTTACTCATGATCAGTATTTTGGGACAATTACTGTTTGTGCAATATAATTTTTTTGTTGGCTCACGTGCAAAGCAAAGTGAGTATGTTTTAGGCCAGTGATCGTCTGTCCATCAGCCGGGGTTAACTTTACTAGCATTGGCATATTCTTGGAGACTATTCAAGCCATAGTCTTCCAACATGGCCCAAAGATACTTTGTGGCAAGACCTCTCTAAAATACCAATTTCAGTTACCTCTTACAAAGATCAAGGTCACGGGGGATCAGGAATATTTCTCAAATACTGTTAACAACTTTAAACCCAAATTTGGTACAGAGATACCTCATGGAAAGACCTATCCATGCATCCTATTTTCGCGACATACTGCATGCCACGGGTATGTTGTTTTTCTGTTCACAGGCTTTCGTTTTCATGTTGTAAATCACACAGTAGGATTAGTTAATGTGTTTTTTACAGCATTTAGCTTCTCCGGATTTTATGTCATCCAATCGGGCATTGAGTTTAACAGCGATATACCTGCGGCCTGTAGTGTAGCACGAGTATGCACACAAACAGGTATCACCTAAGACACCGAGAAGAGTGACTTGTCCCCTTATAAGAACAGCGACACCACACGGCAGCAGGAGAAGACAATTTCAGCAAAGTTGACTATAGATGGGCAAATGTATGTAAAATGCCATTTGTTGATTTAGGTATTATCAATATTTTTGCAAATTGTTCAAACCGGTTTGGCACAAAGCTGATGATAAGACCTTCCTATTCATACTACTTTAGTCGACTCATCACAAAGGTCAAGGGTCCAAGGGGTTGACATGTGTGGCAAATGCTTACATTTTAAGAAATAATAAAAAAAGATTTTGTTGCTGCAGAAGACAGCCCTTGTCACAAAGGTCACACATATGTAAATTGGTCATGCATGTGAGCCATAATGGCTTTGCCTTTCTTGTTCTTGATACTTATAATTTGTTGCTGTGCAATACCTTGTACTAATTAACTGGAAAAGTTTCCCGTTACGTGTATCAGTATTACCTTTTCTTCCTATTTTACTTTGCTGGGCCTTACAATGAAACTGGTGCTAAATTTTACCTGTGTTTCTACCATACTTGGAGGGTTTCCAGTTATTAGTATTACACTGTTTGTCATGCGTCCTGCTGCTGAGGAGTATATATATATGTATGTTAAAGCTTCAGTGTGTAATTGATTTCTCCATTCAGGGTTCGCGATAAATGATAACCGGTAATTACGGGCATTTTGTATCATTTGTGAACAGAGAATACCGGAAATTATACATTGTAAACAAAGGTGTTTTTTTTCATGGTATTTGTATGTTTTTTGTCAAATAAATGGCGTTATATGAAATCTCACTGTTGTTCGAATTTTCATCTCTTGCACAGTCTCTAGTGGCGTTAGTTGTTTAGAATTTCAGAATGAACTGCTTTCTCACTTCAAAAATATTGGTTGACCAGCCTCTGTCGCTGTGCTTGGCCTGCATTGCGTCGAGCTCTTTCGGCAAGTGCATTGTGATTTACAGCTGGGTTGTCAGCATTGTTGTCTTGTTCACCTTCCTCATCATTATCATCAGAGTCAGAGTCAGGAGGGTCAAGTCCAAGGCGCATAGCACGGTTGTGTAGCCAGAGACAGACTGTTATGACCTACATAAAAGTAAAAATGCATTATAATAACACCTTAATATCCTGCTGATAAAATTGCAGTATAATGATGCTTCGCTATTCTTTATTAGGAAATAGCAAACAGAACATTGCATGTAACCGTTCTGTCAGTCCAACAGTTTTAAATAGAACAGTACTGTGTGCAGCTGAAAAATTCAACAGTACTGTGTATTTATGCACTACAACAATTGTAATACACTTTCATGCTCCCAAACTTCAATGTCCAAGGTCAGCTTAAATTTGCTATCAGTTGTAGAGTATGTGTTTGCTGTTGCATCATTAAAACTGCCAGACTGTAACTTTGACAATATCATAATGAACTGACCAGAGTTGGTGGCTTATTAACAGAAAAGCTGACCAGGAGAATTATAGTCAATATACAACAATCAGAACAAATGTATTAAAAAAACAAATTACCTGGCAGGCTCTTGGTGGTTCCAGCCTAAGACCACATCGCAAACAATGCCACCTTCTCTTCGCTACTCCGATGCAGCGCTCAATGGTCGTTCTTGTTGAACTGTGTGCAAAATTGTAGCTCCTTTCGCTTTGGGTGGCAGGATTGAGGATTGGGGTCATAAGCCAGTCCCTGAGCATATACCCGCTGTCACCAAGGATCAGGCCTTTCAGTGGTTTCCTAAAAAAATAATGACAATGCATAATTCAAGCAGAAAGAAGCCAAAAATGGATCCACACCTCTTTCCCAAATGGGATCAACAAAAATAAAAACCATGCAAATGCCAAAAATGCATTTGTAGCCTGGTTATGAGAAACTTGTAACAAGTACTACAACACAAAATGAAATCTAGTCCAAATATAATTTTAACTGTTATAATTAGTAATACATATTTTGCAGTGGCTCGTTCACTTTCTGCTCTTGCCCTTTTTCCCCTCCAGCACAAATCCCTGCTATGCACAAATACCTTGGAGACTCAAATGCTCTGAACAGCGCAGACTCTCGTAGGATGCGTGCATCATGCACTGACCCTGGCCACTTGGCAATTACATTGATGAATATCAAGTCAGCATCACATATCACCTGGAACAAACAGATACAGTTGATTGGGATTTTACACAGAATCTACACACAGTTTCAAATTATTATTATTTCATTGTCAAATTTTCATGTTATTGGTTGTAAATATGAAGTTGAAAAAGATGCAATTGAGCTAATAAACTAAAATCTAAACTCATTTCCCTGAAATCTACTTTCAAAGTGATAAAACATACACACATCAACAGAAGCATTCATGTTACACCAAAGTGCCTGAAACTATGAGTAATCTGGGAATTACTGTGAACAGTAGCTGACAGTGAAAGTATTGAAAGCAATGCAGCACACCCAATCACACAATTTTTTTTCTGAACTCGTCTCACCTGCACATTGATGGAGTGGAAATTTTCCGATTAACATATTCATGCTCTGCTACTGTTGGTGCCTGGATCCTGACATGGGTACCATCAATGCAGCCTATCGTGTTTGGGAAGCCTGGATTCATCCTGAAATAACAGGTAGAAAATGCATCAGGTGTGAGAAGATAATAACCATGCCACTGACAGAAGAGAACATGGCTAAGACCTATTTCCATTAACTGCACTCACCGTATTTTAAATTGAGATTGTGTGAAACAATAATCATGACAAACGAAGAGCTATTTTACAAAGAAACACAATAGTGGACATAATAATGTATGGCCAGCAATGAAATTATGTCGACATGCAATTGCTGGAATGAAATGTACCACAAAAACAGCACATATTTACACATGTCTATATTAAAGACATTCAAATGCCTTAACATGCTCTTCTTTTTAAAACACGTCTAATGATTTATTACATAATTATTACTACTCCGACACGCTCACAGCATATACTTTTTTTTTCTTTTGTTCTTTTGGGGGGGGGGGGGGGGGGGAGCTACAACAGTGACTGCGCAGCATACATGAATACATGTAAGTGTGTGGAGGGAAGGATGTGGGAACACAACCTTAATGACACAGCAACTGTGTACATAACAAATCTAAGGAGCTGAGGGCAACAACAATGACAATCGTATATATAAAATACGAACACTGTGGAATTTACCAATTAAAACACTGACCCCAACAGCACCTATGCCTCCTGTATAAAAATGCTGTGTGTAGTACTTTACTAGTACTGTCAATTTCACTAGAATTACTCTTGGTTAAGATCAAATTAAAATTAAAATCAACTGAACACGCATTTGTTTTTGTAATCTGACATGTTGCGCAGAGGTCTATCACTGTGACAGGTGTGTTGTCTGTTTTCAAGGTGCCTATTAAGTATCATTCAATATGCTTTCAGTCATAAAGCTGATGCATGTCACCTTAATATTTGATTTAGTGATATGCTTGCTGTGGCAAGCAGATACATAAACTAACTGACATGTACAATACCAAATAATGCCTACCTGTAAAACTTGGCCTTTATGTCATCTGCCTCCCGTTGAGAGGCTGGCAAGCGAATCTCCTGTGGCAGTCTTCTCAGGATGGCCTCAGTGACGCGAGCGATGGTTCTTGATGCGTAGATTCGTGTACTCCGATCATTTCGGCGACAACATCCAGAAAGGTCCCCGTCGCGTAAAATTGGAGCGACAGTAAAACTTGTAACACCGGGGTCAAAGCGCCCTTTCGCTGCAGGCCGTATGCAATGTCATTTGTAAGTTCGTCTGTCAGTGCTAGAATGTCCTCTCGCCTAAATCGGAATTTTCTGTACACTTCAGTGTCGTTAAACAATTCCAGCGGATGTGTCCGATCACGGAAAACTCGGTTCCTGCGAATTGCTCTTCGCTGTCGAGCGCCAAAAATGATAACAGCCGCCATTTGTTTCCACGGTAACTTCGGAAGTAAGCGAATGTACTCATGGGGTCCCTCTGTAGTAAATCTCGCCCAAGTTACTTCTCCGTTAACTTCCGAAGTAAGCGTAACTTTCGACCCATGCAAGCGGAAAAGAGGCGTTTACTTCGTGAGTAGCCAATTACTTCGGAAGTAAGGACTTACTTCATCGCTATGCAAGCGGCCCCTGTTGTGTACGTACACAACCAGGGAGGCGACTCTAGGGCACCGAAACCAGGGACCCTGAGTGGTCTCCCGTCCCTCCCCATCCGGTCACGTGCCCAGTGGTATCACGCCAGTCTGGAGCTTAGGTTACTGGTGGCAAGCGGGAGGGTCCTTCGAGTAATGTCATCGGTAAGTATTTTTCAAAAAAATACATTTTAGAGAAAAATGAATTTTTTTTTCTAAAATGTATTTTTTTGAAAAATACTTACCGATGGCATTACTATCTGGGAATACACTCTATTGCCTATAGATTTCAGCAAAAATTGTGTGTAGCACACAACTGGGGAGGAGACACCGGGGATCCAAGCACTATGACCCCGGGTGGCCTCCCCTTACTACCCTATCCCGGCGAGCACAGGGCGACCTCGTCAGTTTCACACATAGCCACAAGCGGCAAGCGGGGCAGGCGGGAGGGCCATCCGAGTAATGCCATCGGTAAGTATTTTTCAAAAAAATACATTTTAGAAAAAAAATTCATTTGTTTTTTCAAAATACATTACCGATGGCATTACTATCTGGGAGAATGGCGAACAGGCGGAGGGTGCCGTATCTAACCATAACCCAACCACTCCGCCGGCCCCATCGAGAGAGAACTCCCGACGATTTCAGCTATGATGTGCCTAAGACGCCAGCAGCGCTCGGAGGGAGTGCTGGGCCGCGGAGATGTCGCCCACCCGTGTCAGGGAGTCACGTCGGCCGGATAGGTCTCTTAAGGTAGAAGCGTGCGAAAGTGGAGTCTGAGCGCCAGCCACCCGCTGCCACAATATCTTTGACCGAGCAGTTGCGGTCCAGGGCTAGACTGGCGGCTACTGCTCTCCCTTCATGCGCCCGGATTTGTAAAGGCTCAGCGCCACGTGGGGAGAGGTCTAGGTAGGCTGACCTAATCACCCACCGCAGCCAGGATGACACGATCTGGGCCGAGACGTGGCGTCCGCCCGCGGACAAGGTAAGAAGAGGCGCGAGCGCCCCCGGCGCTGCGGCTTAGAGCGGCGCAGGTAAATCATTAGCGCCCGCACTGGGTCCTGTTGCCGCGATCCAGGGGAGAGGTCCGCTCCACGGAGGGGCCGTATCGTTAGCACCTGAGGAGCCGCCGCGGTTCTTGGCCAGGAAGGACGGATCGAAGAGCCGCTGCACAGAGCCGTCGGAACGAACTGCAAACAGGCTGGGAGCATCGAGAGCGCATGAAGCTCGCTGACTCGGGACGCTGTAACGAGAGCCAGAAAGAAACAGGTTTTCCGGGTCAAGTCTGAGAACCGAGCCAAGGGGAGGGGCTCAAACCGGTCCGTATTCAACACGTCAGTACCCAGGTAAGATCCCACCGGGGTACTAGAGAACGTGAAACCGGACGTCGGAGTTCAAAGTGAGCCAGAAATTCGACAGATCCTTGCAGGCGCCTGGGTCCGGAAGACACAGGTGACGGTAGGTGTCCGCGATCATGCGCGGTAGCCCTTGATGGTGACCGGTCGTCGAAGAGCCACAGGAAGAACTCCGCCAGTTGGTGGGAGGCTAGGTTAGTGGGAGGGAGCCCAGGGGAGGTGCATCAGGTCTGAAAGACCCTCCACTTGCCTTCGTACACCTTCCTTGTAGAGAGTCTGCGGGCTGCTGCAATTGCCGCCACTGCAGCATCCGAGAACCTCTAGCGGCGAGGGCGTGCCGGACAACCTCCAAGCGTGTAGGCGGAGGCGTTCGGGGCACGGATGGAAAAGCCGCTGACGGGGCTGCTTGAGCATCGTGGGAGGGGTAGGAAGCTCCAGAGGAGGGTCCGTCGCAAGCGCAAGGAGGTCCGTGGTCCAGCTCTTGGTCCAGTTGAAGGGGGCCACCAGCAGGAGGACCGCCGAGCATCCCAGAAGCTTCCGCAGTACCTTCGGAACGAGGACTGACGGGGGGTAGGCGTAAGCAATCAGGCTGACCCAAGGAATGGCGAGCGCGTCCACTGCCCAAGCGAGTGGATCCGGGACTGGCGAGACGTAGACCGGGAGCTGGCTGTTACATCTGGTGGCAAACAGATCCACTAGCGGCGTTTCCCAGTGAGAGCAGAGCAGGTGAAAAATATCCGGGCGTAGGGACCGCTCCGTGTGGAGCAACTGTCCGCGACGAGACAGGGCGTCCGCAATCACGTTGAGGTGGCCAGGGATGTGGCGGGCTCGTAGGGCAAAGCCTCGATCCCTGCACCAGAGGAGAAGGTGGTCCTGAAGAAACAAGGGAGGGCGAGTGAGCGCCCCCCTGATTCTGTATGTAAGCCACCACCGTCGAGTTGTCGGAGAGCACGAGGACTACCTGATTGGCCAAGGTCTCCTGCCAACGTCGAATGCCAACCCAACTGCCTTCAGCTCCAGCCAGTTGATGTGATTCCCTAACAGCTCCCGAAGCCAACGCCCGAGGCCGAGAGAATCCGGTAACAGGTGCGCGCCCCAGCCGGCCTGGCTCGCATCTGTACAGAGAGACCACCGAGGCGGCGGGGAGTGTAGGGCCACCACCGAAGCCAGCCAAGCGAGGTCCGCCCACCTCTCGAGGTGAGGACGAGCCAGAGGCGTGACAGGTACTAGATCCAACAGAGCGCCCGAGGGTCGCCAGTGAAGAAGGAGACGTAGCTGGAGAGGCCGAGCATAAGTCTGCCCAAGGGAAGCAGGTCCGCAGCCGCACTGAGGAGGCCCAGGAGTTGAAGCCAGACCCTGGCGGTGAAGGAGGATCCCATCCCCATCGAAGTCGCTAAGTCGACGATCTTCTGTCGCCTGGCCAGAGGCAGGCGGACAAGGTTGAGGTCGGTCAGGAATTCCATCCCCCGATGTAGAAACCGTCGAGAGGGAGAAGATCGGATTTCCCCAATGAGTAGGAAACCTAGACGACGCAGAAGGGAAAGCAGGGCATCCCTGTCCGTCTGGAGGGCTGCGGAAACCAAGTTGCGCAGTAGAAGGTCGTCCAAGTAATTGGAGGCCGGGCTCAAGGAGCGCTGACGGAAGTAGGCTATCACGGCGTCGAGCAGTCTTGTAACCCCCCACGGACTGATGTCGAGGCCGAAAGGAAGGGCGCAGAACTGGTAGACGATCCCCCCAAGGCAAACCGAAGGTACCGGCGAAACGACGGAAGAATCGGGACGTGCAGATAGGCGTCCGACAGATCGAGGCTGATCGCAAAGTCCATCGGCCGGAGGGCCGCACGGAGAGTCCTGGCCGTCTCTATCCTGAAGCGAGGGGCCAAATGAACTTGTTTAGCGCTGGGCCCAAATGAACTTGTTTAGCGCTGATAGGCCAAATGAACTTGTTTAGCGCTGAACTTTGTTTAGCGCTGATAAGTCGATAACTGGACGCCACTTGCCGCCTGGTTTGGGAACTAGAAGAGTCGGCTGTAGAACGCCGGAGAGTCCTGCCGCGAAACCACCTCTGTCGCCGCTTTGGTGAGGAGGGTCGCCACTTCCCCGCGCAGAGCGTCCGCCTGTGTGCCGTCGAGCGGTTCCTGGGTCCACATGGGTGATCTGCGAAGAGGCGGAGGCGACAGGAACGAAGTTGCAGGCCTGCGGTAAAGGTGGAAAGAATCCAGGGGTCGTCCGGGAACAGCGATCTCCAAGATCGCTAAAGAGCGACAGCCGCCCGCCGACGGGAGACCCGAGAACTGAGGGCGGGGGCGGAGGCGGGAGCGAGGCAATGAGCCCGACCGCGGCCCGATCTATGGGCACCGCGGGGCCAAGCAGGGCGAGGGGCGGGGCCGGCCAGAGTAGACTGGAATGGACGGGCCCGACCTCGTGAAGATCCGACTGTAGGAACGGAGGGCCTGAAAGACCGCCGGGCACGACCCCCGGCCGGCGGGGGGCGCGAGAGTGGGTTGAGGCTGAGTTAGATGCAGGCTTGGGCCACAAGTCCTTGGAAGATTCCCTAATGGTGTGTCAAGTGTCGCCGAACAGCTGAGGACCACCTAAGGGGGCTTGACGGAGCTGGGTCTTCACTGACAAGGGAAGGACCGAGCAGAGGCGCAAAAGGGTATCCCTCCTCCAGAGGTCGCAATTGGCAGCTGCTGCCCTGGCGTTGGCGGAAGAATGGTAGGCGGACCGGTTGGCCGCTATCAGGATGGACTGCACGTCACGAAGCGGGGACTGAGCCTCCAGGTCCCACGTATCCTGTAGGCACTGCAGGGCTGCCTGGGTAGCCAGATCCAAAACCCGAGCACGCCAGCGAGTTCCGCGCTAAGGAGGCGATCCTGTCGAGAGGCCGAGGCCACGAGTTCTGGACGAGCCTGCGGCCGCCCGCCTGTAGTAAGGCCGCCGCATCCACCGCTGGAAAAGGTATGGCGAAGGCTTGGGAGTGTCCAGCGTACCAGGCCTGGCGGAAGCTTAAGTTGATTCCCACCGGCGATCGAGCGCGGTAAAGTATCCCGTGTCGCCGAAAGCGTTGTTACTCAGCTGGGCGGAGAAGCATCGGTGAGGTCCCGGAAGCCGGCTGGCTGCGGGAGGGACTTGCGGCGCTGGACTTGCCTCTGCGCGTCGACCATGGCCGAAGCCCGTCTCTTCGGAGGAGGCGAAGGCGGACAGACGTCGGGCGGTAGGGACTTGGCGATAAGCCTTGAAGCCTCACCCAGAGCGTGGACCGTCTGTGATCCGAGCGATGGGCCGGCAACATCTGACGAGGCGGAGGCCGACGAGACAGCGGAAAAGGCGGGAAGGAGAACCAGCCGCCGAGTCCTGCAAGAAGATCGCCGAGGCCGAGTCCGTCGGATGAAGGCTGAGGACGTCCGGTTCCAAAACTAATCTTCTCGCGGCAAGACGAAAGGGGCGAGCGGCTACGAGAGCGCCGCACCGCCGCGCGCGAGGTAGACGCAGCCGCCCGCGACGCACGCAAAGAGGGGCGCCGCGGCGACGCAGGGACCGTGGCAAAGCGACGGTCCACCTCGAAGTCGGGATCCGCACGCGGCAGCCGACGTGAGCGACAAACCGCGATCGGAATACCGAGGAAGTGGCCTGGTCACCCCTGGCCCGCCCGGGAGAACCGGTGCGGGGGGGGGGGGGGGGGGGGGGGGGGGGGGGGACCGCCAAGAGTCTCACCTAGCCCGCTCAGGAAGGCGGAGCGGGGAGGGGACAAATACCGGGCACGCGGCCCCCCGTCCGATGTTTCGGACCGTGGAGGACGCGCGATGTCACACCGGGCCCGCCTGGTCGATACGAGGCGGGGGGGGGGGGGGGGGGGGGGGGGGGGGACAGTCTAGGGTCGCGCCAAGCCCGCTCAAGAAAGGCGGAGCGGGGAGGGGACGATTTATGAGCCCGCTGCCCCAGCTCCGAAGCCTTGGAGCGAGGGGGGGGGGGCCGGGGGGGCGAGGGTCCAAGTCACACCGGGCCCGTCCGGTCGATACGAGACGGGGGGGGGGGGGGGGGGGGGGGGGGGGGGGGACAGTCTACGGTCACGCCAAGCCCGCTCAGGCGAAGCGAAGCGGGGAGGGGACAATTTATGTGCACGCGACCCCCGCTCCGACTCCTCGGAGCGTGGGGGGCGAGAGTCAACCACACCCCGGGCCCGCCCAGGCGAGACGGGGCGGGCGGTGGGGGAAGAAAGCGAAGCATGCCGTGCCCGTTCGGAAAATACAGAGCGGGGAGGCAGCATTACTAACGGTCTCGAGTCACGTTCCGAAGCCTCGGTGCGTGAGCGAGAGCATTTCATATCACGTTTACTCTCTTTCTTATGCTTGCGTTCCGTCACCCGCCCCCACTCCGGAGACCTAGAGCCGGGGGTGGCCGACGAACGCTCATCTCTCCCAGACCGCTCGCCCGAAGCAGAGCGGGGGGTGGGAACCAAAATGGGCTCAAGCCACGCGCTAACGAAGCAGAGCGTGGGGAGCGTAACTCCGAAACTCGCCTACCCTGCTCCGAAGACTCGGAGAGGGGAGGGAGAACCTGCGAGGTAACGGTACAAGAAGGGGACTTACCTGTGGGCCGGAAAGCCCGATGCGCCGAGAGAAGTACGTCCACCCGTGGAGGATCCCGGGGAGACAGAAGCGGGCGAGGGGCCCGGTCACGCCTGTAGAAGGCGGTCCCACCTGCGCGAACACCGGTCTTCCGTCCAAGCGGCGCCACCGTCACACGTTCCGTCCGAAGCACCGCCCGAACACGGCAAGCAAGAGTCGTGTGCATCATCCGGCCACTGGAAGTCCCCGCACGGCGGTAAGTCTTCGACACAGAAGAAGCCATAAGGCCCTAAACCAACTACGCCGGCGAAGAAAGTCAACCGTGCACAAAACAGCAGGGCACAAGTCACGTGCGTCGTCGAACCCCAAGGCCAAGCCAAGGGTGAACTCACAAAGTCAGAGCCGGTAAACCGGTCGGCGCACAGGTCACAATGAGGCCAATTGTCAAAGGAAACCACGAATGTAGTGAGTCCAGGGCTGAATCGAAGACTCCAATTCAAGCCCAGTCAAAAACCACTGAAACCCGTAGAACGGAGAAAGGCAAAAACTCGACCGTCCCCGGTCGAGCTATGAGTGAAACTGACGAGGTCGCCCTGTGCTCGCCGGGATAGGGTAGTAAGGGGAGGCCACCCGGGGTCATAGTGCTTGGTTCCCCGGTGTCTCCTCCCCAGTTGTGTGCTACACACAATTTTTGCTGAAATCTATAGGCAATAGAGTGTATTCCCAGATAGTAATGCCATCGGTAATGTATTTTGAAAAAACAAATACACTTGTTTCCTCAAAAACATTGCCGATGACATTACTATTATGAAGAATAGCGAAGAGGAGGAGGGTGCCGCCCACAATTTTACCCCCTGTAATAGGGTTAGCCAGACCCGCCCTCCCCGGAGCAACCTCCCGACAATTTCAGCTAAGCTTTACCTATGGCACCCCAGGTGCCAGGAGGGAATGTTGCGCCGCGGTGATGTCCCCCACCAGTGTCAGGTTCCCCCATTGGCCCAAGAGGTCCCTGAGGTAGAACCGGGCGAAGGTTGATTCCGCCCGCCAGCCGACGGCCGCCACAATGTCCCTGACAGGGCAGTTGCGGTCGAAGGTGATGCTGGTGGCCATGGCTCTAACCTCGTGGGCCCTGATCTTCAGCTTCTTAGCCCCTTCCTGGGAGAGGACCTGGTAGGCGGACCAAATTACCCAGCGTAGCTAAGGAAGATATAGTCTGGGCAGAAATATCTAGTCTGCCCGGGGTCAAAGGTAGGAAGAAGCGGGACCGTCCCCTCCAGACGGGCTTCGATCTGCGCTGGTATATCCGTAAGACTCGTACCGGGTCCTGCTGCCTAGTCGCCCGAGAAAGGTCCATTCCTTTCAGCGGCCGGATGGTGATCACTTGGGGCGCGGCTAGGGGGGGGGGGGGATCCTGTTCTTGGCCAAGAAGGACGGGTCAGTGAAAAGCTGCACTGAGCCACCCATCCTAAACTGCAGGCAGGCGGGGTGCGTAGAGAGCGCATGCAGTTCGCTTACCTGGGAGGCAGTGGCAAGGGCCAGGAGGAAGCAAGCCGAGAGAGAGAGAGTCTGCTATGACGTTCAGGTGGCTGGGGATGTGCCGTGCTCGGAGAGTGATGTCCCAATCCTCGCACCACCATAGAACCTGGTACAGGAGGATGCAGAGAGAGGGGGAGCACGTAACCCCCTGCGTCTGGATGTAGGACACCACCACGGAGTTGAGGGAGAAGACGAGGAGGTCTTGATGCCGGAGGCGTCCCTCCCAGGCGATTAGAGCATTCCACAACTGCTTTCAACTCCAACCAATTGATGTGCCTGTCCGCGAGGTCTGGGGGCCAGCGGCCTGAGGCCGTGAGGAACAACGGTAGAAGGTGCACACCCCAACTGGAGAGACTTGCATCCACGCAGAGTGTGGTCTGAGGAGGTGGGGAGGCAAGGGGCACTCCTGATGCTAGCCACATGGGGTCCGCCCAGCGGAGCAGATGGGGTCGGAGCATCGGGACCACTGGCAGTGGAGCTGCTAGATCGCCGGAGGACGGCCGCCAGTGGAGGAGCAGATGTAACTGTAGCGGCCGGGAGTACAGCCTGCCGAGCGGTAGGAGATCCGCCGCCACGCTCATCAGGCCCAGGAGCTGCAGCCACACCTTGGCTGGAACCGCGTCCGGTCGAGACACTTGTAGGGCTAGCGCCGCCAGCTTCTAAATCTGCGCCTCTGGTAGCCTCACCCTGTTGCGGTCGGTCAGGAATTCCATGCCGAGGTGGACAAACCAGTGGGATGGCGCAAGGTCCGACTTGCCCATGTTGACCAGGAAGCCGAGCCGCGCCAGCAGAGCGAGAAGCGCGTCTGTGTCCTTTTCCAGGGCGGAAACTAGCTGGTTCCTCAGGAGGAGGTCGTCCAAGTAATTTGATGTCGGACTCGAGGAAGACTGCCTGGACTTGGCGACGACGGTGTCCATGATGCGAGTGAAGACCCACGGACTGAGGTTGAGGCCGAATGGGAGGGCATGAAATTGGTACACCCGGTCGCCGAAGGTGAAGCGTAGGTAACGTCGGGAGGTGGAGTGCACGGGGACGTGGACATAAGCGTCTGACACGTCGAAGTCTATAGGTTGAACAGCCGTTCTCAAGGCCCTGGCCATCTCCATGCGGAACGTAGGAGCTGAAATGAACCTGTTTAGAGCCGAGAGGTTGATGATGGGACGCCACTTGCCGCCGCTGGGGAGTCGTGTCATGTGACCACCTCCGTGGCGGCCTTCTGTAGCAGAGCGGCGACCTCTCCACGAAGGGCGTCGGCCTTGAGCTGATCGGTCGGGACTGTGGTCCAGAGAGGAGACTGGTGGAGTGACGGGGGGAGAGGGGGGGGGGGGAGGCCGGAAGGAGATCTGGAGGCCCTCATGATGGTAGATAGGAGCCACGGGTCATCCGGCAACAGCAAGCGCCACGCTTCGCTGTGAAGAGCGAGCCTCCCTCCGACTGGCGACCCTGGAGAGGTCGGCGGGGGAAGTCAGCGAGCCCTCCTGAACCCAGGGCACCGGGCAGTTTTGGGCCAGGAGGGAGCAGGGGTGGGGGCCGGGAAGGAGCGGCCACATCTGGAGGTGGGGCAAGCAGAGGGTCTGACGATCCGCAGGGCGTGACCCATGGCCTTGCTGGCTGCCTGAAAGCATGCGGGAGCTATGTTGCTGGACCAGAGATCCTTGGACGCATCCCGGACAGTCTGCCAAGTAAGGCCGAAGAGCGACGGAGCTGTGTCTTCACCGAAGACGGGAGGTCGGGGCAGGATTGGAGCACAGCATCTTGGCGCATCAAGTCGCAGTTGGACGCGGCGGCCATAGCATTGACGGAGGTATGATAAGCGGCCCGGGTTGGCAGCCACCGCTAAGGTAAGGATGTCCCCCAGGAACTCGAAGCGCGACAGGTGCCAGGCGTCCTCCACACGTCTGACTACTGCTTGCGTTACCAGCTCTAGGAACCCTGCTCAGGGGAAGGCGTTGCGGACGAGCGTCGCCGTCTTGTCCAGGCCACCAGGAAACGGTACTGCTTGGACCACAGCCGGAAGAGGGCAGGAGAAAGCTTGAGAGTGACTGGCGTACCAGCTCTGGCGAAAGGAGATGTCGAGTCCGTCCGGCCACTTGGCGTCAGAAAAGAATCCCACGTCGCCGAAGGAACCTTGCAGCAAGCGCGTTGAAAACGCCTCCGCGAGGTCTCAAAAGCCCAGAGGATGGGGAAGGGACTTGAATCGCTTGGCCTGTCGGGTGGCATCCACAAAAGCTGAAGCCTTCCTCTTGAGCAGGGGGGAAGGTGGGCAGGCTTCCAGGGGGAGGCAGGCCGCGACCAGTTGAGCCGCCTCATCCAGGGACCGCAGGGTCTCCAACCTAGGTGCCAGGAGGGCCGCGGGCAACCAGGGGGAGGCTGAGGGGCGCGAGGCGGGGAAGCTGAGCGACTGTCCCCTACAAGCAGAGCTGACACCGAGTCCTCCAGCAGCAGGCTGAGGGCCTCATCGTCGTCTAGGAACAGTGTCTAGGGAAAGCACCTGAGGGGAACACCTAGTCACGGCAAGTGGGGAGGCCTGAAGGCAGGGAGCGTTGTGCGCGTCGCATCGTCGGCCAGGGCTCACGCTGTGAGAGTAATGCCCGCGCTGGTGGCTCCCTCGATGGCAAAGGTGGGAGGAGCTCACGGCAAAGGAGTCTCTCGAAGAATGATGGGAGGAGACGTCGCTGTGACGGGGGGCACTGCGTTGACGGGAGCTAGCCTGGCGGGACCTGGAGTGCTCCCGTGCTGGGGGAGGGGGGGGGGGCGAGCGCCGGCGCCAGGAGGAGAAAACCCGCCGGGCGAGCGGGTGGACGGCCGAGCACACGAGGAAGCCAGAGTGGTAGGTCGAGCGCCAGACGAGGAGTGAGGCCGGGGACTGCGCCGACTGCCGTGTCGAACGTCCCAGTCCCAGGGTAGCGGCGAGCGTGAGGTAGACGGATGTCTACGTACCTCCGAGCGAGGAGAACGGGCCCGTGACCGTTCGCGTCATGGTGAGGTAACAGAGGGTAGGGCAAGACCTGAGGCTCGATCGTTCACCGTGGGGCGGGGTGGCCTCAGCCGCTGTCGACCAGGCTCCTTGGAGCGGGCAGACAAAGTTCCAGTAGCCACGTTAGGCTTGGGGGTCCGTTGTTCGCTGTGGAGCGGGGCGGCCTCAGCTGCTGTCGGCCAGGCTCCTTGGAGCGGGCGGACAAATTTCCAGTAGCCTCGACCGGCTTAGGGGGTCTGTCGTTCGTCGCGGTGTGGGGCGGCATCAGCCGCTGTCGGCCAGGCTCCGTGGAGCGGGCAGACAAAGATTTAGTAGCCTCGTCCAGCTTAGACAGTGTGTGGCTCACCGCGGAATGGGGTGACGGAGGTTGCAGCCGGCCAGGTTCCATGGAGTGGGCGGGCGCGCTGGAGGGTACAGTGCGGGGCCCTGTAGAAAGCGATGTTGCCCAGCTAGTACTCGTTTTCAAAACATCCGAGTGGGCGCACCTAAGCAGTCCTCCCATGGTGGAGGGGTGTACAAGGGCGGGAGGGAGGTCTCGGGACGGTGTAGGGCGTTCGCGCCGGTAAAACCCCAACAGTTGGGACCATTGTTCCTCCACCCAAGAGGAGCACGAGTCACAGGTCTGTGCGGAGGCACAGCCGGAACAGGTGAGGCACACAGCACGGGTGTCGCTCGGCCATTGGATGTTACCACACTGAACACATGTTCGCACCTGATAACTGCAACACCAAGCAAACGTGAGAGGTGATGCCAAGTGTCCAAGGTAAGTGCCGCCGCCCGCGGTCGAGGGCATTTACCGAGACCTTACCTTACCATGGCTGCAACGCCGGCGGGCACGGAAAACTGCAGGGAGGGTAGACCGGTAAACAAGGTAAGTCCACCATGGTAATCCCACCGAGCACTGAAGTGAGGCGTACAGGAACCACAAAAATCCAAGCAAAAAGATAATCCAACACAGTCCATAAGACGAAGAAATAATCCAAGGGCACGACCGGGCACAACTGTACACAGCCGAAGGATCCAGTAGGCTTGAACACAACCGTTTCTGGTGAGCTAAGCAAAAAGACTGGCGTGATACCACTGGGCACGTGACCGGATGGGTAGGGACGGGAGACCACTCAGGGTACCTGGTTACGGCACCCTACAGTCGCCTCCCTGGTTGTGTATTACACAACGGATTCTTAGGCTGAAATTGGTAAGCTAAGTGTATCTTCCTAATAGTAATGTCATCGCTAATGTTTTTGAGGAAACAAAGGTGGTCGCTCATTTCCCAAGAAAATCCTATTAAATAGCCCCCCCCCCCCCCACCCTCATCTCCCCCCCCCCCCCACCCCCCAAATCAAGTTTCAGTCATCTGTGTAGATCTAAGTCTACTGGTACTTTATTTAAGCCCCACTGTCAAATTTCCCACATTACTAAGTCGTCCTCTGAAGGCTACATTACAGTTCAGGAGACAGATACACCAAGTTAGTTCAAGGGTCCTGCCAGCATAGCTTGGTGTCTGTAGGCGTCATGTTATGCTGGCACCACCTATGAACTATCGTGGTCACTTAATAGCTTGTTGCATTGTGCCAATTTGGTTAACAGGGATAAATGCAAGATTACTAAGATGCCTCTGATAATTGGTTCTTAGAAGGTTTAACCATTATTTCAGCCCCAAATACTAACTTTTTGTTTGCCTTTGAGGGCTGGCATTTTACCTGCAGTGACTGCTGTTTATTTGTTTTTCCACAAACATCACAATGGAAATTCCCATAACATTTACTCCTTTGTGTATGCAGCCTTTGTCACTGTGAACAGTACGGGTGGCTGTGTGCACAATGGGTTTAATCCATTTAGCCCCAACACCCTACAGTAGGTGATAGATTGACCGTGATAATTTAAGGGTAGTGTCAGATTACCTGGTACCTGGTGGTGCCAACCTAATCTGGAACTACCTTTGAATTATCATGGTTGGTCAATTTCCTGAGGTGACACCCCAAAAATTTAGGAAAAGCAGTCTTGGGCTTATGTAATGGGTAGACCATCGAAAACCGATGATGTCGTCATTGTGCATGACTTCTATTTGTGGGTGCTGGTGTGGCTGGCCAAGCCAATCCTGGAGCCATACCTGCGAGGGCAATGGGAGCACTGGAACATAGCTGTGGGGAGAGTCGACGCTGTCTTTCTGCGAGCTCTGGCACTGGTGATCCGTTTGCGCCGATTGTGTTCAAAGAGCGTGCAGGCTTTCCTGGTGGTGGCACGCCAGCCAAATCTGTCTTGTGCTTGTGCTTCAAGTTCCTTTAACGGGAAGACGCAGTACTTGAGGCTGTCTTTTATGCAGTCTTTGAAGCGTTTCTTTGGCCGTCCTTGCTTCTTGTGGTCTTTTGAGAGTCCACCATACAGGAGTTGGCATGGCATGCGAGAATCATCCATGCATATGACATGACCTGTAAAGCGAAGTTGTGTCTTTAAGATCAAGGTTTCAACACTCACTAAGCCAGCATTATCCAGGACTTGCAGGTTTGTCACCTTGTCTTGCCATTTGATGCCCATGAGTGAGCACAGGGATCTCATGTGGAAACGTTCAAGCTGTTTGAGGTGCTTTCTGTACAGCGTCCATGACTCACAGCCATAGAGGAGGCTGGGGTGGACTACTGCCTTGTAGACTTTAATCTTGGTGGAGAGCTTGACGTCGTTGTTATTCAACACACGCGTGCGCAGACAACCCAGGGCTTGGCTGGCTTTGCTGATGCGAGCTGCGATTTCCTTGTCGATAGTACCGTAAGAAGAGATGATGCTCCCCAGGTACCTGAACTGGTCGACAGTCTTCAGCTCAGTGCCTTCGATATACACTTTGGGTGTGGGGGCTCTTGTGCCTGGGGCTGGTGCAGGACCTCGGTCTTGTTGAGACTGATGGTGAGGCCAAACAGTCGAGAGGCTTCCGAGAACCTGTTGACGATTGTCTAGAGGTCAGACTGATCAGCGCACAGTCATTGGCAAACAGCGTCTCAAGGATCAGTCTCTCGATGGTCTTGGTCCTGGCGTTCAGTCGACGGAGGTCGAAGAGAGAGCCGTCTAGTCTGTACTTCAGGTACACTCCCTTCTCAATGTCACGTACTGCATGGGTCAGGATACACGGGAAGAACAGGTTGAACATCACGGGGGGGAAGAACAGGTTGAACATCACGGGGGCACGAACACAACTTTGTTTGACACCGTTGGAAATGTTGAAGGGTGCGGATGTGTTCGCCATTTGACTGGACAACTACCATTCCATCATGGAAGACTGGACAACTCCTACCATTCTATCATGGAAGAGGCGGATGATGTTGGGCTTATATTGGTTAAGTTACAAACAAATCCATACCTGAGCATGGCTGATCCTAGTTGACAGTTCTTTGGATGCAAACCCACCAAACACCAGTGAGTGAATAGCTCCAAGGCGAGCGCAGGCCATCATGGCAATTACAGCCTCCGGAATCATGGGCATGTAGATGAGGACGCGATCTCCCTTCTCAACTCCTTGCTTCCTTAGTACGCCCGCCAACAATTTTACCTGTCATCAAACGCAAGGTAAAATCTGCCTGAATATGGTAGAGGGTGATCTTACCTCTATCCCCACCTTGCGCATGCAGCAAATGGTACTGCAAACAGTACCAGTGGTGTACAGTACAAGTGGCTGCATGCACAATGCTGTAAGTTTGAACAAAAAAGTTACGTCAAGTTGATAGCTATAGCTCACCCAATCCTGTGTATAAATGTTGCCAGGGCAAAAATATGCAGGGTTTTTGCACCCTATCCATTTGTAGAATGTATACAGACAGAAAGGAAACATGTAAAAATGTAGCCTAAAATACCATTTCAGAGTACATGGTTGTCATATATTAAAAACCTAAATACAAGACAGGCAGTTTTGCAGTATTTGCAGATTGTTCAGTCTTTATTTTCTACATGCTCACTATAGGTACATCAAACCTCGATCTCCACACAAATGGAGAGGGTATAAAAACCCTGGGTACATTTAGACCCATCATAGGGCAAGGTATGACAACTGAGTCCCAGTTTCACACAGAGTGATATACCAAAATGCTGCACCTTCTCCAGAAGCTCTTGATATGTGAGTTTTGTGACGGATTTTGTGACAGGGCTGTCGTGGATGATTGCGGTCTGTTTCCCTCGGCCTGACTCTACATGACGGTCCAGGGCATTGTAACAAGTGTTCATCTCTCCACCAACAAACCTGCACATTCAAACAGAATAAGCATGGCTGTCAAGTCTGCACATAATGAACAAATGATGTACATAACCTACACAAGAAAACCTGTTGTAACCATCCTTATTAGATCACCAGTTACCAACATATTCTGTAATGATGTTTAATGTTTAGGGCTTAACATCTTTTTTTCCCACCACAAAGGTGGTTTCAAGATGAGGCACCAACAATTTTCTACATATCTGACCCCACCTGTTTTTGAAATCATGACCGTTTTGATGAAAGTCGAACATCTACCACATGAGCTACCCAGCTGCCCAAAAATAGTTGGACACTTGCAATTGTGAAAATACAGTGAGGTGATTCTAGGTCCACGTCAACTTTGATTTTTTATTTTTATTTTACAAGTTCTTTCTACTTTTGCTATCAAGACAAGAAATTTATTGTTTTTGCCATTCATGTAAGACTGGGTTTGATTTGAAAAATATCAAAATTTCTGGACGTGAAAAATTGATTTCTGCTCTTTCCATCAGTCAGCATTTTACCAATGCGTAATGCATGCTGGTTGCTTTCATTGAAATGAATCACTATCTTTGTAGACAATTTCAAAATCTGTATCAGGCAATTAGCTCTGGAAATGAAAGGCAAAGATTTGGGAGCTGTATTGTTGGCTGTACACTGCTCAGATCCCAACAGCAAACACTGGGTGACACAACGGTCATACACAGCATGGCCATACACAGCATGGCACATGAAACTGACATGAAACTGATAAGTGCTATGGTAAGACCTTTCAGTTTCACACATGACTGAAATGTCTCAGTGTGGAATACATGGGTGACGGTGTGGAAAGCAGAAATGACTGAAAACCGCCCACAGACTAACTATGCCCTATGCAGGGGCTCATGAGAATTGATACATGTATGTCATGTCTCTTGTTTGCCCGCGAACGTCGGTCCAATCTTTTGCCAAAAATTGTGAGTTACAAAGGACGGTGCGCAACATAACTCCAGTGCAATCATTGCTAACATAACAGTTGATTGTAAAACGTTCGACCTTTGAACAGGAGTAATATTAAAGAATGATAAATCGACCGCACATACCATTTTACAAAAGGCGGATTCGAGTTGTCCAAAACTTTGCTCCACTTTTTGTGCCATACGAGGTCTTCAGCAGCGGCCGCCCAAAAGTCGTCTGGTCGCTTGATGGAATCTTGAAAAACGGCGTCGTACTTCCGTTGACAAGTTGTTTGACTAAATGCACAGCATTGAACACATGCGGGAAAATGCAGACCACCTACTTTTGAAGCCTGCAAAGAGCAAAGACGTTTAAGTGCTGGGGGTCCCGACCCCGATGAGCCAAAAAATCGTACGCAGGCTGCCATCTTGCAAAGACAGGTTTTCTTGGCTTGAGTGGAGTGCCCTCCCTTCAATTGTAGCAGACGACGTGTTAGTTCAGTTGCCCGCGTTGCCTAGGAGCGTCGGCGCGGCAGCCGCCATTTTGAGAGGATACGATAGGCTTCAGATAGTAGCAAAGTAGTGTTTGACTCAACACGTTTTTCTTCATGGTTCTTTCTCTTTGGAAACAAACAAAAACAGATTCTGGTTAGCGGTTTCCTACGGTGACGCAAGACTGACTTGCTGTTATTCAGTGCCCGCGCCTATCCGTAGCACGTCAGGACCGTTTCAGGTCCTGACATTGTCCAATAGCGATTTCCCTATAGGCCAAAGTACACAGTGGGCATCCCCTGTAGTCCCATCTGTTAAAATGCCCTGGCCTTAGTCTGTCCCAGTCAGGCATCCCCTATTTTTTCAATCCGGCGGCCCTAAACTGACGACCGGCCGCTACGGCCCACTTGCTGCGGCGTGACATTTGCCATGTACAAAATACCAAAACTGGCAAAACCAGCACATTGACAGTCTCATTTCTTGGCTATGAACCTGATTCCTTACCAACCCCACACCCAAGCATACTTGAAATCAGCGTGCCCCTCAAATCACCATGGCAAGGCAACTCAGTCAACACTGAGTAGGCAAGTGACTGCCGGGCGGCTCGGATAACTGCGCTCAGGATGGTATGAATCAAAGCACTAAACATGTCTCTTCTCATCTATCAAGCGATTTTACGCAAAATCGAGCATACTGCCGTTGTACAAAATGCCAAAGAAGAAAGAAGATTAAAAAAAAAAAAAAAAAAAAAAAAACCAACACCGGTCCTTGCAGGCCATAGTACACAGTGGGCCTCCCCTGCAGTCCCATCTGTTAAAATGCCTTAGTCTTAGTCTGTGTCGGTCATCCCCTAATTTTTCAATCCCCTAAACAACACTACTGCCCACTTGCTGCACATTTGCCATGCACAAAATCAAAAAAATAAATAAATAAATAAATAACTACATCACCCGTCTCATTTCCTGGCTAATGATCAACATGATTCTGTACCAACCCTACATCCAAGCGCAGCCAAAACTGGTACACACCTCAAATCACCATCCGAGTGGCAACTCAAACTAGGCCAAAAAGAGTCCGCTGGTAAAGCCGCCAAGACTGGTATGAATCAAAGCACTAAACATGTCTCTTCTCATCTATCAAGAGATTTTAAGCAAATTTCAACATACTGCCTCTGTACAAAAAGCCAAAGAAGGCAGAAGATTTAAAAAATTTAAAAAAAAAAAAAAAAAAAAAAAGGTCCTTGCACTGCCTCACCTACCTCATTTGAATATATAACGTGACCTGCACTGCCTCACCTACCTCATTTGAATATATAACGTGACCTATGAGCTCATTAGTCGCGTATCCTCTTCAGTACATGGCCGCCACGACTAGCGTGATGACGTCAGCTTCCCGAGCCCTATTAAAGGCCCACTACCGCCGTAACTGTTCAACTGACACTTCTGTAACATATGGTTACGAAACGCTACACACAGGTCTAGTTATGGTTCATTTAGACTCCACATGACAAACTGCTTCAGCACACATCGTCTTTATATCAAGTAACCTGACAATGACTCCACTCCGTCAGCCAGTGACGGTTCTATATATACAACTGACTCTACCACATGAAGTTATCTTCGTCCCTGCCTTTACCGTCATCATTGTCTGTGTATGGAACACTCCGAGGCATTGGCTTCTCTGCGAGTGTGAGAAACCTGGGTGTTACACACCAACGACCGACGACACTATGCCAAGCCACGACACTGGGGACCACGACAGTACAGGCCCCTTCGCACGCCACCGCCGCTACGACAGCCACTACAAACAGGAGGGGGAGCGCTACAACCACAGAGATCGCAACTACGACGACCGTTGGACCGAGACCACCTACCAGGAACGACCGCGACAGCACTACGTTGACGACCGGCAGAACTCCGGGTACCAGGAGCCTCCAGGACGCAACGCCGGGCTACAGAGGCCGGCGGGACGACCGAGAGAGTTTCTACAGGCGATAGACAACCTACCTGTCAGGTCTGTATACTCCATCTCACGTTGTTTACCGCTACCATTTCATTTTGATATACTAACTTACTAATGCATACTAACCTACTGAGAAGTATGATCATTATATAAAGGTAAGCAACTACAGCGAATATCTTTGTTTACCTTGCATATTACCAATGTTTACACTTACTCACTCATCGTAACCCACATCTATTACTTAATTTCATACCATATTCTGCGGATGTCTCTGTGACTCGTTTTGTAAGCTACTACGAGAATTTTATGCTTTGTAACCCTTCGATTACTCGTAGATGCGCTGTATGCTGCATAGGATATATGACAATAAAGTACCTTCAGATTCTGTCATGGAACATTAAGGGGCTAAAGGAGACAATAGACGGACTAAGGATAAACAAACTCGTAGAACCCGAAGTAACCAGAAGACTTGAAAGATATGACATAATATTCCTACAAGAAACCCACCAAGACGATAGTTGTGAAACGTCCGTTCCGGGATTCTCGAGCGCTATATCATTCCACAGACAAAAAAGGGGAAGATCACACAAAGCCTCGGGCGGCATACTAGTACTGATCAAAGAAAGCCTTCGAGAGAGCGTCAAATGCCTGCCCTGTAGCAACAGCGACATTGTTTGGCTCCAAATTAAAACGGACGAAACACGCGAGACACTATACATCGGCAGTGTATACATCCCCCCCCCCCCC
Organism: Semisulcospira habei; assembly: GCA_036245525.1. Classification (NCBI taxonomy): domain Eukaryota; kingdom Metazoa; phylum Mollusca; class Gastropoda; family Semisulcospiridae; genus Semisulcospira; species Semisulcospira habei. The sequence continues at coordinate 63,253,661 of BTPG01000006.1, forward strand.
CCCCCCCCCCGAAAACTCCACATACGGCAGAGACCATACCGCGGCTATCTGGGATAAACTACAGCATGATATTGATTACTTCTCGTCATCCGGCAACATTATAATCTGCGGAGATTTTAACGCCAGGACAGGTTCGCATGCCGACTTCATCCACCTAGACAGCGTAGGAAACCAAAACCATCTGCCGGAACACTACCAGTTCGATAACATACATGCCAGAACATCCATGGACGCCACGGTCCACAAGTACGGCAGACGGCTAACGAATATATGTCTGGATAGCAACCTCTTCATTCTAAACGGCCGGACCCTTGGCGACTTGACAGGTAAATTCACATGTCACACGCCACAGGGGAGCAGCGTTGTTGACTATTTTGTCTGCAGCCAGCAGCTCTCGGTGGACGTAGTGAAGCTTACTGTTAAAGACCTAACACCGTACTCTGACCACTGCCCGGTAGAACTCGGGATATACGCGACGTTGAAGAACAAAAACAAGCGCAATTATTATTGCGATAGCAACATAGCACAAACCCCCAGCAATTGCACGGCACAAACAGACACGGCTAAACAATACATATGGGATAACGACTCAGCGGATAACTATGCGCGCGCGTTCCTGTCAGCCGAGGTACAAGCACTACTAGACGACGTCACAAACAATACAGACCATTCTAACCATAACGCAGATAAAATAGAGGATATGGTAAAATGTCTCTCAAGGGCGCTGATCGGGGCCGCGGAGCTGTCACTGAGACAGAAACCGCGGCCCGGTTCTCTCCGTAAACACAGGAGGAAAAAGACAACAAAGAAATGGTTCAGTCGTGGCTGCATAGAAATGAGAAAAGACCTGAAATCTCTGCTCAACGCAATAAATAGAAATCCAGGCAATCACGAACTAAAATCCAAATATTTCAGTAAGAGGAAAACCTATAATAAATTCATCAAGAAGACAAAAGCTGAGTACAAAAGAAAACTAGTGGATACCCTTAACGAAGCAATAGAAAAAGACCCAAATGCAATCTGGGCAGCAGTAAGAGAACTAAAAAACGTAGATACCCCAGTAGGCGCAGGAAAGACAATAGTTAGCGCTGCAAAATCGCTAAGCCACCTAGAGAACATAGTAGCTAGAGAGGTTGACGTTAAAGAGGAGAGAAAACGAGCGGTAGAAGCTAAACTGGAGCTCAAAGAGAAAGAACCATGTTTCAGTAGCTTAGATTTCCTAATCACCAACATAGAAATAGAAACAGCTGTCAAACATCTAAAAATGAAAAAGGCAGGAGGCAAGGCGGACGGCATCTCCAACGAAATGATAAAGACCAGCCTACCCTACACTATCAACAGCTTGAGAACTTGCTTCAACGCCATCCTAACCTCAGGGCACTACCCGCCCTCGTGGAAAACAGGTGTCAGTATCCCACTATATAAAGGCGGAGACGCGACTGACCCAAATAACTACGAGGCATAACTCTCACAAGCGCACTTAGTAAGCTGTTTTGCCAGGTCATCAACGAGAGAATAGTCAACTACCTAGAACAAAACAAATTTTACGCCCCAGAACAGGCAGGATTCAGAAAAACGCAAAGGACCACGGACCAAATATTCGTGCTCAAACACATAGTCGATAAATACCTAAAGTCCCCAAACGGCAGACTATACTGCTGCTTTGTGGATATGCAAAAAGCTTTTGACAGCGTGTGGCATGACGCTATGTTATTAAAACTCCTAGACCTAGGCATTGGCGGGCTCTGCTACAACGTAATCAGAAACATGTATAGTCAGTCAACTGTGTGCACGAAAGTACTCGGCGGGTACACAGAAGACATACCTTTAAAAAAGGGGGTGCAACAAGGAAATAATCTAAGCCCTACTCTGTTCAATATTTTCATCAACGACCTCCCAAATTGCTTAAAGGATGAAGACTCCCCAACCGTTAACAATACGACAGGTACGCAATTACCGTGCCTACTGTACGCAGACGATCTAGCGGTTCTGTCCACTACAAAAGCTGGCCTGCAGAACAAATTAAATAAACTACATAAATACTGTGAAGACTGGGACCTGACGGTCAATAAAAATAAAACAAAGATAATTGTGTTCGCACGAGCAGCACCAAAAGTACCGACCGTATTTAGGTATGGAAACGATTTAATAGAAACAGTGGATACATACAAGTACCTAGGGGTAATGTTCAATAACACAGGTAGCTTTACATCAGCACAAGACCACCTTGGTAGACAAGCCAGCAAAGCCGCTCATACACTTAAACGCTCATTATACCCCGTGTGGACTGAACGAGCTTAAAGAATGATAAAAAGTAATGTACATGATAGTTAAGTCCGATCTCTATGTGTCCTTTGGCCCCAATGGGCCCCTCGACAATAAATGTTGTTCTGTTCTGTTCTGTTCTTGACAGCGGGTTATTTATGTCACAGCATGTCAGTGCAGTGTGTAGATCAGCTTATCTGGAACTTCGTCGTATTAGTTCAGTTCGTCGTGCATTTGTGCTGTCCAAGCTAGATTATTGGAACTCTTTGCTTTGTGGCTGCCCTCAGCATCTCATTGATCGCCTCCAAAAAATTCAGAACAATGCAGCCCGGCTTGTTGTGAGAGTCCGTAAGACTGAGCATGTCACACCCATCTTGAAGTCCCTTCATTGGCTAACTGCGTCCTCACGTATTCAATACAAAGTTATGTCAATCTGTTTCACTGCCTTTCAGGCACTAGCCCAGAATACTTGTCCTCTTTGCTGCATGTGTATACACCCTCTCGTGAGCTCCGCTCCTCTTCTGATTATCGGAAGTTGTGTGTACCTTCTGTCCAAACTAAACGTTTTGACATTTGGTCAGCGCACTTTTGTTTATCAAGCCCCAGTGTTATGGAATACACTTCCTCTTGAGGTCAGAAACAGTGAGTCTGTCTCCGACTTCAAGAGGTCGTTGAAAACTCACCCCTCTTCAAGCTTTGAATAACTGCCAGTGTTTGATGCCTTGTTGTAGTTCTGCAATCCTCCTTGTTTAGACTGAATGTTAATTCAGTAGAATATAATTATTATGTATGTATTGTTATTTAGTTTATTGTAAAAGTGGTGTGTTCGGGTATTGTGTTTTGTTTGTTATGTGCATATGTCATTGTATTTTTAGTTTGTGTACAGACTGTAAAGCGCTTAGAGCTTTTGAGTAAGATTAAGCGCTATATAAATAATCATTATTATATATTATTATTATTATTATTATTATTATTATTATTATTATTATTATTATTATTATTATTATTATATTACCACTTGTACCAGTATGAGAAACCGGCAGCTAAAACTAGATTGACATGCTAACGCCGGGTAGCGCAGAATAAATAATTGCGATTAGGCCGCGTGTCCTTTTGCTGTGTGTCCCAACTGCTGTTATTGTTCATTAGCATGTATTGACAAGGCATAACAAACACAAATGGTGCTGAAATGTGTCCGTTCAAATTTACGCGTAATGATACTTTAACTACTGAGATAAAATGAATGCGAGCCGTTCTGCTCGTAATGGTACTCCAGGGATAGAATTCCTGCGGTATTCTAACGATTATGACATTTATCAGATGATGGGCCCTAATAATGTAGAATATTTATGAAATCATTAAATAAGTATACAAGTATAATAAATTAACTTTAACCTCCATAATCTCGGCCTTGCTGTGGACTGATATACTACGTCATCACCGGCAGCACTCAGTGGAGTTGAGCAAGAAAGACGACAGTAGTCCTATAAAGGCACGATTTTCACACACAAAACAACATGATCCTGGTTTTAACTATAGCCACACCGGATACACAAAACGACATGTTTAGGATTTTGAACGAATGAAGGGTTGTTTCCGCCTATGAGACTGAAGGTCATTGTGCAGCAATCGCGTGTGTACTGGGCATAGTACACAGTGGGCCTCCCTTGCAGTCCCGAGTCGTCCCATCTGTTAAAATGCCTTAGCCTGTCCAGCATCCCCTAATTTTTCAATCCCCTAAACAACACTGTCGCCCACTTGCTGCACATTTGCCATGCACATAAAAAAAAAAGAAAAAAAAAAAGGACATCTCATTTCCTGGCTATCAACCAACCCTACATCCAAACGCAGCCAAAACTGGTACACACCGCAAATCACCATCCGCTTGGCAACTCGAGCTAGAACAAAAAGAGTCCGCTGGTTAAGCCAAGGTTCAAAGTACCAAACATGTCTCTACTCATCTATCAAGAGATTTTATGCAAATTTCAGCATGCTGCCTCTGTAAAAAAATGCCAAAGAAGGCAATATATATATATATATATATATATATATATATATATATATATATATATATATATATATATATATATATATATATATATATATATATATATATATATATATATATATATATATATATTTAAACACCGGTCCTTGCACTGCCTCACCTACCTCATTTGAATATGTATTTTGACCTACTGACCGATCAAGTTATGGTCGCATAGAAAATGGCGCCCCAAAGGTGCCTTTTTGCTCACGCGAACTTTAGAAAAATCGCACACGTCTTTCCGTTTCACTGGTCATTTAGACACCTACAGGACTGAACAAACATTGCCAAAGGTGACACACACTTGTCAGTCCCTTTCAGACCAAGTCAGGTTTACATGCCTACAATGACTAGTCAGTTTTTTGCTCCCAAACAAAAAGCCGGCGGCACCGGAGACAATCAGCAAAATTGAAAAAGCGGCACAGGAGCTGATTTCGCGAGCACACGGCTCAATTTTTCATTAGAGCCAGCGATGAAAAAGTAACTGAACAGCACAGCCGGCTGCTGCATGCTTTCTAGTGAAGGATTTACACTGATATTTGTTAGTCTGTAGAGATAATTATGTACGTAGTGACGACGGGTTGAAGGTCAGTGGAGACCTGAATAGTGTCGAGTTGAATTCAGAGAGCATCGTGCATGACCGGACCACTATATATATATTATACTTGTCATGAGAGTTAAAGGCAACAAATAAGTACTACTAATAGGCCTGTTGCAGGCTGCCAGAAAGCCGCCAGTATCATAGTCTACTTGTCAGCGATAGTTCCCACGGGCATGGAACTTGATTCTCCCTCAAGTCTCAAAATGTATCACAGCCTGTTACCTTTATTGTTTATGTGTTTAATTGTTGTTACTGCCGAATGTATGCATTGTACAGTTAGGTATTGACAATTAGGTATTCACCGCTACATTTCTGACAGAGTATTAAGTTTTGTTCATCGTTACTTTCCCAGTCAAATAGTGCAAGAAATAATTACCGGGCACACCCCAGCCGCGGCACACACACGCACGCACGCACTCACGCCCGCCCGCCTGCCCGCCCGCACAAACACACATGCACACACAAATCCTGCGGTTAAATAATGATGCTGTTGGCTCCCCCCACAGAGTCCAGTAAGTAAACTCAACTTCAATAAAGCCAATAGCTCTATATGTACACAGTCAAGTTTGAAGAATATTGTTTGTGACTGGCAGCTTCTGTACACAGTGCGCAGTACAGTGTACATATGCTTACTTACCATGCAGCACCAGGTTCCTGTGGTGTGGATCACGCTCTGCCAACATATCCGGTATGCAGAAACATAATGCACCTTTCGTTTTGACTAATGTATCAGCGAACTGAAGTCAGACTTGACTGACTTTTGCCTGTGTGTATGAAGCATGTTTCTTTAGAGTGCTTGGGTTTTGCATAAAGTTATGTAAGACTTCATTTTCATGAACATGCTTAATAATTATGTATGGTGTGTACATATATGTTTTGCCCTGATTATATTTTGCTGCAGTAATCAGCGACTGTAAATGGTGAGCAAGAAAGAAAGTTTGGTATACCGAAAGAAGAATGTACATGCTGCAATTATGATTGTGATTAGCGATGAATATCATTTGATCCTTGAATGTCTAACATTTTCAACACTTAGTCGTATGTTAAGTATTGTTACAGAGTGACTATTAGGTATAGTTAAAATAGTGGTCAGCTTTAGCATGTTTGGTTCAAGGTGAGCTTGGTACACGAAGTACGGTATATTGAATTATGAGTTAGACGAGATTACGGTAAGATGGTTATTCCATAGATTTGTTGACATTACTGATAGTAAAGGTTTAGGAAAGACAGTTCGAATAAATGGGATTAGATAATTGAAGTGTTAGAGTGGTTGTTGTCCACTATGTTCGCCTGGGATGCCAGGGTCGTGCAGGCAGCATTGACCAGGACACGACCATGTGAGATATCGTCAGTGAAATCGATTGAGTAAGCTGCCTATTACATGTTCAGGTGTCAAAGGAAGGTTCTAGATGAACGCGTGAATAGATGGTCACGTTGTAGAATTGACGTAGGACCTTGTATATTTGTCGCCATGGTGGTCACTCTCTACAATTAGTAAACTATGTAAGGAATCGATACGGTGATTGGCAATGATGGCCATGGCCGTAGTTCTGAGATAGTATTTAACCCATGAGGTTCAGGCTTTAGAGGGAACAAAAAGGGACGGAGAGATTCAGTTATGAAGATATGACTGTTCTCCCTCCCGGTACCAGCTTTGGTGCTGGGATGGGCCGTGTGACCACCATGGGTCTTCGCATCCAGGATGGCGTCAGCGGTGAGCAAACTATTAATTATTAATCAATGTAACGAAACAGATCAGTAGTAAATCTAAAGAGTTTTTGATTATCTCTGTTATGCTGCTTCCATGCGAGTGAAGTGTGATTGATGTCATGTTATCGTGTGTACTTGCTCAGTGGTTATTGTCGCTGTTTATGTGTGCTCGGCCGGTGTACCTCTCTGCAGCCAAGCGAGTCAAACTCCCCTTATATCTGTCTATATCTATTTATGAGTCACATGCACAGATAATTTAGGATAAACGATCCCCAATAGTAACGCCTGGGTGATAGTATCGTAGAACTTGGTCTATGTTTAACGTGCGCAATTTATTCAGTCTTCTCAATTGCAGAAAAAACTGTCTTGAATCATGCAGTTTGTTAAAAGTAAAGTTGTACAAGCCACTCCATCCGTTAGTACATTGTGTTTGCACATTAGTCTTGGCTGTCTTTTCATTTTAACTGTTATCTGATATTTACTGATTATCAACAACCATTTGACAAAAAAAATGATAGTGTGATTATGTATCGGCGAATGTGCATCAAACGTTCGACAACAACTGATTGTGTGATTATGTATCGGCGAATGTGCATCAAAAGTGTAATTGATACCTTTTCTCCGTACCCCAGGAGATACAGGAAATAAAATCCTTTATTTATTTGAAATATGTTATTGGCATCATTCTTGGCAGTCTGCAGTATGCTCGCTGTTTTGCACGCCTTTGCGCCTACAGTGTGTGGAGCCATTACAACATGTACATCATCTGTATTGTTACTGTTATTGTTAATATTATTAAGTAACAAAACAGTTTACAAAACGTTTAGAGCTTAACGTCTTTTGTCCACCAGGAAGGTGATTTCAAAGACTGGGCATCGAAAAGAGGTTTGTATACATTTTTACCCCAGCTGGGTTCGAACCCTCGACCTTTCGGACGAGAGTCGAACGGTCTACCACGGAGCCACCCAGCTCCCCCCACAAAAACAGGTGTCGTTTGTCATATTATCGATATCATTGCTACCACGCTACAGTGGTAAACATGTGTTTTGGAACTGTATACTGTGTTCTAATCTGCCTGTCAGATTAACCAATCAAAGTACCTGGAACTAAAAGTGTCTGAAGTGCAATACCGAATGTATGCTTTTCTTTAAACAGTGATTTATACTGCATATACTTTTACAGGACTGTGTGACTTTGAGACTATTTCTATTGGCACACAGGAAATAAACACTAGGGGAAAAAACACAAATGAACCCACCAACCAAACAAAGCAAAACAAGAAGTCAGCTCTGTACATTTTCTTTTAACAATCATTAACCAACAAAAGAAAGCAACAATCAACACTAAAGTACATCCTGTACATTTCTCTAAAACAATCGTAAATTTTGATGATTGAGAGAGAATTCCGTGGGAACTGTGGATGACGAGTAGATACAGGCAACCTGCAACAGCCCTATTAGTAGGCCTAGTTCTTATTTGTTGATCGGTAGCTCTCATGACAAGTAATATACACGTATAGGCCTACTGCATAATTATAGTAGTGGTCATGCACGATCCTCTCAAATTCAACTCGGCACGGCTATTCAGTCAGGTCTCCATCTTCAAACACTACAGAACTCGACAGACTAACAAATATGTAAATCTAGAAAGCATGAAGCAGCTGTGCTGTTGTTATCTTTTCATCCCTAGCTCTGATGAAAAATTGAGCTGTGCTCGCGAAATCAGCTCCGGTGCCGCTTTTTGTCTGGGAGCCGGAAGAAAACGGCACTGTCAAGAAACTAGTTTTATAGGCATGTAAACCTGGCTTGGTCTGAAAGGCCGGTCTGATAGTTGTCACCTGTTGCAGTGCTTGTAGAGCCGGTCCTGTAAGTATTTAAATGACCGGTGAAACGGCCGACAGACACGTGTGCGATCTTTTTTTGCCGGAAAGTCACGTTCGCGCCTAAGGCACCGTTGGCGCCATTTTATATGCGACCATAATCGGTACACAAACGCTAATTGCTGCCGGCATAACGTCCTTCAATCTCATAGAAACAAATTGTCATTCATTCAAAATCCCAAGCATGTCGTTTTGTGTGTGAAAATCGTGCCTTTTTAGGACTACTGTCGTCTTTCTTGCTCGCTCCCGTGCTGCCAGTTTACCCACAGTGAAAGGACTTTCATGGCCTTCAGTGACTGCATAACTACTCCGTCGGTGACTGATTAGCTCAGAAAACATGGTGATTGATATCAGTCAGTGATGCACGGCACGCATTTAGTAAATCATGCAACTTGCGGGTATTGATCTGTCACTGGGATTACCACAAGGTAAGGCGGAAAGAACAACAAATGCAGGCCCGGGCTCACATCAGGCAGTGAGCTTCATACAATCATTGCCGGCGCCGCCGTTAGTCTGAAGGTCAGCGCCGTCCGTTAACTCATTCAGCCCTGACGCATACAGCAGGAGCTGGGTCGACCATGGTCGTTCAAGGGTAGTGCCAGATTGTCGGCGCCAAGCTAATCTGGCACTGCCCTTGAATTATCATGGTCGATCCATCTCCTGCAACTGGTGCATAGTCATTAGATGACTCCTCCCAAATTTGGGAAACTATGATGCGGCCGTCGGGCTGAATGAGTTAAGAGCGGTTCCGGCGCCTGCTCGGCGTTGAAAATCAAAACTAACTCACATTTTGCCATTAACCCCTTCAATGCCGAGAAAAAATAAACACCACACCACTGCAAGAGGTACAGATCACCATGAGCACCCGCAATTGGTGAGGATCCGATATGCGGCCTCTTGGCTCTTGCCGCTGACTCGGTCGGTGAAACCACCTCGTTGTGCCTGTCCCGGCATTGCCGGTTCATGTAAACGGCTGGAGCTCTAGTTCGCGTTGAATTTACCTCATTCCACCCCAAGACCGAAATCCCCAAATTTTGAAGTCATCCTCTGAAGACTGCGCTGCAGTGCAGGACACGGATCGACCATGATAGTTCAAGGGTGATGCCAGAATAGCTTGGCGCCCATAGGCGCCAAGCTATTCTGGCATCACCCTTGCGCCAAGCTATTCTGGCATCACCCTTGAACTATCATGGTCGATCTTTATCTTGCTGTGGTGTGTCTGGGGTAGAATGAGTTACACACGGATTTCAGACATGCAATGTACAATCAGTGGCAGTGAAGGGCCCGGTAAAGTCGGGAACGACGTCGTTTATTGTGGGGTCTGTGGTCGGGCCATACCCAACAAATCTTGACATGCCAATTTTGAACTGGGGCTCCTCCGCTATGACACCCCGATTCCGGTGGGAAGATTATTGGGGAGGGAGGGGGGGGGGAGAAGGGGGCTCAAGTTTTTTTGTTTGGGTCCTACCCTCCGGCAGAACTGAGGTGTCGGCCTCAGCCTACCCGGCATCACATTCCACTGGCAAAAAAAAAACATGATCGCCAAAAGCCAAAAGGGGGGGGGGGGAGGTGGACCTGTGAGGGAGGGGCCGAAACTGATCCAAAACCTGGGTAAAAGTAATTTTTATTCATCGTTTTGTGAAGTATTTTGGGGCTGGTGGGGGAAGGGGGGGTCTAGAAGCACTGGAACCGCCCCCGCCCCCTCACCCGCCCCCACGCGTTCCGGCACCACGGGCCATCCCGAATCTCAATCGTTGGATTTTTAAAAGATGACTGGTCACCGCTCCTGAAAAAAAATCTTACGACGCAGACCACAGGCTAAACAGGTCGATCTTCCGCACTCTCATACTCTCATGTACTCTAAGCGTAGAGTATCATAGCTTGAGAGTGCAGAGGTCCTGGTGGTCTGTGCCGACTGAGTAATATTCGGCTCAAAGCGCCGCCGCGAACTGATTGATTGATTGATTGTACATTGCTTAACGTCTCGACAGCAACAAGACTTTCTCAGGACGTGCCTGAACTGCTTGTGAAAAAAAACACCTAAATAAAATATTTAATGTATGTCGCCAGCCGGTCCAATACATTAAATAAATCTATGACATGGGGCCTAAATAAAGCTAAGACCATTTAGCAACACACATCCAATATCAAGAGCTACAGGCAGCGCAGACAGTAGGGAGAGTTTTAAAAAGGCAAATACAGGTGAATGGACCAAGGGTAGACAGAAACATGCCCGGCCCAGAATAGAGGAGAAAACCCACCCTGTGGGGCTGACCAGGGTGACCTTGGGAACTAAAAAGTAATTAACCCCACACAAGTCCCCCAGGGCAGACCCGGGTGGGGGGCCGCCGCGAACTGAACCCAACAAGCACGCTCACGTGAATCACGCGCATTCACTCACACCCTGTACATAAACATAGAACATTCACGTGGTGATAAGGGCATGCTCAAGCAAGCTACTGAAGTTTTGGAAATTCAAATCGTTTATATTTGAAATTTGATTAAGTGGGCTGAAATTGATACCAAAGTCGTGGGGGAGGAAGAGACGGAGAAAGAACCCCCGACGGTCCGCTCGAATTAACGGTGACACTTACTAGAGGAGAAAAGTCCGACGCCGGAACCGGGTATCGAACCTCGAACCTCTAGCATTGGTGGCAGGCGCTTTTACCGCTGCGCCAGTAGACGAAGAAAACTGGTTATCATGGACATGACGCATAAACGCGCCGGAGATGTTCTGAACTGACGGGATTTCCTGCTGTTACACAAACGAAAGTAGACCGACGTTTCGATCAACCGAAACTAAAAGCAGCGCTGAACCGATCGTTCAGTTCTCGGAAAATTTTTACAGTTTCAAAACGGCGACTTCTGCTTTGGAACAGCTCAGTGGCAGCCGATTGTTGGTAGGTTGTTTTAACCTTAATTTTCTTACTCCAAGATTAAGCAAGAAACGTGACTGTCTGTAGTGTTGTGTCACTTCAGTCCGCCGTTAAAACGTTCACGGCATTAACTCATTGGAGACGCGCCGCATACGGATACGCGGCGAATAGCCGCGTATCCGTATGCGGCACGTCCCCAATGAGTTAAGACTTAAGTTCTGTGTGGCTTAGACCCTGATAACTTATTTATATGTCAGTAGTGATCACTGAGTCCATCATTGGCCATTCCCGGCGCAAGCAAGAGAGTTGTAGATGCTCGGCAGGAGCCCCTCGGCGGCAGTGCGGCCGCAACGGTCTACGCCCCTTGTTTACCCATTGGTTCAGTTCAGTCAAGACGGGATCTCCGCGCTCGGGAAAAAAAATCCCATACGCGCTTCTGACACCTGACCCCACCTAGCAGAAGTCTTCCCAGAGTTCCTTTCGAGATTGTACCAATATTGGTTTGGTTTACAATGGATCTCTCGTGTCCTTTCAAGTCTGCCCAACGCCCGCTGTCTGTCTCAGTCCACACCTCTGCTCTCTGGAGGCGATTGAATGTGTGGTGCCCTTGGCTCTGTTCCTGGATATGCTTTCTCAGAGCGCCGTCACACGAGCGAGTTAGACCGGGTTAGTGGGCATTTATCTCGGTTTAAACTGATCAAACAAGGGCTAAAAACGTGACGCGGGCCAGAATAATGCGTGTTTGCTATCCCAAACTAAGTAGCGGGTCGCCCGCAATTTCGGGTGGCCAGCAAACTCGGGATAGTTTGGAAGGCTATTCAGTATCCATAACATTTAAATTGACAGCGAGGCTGAGACTAATTAAAACCCACTACCGCCGTAAATGTTCAAAGATACACTTCTATAACAGGTGGTTTAAAAACGCTACGTACAGGTCTAGTTATAATTCATTTAGACACAGGGCAATCCAGTTTAGCACACGTCGTCTTTATATCAAGTAACCTGACAATGACTCCATTCCGTTCTATAAATACAGTGCTATCAGTACGAGAGACAGCTAAAAATAGTTTGAAACTCTAACAGAATTATAGAATTTACTGACGAAGTCCTTGTGAAGTCGTGACAGTATCCGGTTACCCCAAGCCCCTCCAAACACTTCGTCATCTCATGGACACATTATCTGACAATTGTTTACATTTTGTGCTTTTGCTGGCCTCATTTACCTCTGTTTTGGTCCATTTACCTATAACCCTTCTCTCTGTATCTTTCTGTACTGTTAGGCCATTGACCTGTGGGTGTACGTGAGATAATGAGGTGTGTGTGTGTGTGTGTGTGTGTGTGTGTGTGTGTGTGTGTGTGTGTGTGTGTGTGTGTGTGTGTGTGTGTGTGTGTGTGTGTGTTACTGTTATATTTGTTGTAGTGTGTAGCAAGGACAAGATTAAATTTAGGTCTGTGACCTAATCTTTTATCCTTGTAAAATAAAGTTTCATTTCATTTCATTTCACTGCCATGGCGTCCAACACAAAGCGCAGTGCTAACTGGACTGATTACGAACTTAAAGAATTAGTTGCCTTTTAGTCTTCTTTTGGGTGATCTATACACGCCCCCCCCCCCCACACACACACACACACACACACACACGCACGCACGCACACACACCGTCACGCGCGCGCGACATGAAATAATGACCTTGTAGAAGCTGTAGCTCCTCAGCAGTAAAGTGCAATAACATTCTCTCACGCACACGCTCGTACGCATGCATATTTCTTTTCCCCAGATAGTCGGGGGTTCTTTCTCCGGGTACTCCGGTTCTTCCACCCCCCCCCCACCCACCCCCCACCCCCCACCCCACCCACCCCCCACACTTTGGTACCGGTTTCAGGCCACTTTACAAATTTCAAACTGATACAGGCGATCAAAAATCTCTGTAACTTCAGTAGCTGAACTGGCCCTTCGTCTGTCTTGTACTGTGTTTGTCTTAAATGGCGTAAATCCGTGTCTGTTACGTGAGTGTGCGTGTTGGGTTTCAGTTCGCGGCGCTTTGAGTCGATTCGCCCAACAATTGAGAAAAAGCGCCTATATAATAACGGTATTATTATTATTATTATTATTATAGTAGCTACATTCAGTAATTAAAATGTTGGATAATGTGCTATTATTTCTGGAATACATTTTGTTGCCAAAGACCAAGCGTCTGATTTTTGTGTTGCTGTTTGAGTCATGCACTGTTATTTCTTGGGCCGTGTATACAAATGGGTTTCATGCTTGCACTATAATTCCCAGGATCGGATTAGTAACATCTAACGATATACCCGAGCAGAGTAAAAGTCACGAACATAACAACGCCAAAACTGCCCCATATATTAAAAGGCAAAATGCGTGGAACTCGTTTCTCCTATCCACAGGTAACCCACCTCCGTTGGTGGGCTAGCTGGACCGCAACAGTTTAACTCTGGTTATATTTGTGGGTCGTGTGATCAACATCACTCGATACTTAGTTCGGGATAACTCAGTCGTGTGATCACCAAAACGTGGTCCGGTTTAAGTTTGTTCTGTTTGTCATGTATTTTGGCACGGAATTTTTAGGTCTTGTGATCATTTGGAGCGAGTTAAATTTGGCCCACATCCCGGGTTTACCGTCTGACGGGCCTCTCAGGTTTCTCACCACGTATGATTTGCCCATCCGTAGCCCCTGTAAGACCTTTGCCTTGCCAGCGACGATGTCCGCTCGACCGTTGCCCTGAACTCCAGCATATCCTGGGCAGTAGACACACACTAGTCTTCCGAGTTGCAATTGCTCAGTGCCAGTCTGGGCTTCCCATTATAGCGTCGGGTTTTTGCAGAAGGTATTTTTAGTCTGTGAGAATGATGGCGTGACTGATATGGTTGTCACCCAGCGTAGCAATCCATTTCAGAGCGTGAGTCACCGCCTCAACCTCCATCGTTAAGCTTGAGGTCTTGGCTTTGTAGGCTGCACTGTCTTCGTGTATGGTGCTGCCTTAATGTTTGCCTGTGAAGACCCAGCCTGACTGGCTGTCGGTGACTGAACCGTCTGTGTATATGATCAGATCTTGGGGCTTGCTATTCTCTTCTTGCTATTGACTTTTGCTTCTGTCTTGCCCACTGGCCATTCTCGACAGTGTCTTCAGAATCTTCTAGGAATGATAGTTTGGCCGGTTCATATGTTGGAAATGGGTTGGAATGCGTTGCCATTCTTTTGATTCCTTCCGTTCTGTCACTTCCCATTGCTTGGGTTTCTAAGGCGGCTCTGAAGTAGGCTTTGATCTGTTAAATCTTCTGACCAGGAGGTCCAGCCTGAGTACCGCATTGCTTCGATCGGTGTGTCGGCCGCTTAGCTGTTCCCAGGATCACTATCATTTCCAATGCGCAAAAGGCCATCGGGCCGACGTCGGCCGCCGTTCCGGCGCCCGCGCACGGCCGTGCGCGGGCAAACGGCGGTCGACGTCAGCCCGATGGCCTTTGCACAATGTGTTGCTTTATTTTGGATTCAGTCCAGCTTTTTCAGATTGGTCTGTGCCACTGTGTTGTTAGTCCGAGCTCACAGTCGATTCGACTGAGTACTATGCTCTGGTACAGCATGAACAGACGTCCGATGCTCAATATCTGTCAGGCTTTCCTGTGCTGCCTCATTTTGAGGTTGGCAGTAATTGTGGTATGCTTAAAAGCCCGCGCGGTGCCACTACTTATTTTGCAGTGACAAAATGGCGACGGGCGGCGTGAGAGAGAGAAGCATTAGCAACACGGCCAACGACGATTTTCGCCACACCTGTGGCTTGTGCATGGAACCGTACAAAGGGCGACAACCCAAACTGTTGCCGTGTTTCCACACCTTCTGTCTGACCTGTCTCACCGCACTGGCAGAGTCAGCAGCTGTCCAGACCCGCAGCAAGGCCACCGGCGAGGAAGGGGGCGAGAAAAAGCCAGTACAAATTGTGCAGGGAGGAACTGGGAAGACGGCAGAGGAAACAGAGGGGGGTGTAGAAGGTGAATGTGTTGGTTAGTTGGCTGCCTAGTTTGGTTTGTGGGTTGGTTGATTGATTATTTAAGGATTTAATGTCCACGGCACAGGAGTGACAATGAACAGCTATTGCCTATGGAGTACGTCCTGAACACAGATCAGTTCAGGCGAACTGCATTTTTCCCCCTGGATTGCGAGCCCGGCTACCGGGACTCGAACCCACGACCCGGCTGTTCCCTTTGCTCTCATTCGGCGTGTCCGATGCTTAACCGCCTGAGCTTTTTCGGACTCTAGTGCCCGGGGTTGGCTGGTTGGTTGATTACATAGTGAATGGCTCGCTAGTTCATTTGATAGGTTTCTTGACCGATTGACGCACGGATGCGGGGGTGGGTGAACTGGTGAAAAGACCAAGCGTGAAAAACGAAAAGAAAATCCCAACAAAGGAAGAGGCACGTTGAGCGGAAGCGACAAGTACCGACAAAACAATTTATTACAGTTTCGGGGTTAAATCCTTTCTCAACGTGCCTCTTTCTTTGTTGAGATTTCTTTTTATTTCAAAATGCACATACAGGCAATAACACACTTGCATTTCTCGCATAAGAAAGATACGCAGTGCATGGTACTCTTGTTTGTATGTCCATGTAGGGGTTAACCCACTAAACCCCACGGCCGTATTTCCCACATTTTGGACGTGTCACCTAATGACTATGTACCAGTTGCAGGAAATGTATGGACCATGATAATTCAAGGGCAGTGCAAGACTGGCTTGGCGCCACTAGACGCAAAGCCAATCTTGCACTACCCTTGATTATCATGGTCCATACATTTCCTGCGGAAGTGCATCGTGGCCAAAAAATTAAATGTTTAATAATTTGATAAATTGTGCTACGCTTATCCTTTCTAAGAATGTTTCTTTCCTCGTGATTTACTTTGGTTCGTTGGCCGACCTTTTTGATTAACTTACTTTGGTTGATGGATGGATAGAATGACTGGTTGGCTAGTTACGGCTGGATTTGATCGATTAATTGGTTGGTTGATTGGTTGATCGAATGATTGATTGATTGATTGATTGATTGATTGATTGATTGATTGATTGATTGATTGATTGATTGATTGATTATACAGAGAAGAGTGTTGAGAAAGGACAATGTGATGAAGAGAGCGTCACTGGTGATGGTGTGTGTACACAACCTGTGGTCTTCCTGTGTCCTACCTGCCGTCGCCCCGTCACTCTACCTGAGGGAGGGGTTACACAACTACAGGTAGGTTACAGCTTTTGCACAGGATCTGTGTGTGTGTGGTGTGTGTGTGTGTGTCTGTCTGTGTGTGTGTGTGTGTGTGTCTGTGTGTGTGCGCGTGTGTGCGTGTGTGTGTGTGTGTGTGTGTGTGTGTGTGTGTGTGTGTGTGTGTGTGTGTGTGTGTGTGTGTGTGTGTGTGTTTAGTCGACAGCTATGAACAAAAGATAATAAGATTAAACTATGCTTGTCGTAACCGGTGTAATACGACAGAAGGAGCCCTACCACAGATCTGGACCCGGGGTAACCCTGGCGTGAAAAACTGCTTCGCCAGACGCGACCTGGTGTAAGCCTCAGTCACTTCGACGTGAACTGCTACGCACCGATCTAGTGTCATTTTGCCAGGAGAATCGTGACTATGTCTTGTGCCGGTGAAAAACACACGCCAGATCATTTGCCCCGGGGCAATCTGGCTTGTGCTTTTCACCGGCACAACTATTTTTTCCGATTTATTTTAGTTTCGCTGTCGACATCTCTTTGTCGGCAGAGGTACTGGCATCCGTATTACGCGGTCATTACAACATAGGGGTCCGTTGATAGTAGCTTTGACTAATGCAAATCCACTGTGCCACCGCGTGCGCGCCAGCGCCTATACTATGCTCAAGACAAAGTATCATGTTTTGTCTTGAGCTTAGTATAGGCGCTGGCGCGCACGCGGTGGCACAGTGGATTTGCATTAGTCAAAGCTACTATCAACGGACCCCTATGCATTACAACTATCAGTGTAACTGTGCTGGTATGTGAGCTTGGACCTTACGGCATAGAGCCATAAGCGGTCTACATTCAGAGACCAACACATCACGCGGCACAGCGTATGCAGTGTAGGACAAGTGAAAGGCCAGATTCTATGGGAGACAAAGGCACCACTGGCGCATAGCAACAGTGGGAAGTCACTGAGCCGCAGTGTCATTTTAGAACTGAGTGGGTTGCGTCCTATGTCTTGCGTTCCAGACTTTATATTAGCTAGTAATCATACCCCATTCAGTCATTCGTCTATCCTTCCATCCATTCAGGTAGTCTTTCAGTCGGTGATTCAGTCAAATATTCAGTCAGTTCAGTTTATTTTGGACAGGATCTCTACTCTGGAAAAGGCCCACACGCGCCCCACCCCCACCCGGCATCACTGAGAAGTCTTTTCAGACTAGGGCTTCCCGTTTGGTATGGTGCAAGTGTTGGTCTTGTTCGCTATGGATCTCTCGTGTCCTTTCAAGTCTGCCCAACGCCCGCTGCTTGTCTCCACACCTCTGCTACGGAGGCGATCGATTGTTTGGTACCCTTTGCTCTGTTCCTGGAAATGCTTTCTCAGGTTTCTCACAACGTCTGTTCTGCCCATCAGTAGGCCTTGTGTGATTTCTACCTTGCCAACGAAGGTGAGCGCTCGATTATAATTCTGGCCTCCAGGATGTCCTGGGCATTAGGCCCATAGAATTAGTATGTTTGCCATTGCCTGAGTGCCAGTCAGGGCTTCCCCTTATTGCCTCGATTTATTTTCATCATTGAGGCAATTTGAGTGTCAGACTGAAGGATTGTGTGATTGATTTTGCTGTCAACCAGCAGAACAAACCATTTCAGAGTCTGACCGCAGAACCCGATAGGGCAATCCAACTCCATTGTTAGGCTTAAGGTCGTGGCTGTGTAGATGCACTGTCTTCCAGTACGGCCGTACTCCGGCCCTCTTGTTGTCCCAGCCTGACTGGCTGTCTGTGACTGGACCGTCTGTGTATAATGCAAGGCTATTCTCCTAACAGGATTCTGATTTCCGCTTCTGTCTGGCCATCATCGATACTGTGCGTAATTCTGTTGGCATTCTAGGCAGTGTCTTCCCAAGATTTGAGGTACGATAGTTTGGTACATATGTTGGAACTGGGTTGGAATTCGTTTCCATTCTCTTGTTTGCTTCAGTTCTGTCGGTTCACAGACTTCTTGGATTGAGTCTTCCGCTCGACCCATCTATGGTCTGCCCCTCTGTGAGTTTGCTGCCTGGATAACCGAATTGCTTGGATTTGTAGTACTCTGCCGATTAAGCACTGAAGTAGCGCCATTCGTTCAATGATTTAGTCATTGATTTCCTTCCTTGAACAGCTTTAGTCATCCATTTATTCTGATCTTACTTTGTTTATTTGCATTTTTTAATTCATTTTTTTTTTTTTTTTTTACAGACCAACTTCTACCTGGATCATGATGAAGCAGACGACACTTCCCGCGCTGTGTTATGTGACCTGTGTGAGGAAGAACGGAAACAGGACGCTACGCATGCGTGTCAGGAATGCCAGATGAACGTCTGTCGTTCGTGTCGCCGTTACCATGACAAATTTAATCGCGCTCATCATGTGACACCTGTAGGTCAGGGTGACCTGCGCGTGACGCCACAGCTGGAGAGGAAGCTGTGCCAAAGCCACCCCGACCAATTCCTGTGCTTTTTCTGCCGGAAGTGTGACGTCACCATCTGTCTCCACTGCAAACTGACGTCACACGAGGGTCACGTGACTGTAGACATGGCGGTGGCGTCTGCCCAGGCCAAGCCGGAAGTCGATGGACTCAAAGTGAAATTGATTGAGCAGGTACGATCTGAATAAACCTCTGGAAGTTTTCCCACAAATTAAAAAAAGTAAATTGTCCTAAGGTTATAAAATTCTACATAATAACCACCCATCCATTTAAAATACGATGTATGAAATACCATCAACATCAACAACGAATAAATTAATTTAAAAATAACGGTACATAAAAAGCAAACACTGATCATGAATGAAGGTGAGAATTTGCGCATAAGAGCATTACCGTCATTTGCTGTTGTTAAAAACTGAGCTTGACGAGCTGAGCTAACTTGGCATATAGATATTTGGCAAGGCCTCAAAGACATTACAAACTATAAACCAGCTTCCAAGACTGCTGATGTTACTGATGCGTCTCTTCCAGACACTCTGAATGACTTTTATAGTCGTTTTGACAAAAAGAATATGACCCCACCTCCTTCTGTGGAGAGGAGTCATACTGAGAACCCACCTTTCATTATTCTAGACGCCGATGTCAGGTGCATGTTTCAGCGTCTAGACAGAAGGAAAGCTGCCGGTCCAGATAACATTTCTCCACGCTTACTCAGAAACTGTGCGGACCAGCTCTCGGGCGTCTTTACTGACATTTTCAACATGTCTCTCTCTCAGTGCACTGTTCCTCAGTGTTTCAAAAGGTCCACCATCATTCCTGTTCCGAAAAAATCCAAAGTGTCCTCCCTAAATGACTACAGACCGGTCGCTCTGACCTCAGTTGTCATGAAGACGCTTGAGCGCCTCGTCCTCCGGTTTCTGAGAACATTTACCGACCCTCTGCTGGATTGTTTTCAATTCGCGTATCGCGAAAAACGTTCCGTGGAGGATGCGGTGTCACTTGGTTTGTTTTATGTTTTACAACACCTTGAAATCCCAAACACCTATGCCAGAATTTTATTTGTTGATTACAGTTCTGCTTTTAACACCATTATTCCATCTAAATTGTACCAGAAGATCCAGCAAATCGGAGTTCCAGAGACATTGTGCCTCTGGACCCTCGATTTCCTGTTGATGAGACCACAGGTCGTTAAAATTGGTGGAAATGTGTCATCCACCCTCACTTTATCCACGGGCACGCCTCAGGGGTGCGTGCTCTCCCCTATGCTCTACTCCCTGTTTACTTATGACTGTGCTTCATGCCATGCCAGTACTAAAGTTCTGAAATTTGCAGATGACACCACAGTGGAAGGGTGCATTACAAACTCAGACGAATCCGCTTACCGTAGTCAGGTTGAGACTCTAATTAGTTGGTGTAATAACAACAACCTTGAACTGAACTCTGGCAAAACAAAAGAAATGATTGTGGACTTTAGAAAGAAACAGTCCCCTCCCCCTCCCCCTCTTGTGATCAATAGTGAAATCATTGAAACAGTCCAGAACTTTAAGTTTCTTGGCACTACCCTGTCATGTGACCTGAAGTGGGAGGAAAACACTCGCCTTATCGTCCAAAAAGCACAGCAGCGCTTGTTCTTCCTGCGACGTCTGAAAAGTTTCGGTCTCGGTGCCCACATGTTGATGCAATTCTACCGAGCTGTGATTGAGAGCGTGCTCACCTTTTCGATCACGGTTTGGTATGGTTCCATCACGGCCAAAGAGAAAATCAGACTGAGTAGGGTGGTCAAGACCGCTTCAAAAATCATAGGCAGAGATCTTCCTAGCCTGGACTCACTGTACCAGCAGCGTCTCTTACGTAGAGCACGTCTTATCTCCAGTGATTCCACCCACCCCGGCAATGAGCTTTTTCAAATTTTACCATCAGGGCGCAGGTACAGGTCCATCAGTACTAGGACCAGCAGATTCCGCAACAGTTTTTTCCCTCTTGCTGTTCACGCTCTCTCTGATCAACCGGACTAATTGGAGAGAGCGCGAGTGGCGAGTGAGAATGATTGTGTACAGTCAGTTTTTAACTGTATCAGATCTCTCTCTCTCTCTCTCTCTCTCTCTCTCTCTCTGTGTGTGTGTGTGTGTGTGTGTGTGTGTGTGTGTGTGTGTGTGTGTGTGTGTGTTTAGTCTTAGTAACTGACATCAAGACAAATTCCAATGTTTTTATTGTTTTGTACATGGAAACATATGGCAATAAACCATCTTATCTTATCTTATCTTATCTTTACATAAACACGAATCCGATACGAATACGATCCGAACCCGATAAGTCCATGCAAAATTCGTGAAGCGCGTGTTTCCAATACGTGCGACATCCGAAATCCGCTTTGTGGGAACCACTGATATGACGCAAAGATCAGAAGGTCTAACTTGCGACTGATGTCAAAATGTACGTCGTACGCATCTGACATCCGAAATAAATCCCAAACAAGCAAACAAAAAAAAAAACTCTCCTTTGAGTGAACCAAAAAATTGTGCCGTGTTCCAGTCAGATGCGAAATTTGATACTGCATCGGACACATGGAAACACACAATGGTAGAACAAGATGGGATGAACCATAACCCGCAATGTCCCTTCTATATGTGAGCTGTCTTTGCTGTCAAGGGTCGCTACCTTTTGTCTTTGACTTGATTCTGATGTTGAAATATCTCCTTTTGAAAAAGCCTCGCAGATGTGCCAATGCGTCATAGTGAACTCTATAAGGGCCGCGCGCAATGCATACGCGTCATTCTTTTGTCAAACGTCATTTGTCATGACGTACCGTTTGTTTTTACGTAATTTTATATTTAACGTGATATGAGTTTCGCCTTCGCTTCAAGACTTGAGAAAATGGTGACAAAACTAGAATTTCACGGTGCAATTTCAGTCTTGCTATAATTTGTGTGAAATCAGGTTGACTTTACCTAGCTACCTGATATACTAAGTACACCTGCATGCTCTTCTGAAAGCGCATGGATGTGTGTGTATGCGTGTGCGTGCGCGCGCTCCAAACATTTTCAAGAGGCATAGATGTTCATGCGCCCTCCGAGCGCAGGAGGATCTATGCCTCTTGGAGATGCGCGCATATGTGTGAGAGAGAGCGAGCGAGAGAGAAAATTACGTCATATTTAGAGTCTGTTTGCGTGGTGACGAAGTTGATTCTTTTACGTCACCGCCACTGTCTGACTTTCACCAGATGTCAAGTTTTTTAAAAATTCTGTTTTAATTTTAAAGAATTAATTTTTACTGAAGAAGTTGAAAGGGTACAAAGCTGGCTAACGAACTCATCCAATGTCTTTCTCCAAACTAGCCATATCCAACATTTCAAGTAAATATGACAAAAATTACAACTCAAATCTGGGTCAACCGACTTTCTATGAACGGCCTTTTATGTCCTCAATGAGACACCCAATTACAATATGCTCGGAGGCTTTCATAAACACCCCTTGAATAAAGTATTTCGCCAAGTTTCAAGCTTGTGCGTACAGCAATATCGGGCATTCTTTTGTTTACATACACACGCACACACACACACACACACATACACACACACACGCGCGCGCGTGCACACACACACACACACATAGACACCGCGCGTTCAGCAGCGAGGTAAGCGTAGCCAGACATGACGTAATTTTTATCTTGTTACTTCAGGTGTCAGAGGTTTAGGCCTGCCCGCCTTTGACATCATGGTCATGCTATTAAATTCGCCCCACCGTGACCCATCCTAAAAAGGTCCCTTCTATAAACAGAAGGGACTTAAAAACCGACTTACCTGACTGAACTGTTCTGTCTCGGACCCGCTTTGGACTCGGATCGCACTCTATCGGATTCATGCTTATGGAAACGTAGGTAATTGATGAGACCCACGGATACAGAAGTATCATTTCAAATTACCAAGGCACTAGTCCCGACTAAGATTGTGTGTGCACCTGTCATAAAATAATCTGACTTTATTCCTCAGATCCACGTGCTGGGTTCTCTGCTGGAGCGACTGGACAATGACGAAAGACAATTGGCGAGGAAGAAACAGGAAGTGACACGAGAGGTCAGCACGCGTTATGACGTGGCTGTGACGTGGCTGACGCAGGCTCGTGATGACGTCATCCACGCTCTGACCACCAAGGAGCAGACAGCACTGAGGGACCTACAGGTAACTGTTAGGCTTTGTAACTGAGAACAGCACTGAAGGAAGTTTGCCAGTGTTCGCAGTAATGGAAATAACCACCTCTACCCCCTAACCGTCGTTTGATTTTCAGACGCCTGAACTTAGAACCCAGGGGCGGATCAGTTACCTTTGTGGGGGGGGGGGGGGCGGGGGGGGGAGGTCGGGGGGGGGAGGGGTGATCTGAGCCCCCCTTCCCACGCCACCCCCTCTCAAGATCCTCTCTAGAAACCTGGGGGGGGGGGGTTTGTTGGCAAATACCAAATTTGAGGGTGGATGATATTTTGGCTAAGTACTAATGAAAATAAACACCGATTATCATAAACCCTATTGCTATAAACTGGCGCGCGCGTGCGCGTGCACACACACGCACACACACACACACACACGAACACACACACATTCACACACACACATTCACACACACACACGCACGCACACACGCATACACATACACATACACATACACGCACTCACACACACACACACACTCACATACACACACACACACTCAAATACACACACACACTCACACACACACACACTGGGCAGGCCGGCATGTTGACCCAGCAACCAGGAGAAGACAGCCCGTCCCTCATTCAGACCCCCAGGGCCCCCACCATGTGTCTTCAAAGGACGACTTACCTGCACACACACACACTCAAGTGCCCATACTCAAACCCACACCCGCACACTGTGTTGATGAAAGTGGTAGTGATGAAAGTGGTAGCTCTGTGTTTCGCATCATGGCATGGAATATCCAAGGTCTTGTAAATAAGCTGAAAAGTGTTTCTTTTAGGCAGTTCTGTGAAAAGTGTCAAATTTTTCAGTGCATTTTCAGAGATCTGGTCGTGTAAGCAAAATGTTATAGAGGATACCTTTCCAGAGTATCAGGTGTTTTTTTCACCACGTACACAAAAGTTAAAAGGGGGCGTGGCCGTGTGTGTACATAAATCTATAGCCTGTCATGTGTTGCGTTTAATGCAGGCAGCTGAGGATATTGTGTTTCTAAAGATCGGTAAGTCTGTTTTGAACTCTGCATCTGATGTTCTGGCAGCATTTGTGTATGTGGCTCCAGAGCGTTCTGTTGTATATGGTGAAGATAACGTTGATGGTTTTGAAGTGTTAGAAAACTACATGTCTCAAGTTTTACGTGCTCACCCTGAGCTGCCTTGGCTATTATGTGGCGATTTTAACGCCCGCACTGCCGGGCTGTCTGATACTGATTTTATTGATGGCAATTCACACGTGCAGCCTCTACAGGAATTAACAGATCTGCTAGAGGATGTACCACAAAGTCCACGGAGGTCAAAAGATATTGGCGTAAACAGTTTTGGTCGGAAACTGATAGAACTATGTCAAGAGTACTGTTTGTTTATTGTCAATGGCAGAACGAAAGGTGACAGTGAGGGAGAAATTACGTGCGTGGCCAACAGAGGCAAAAGTGTGGTGGACTACTGTATTTGCTCTAAATCCGTGTTTGACCTAGTGACCGATATGTTTGTTGCAGACAGGTGCGAGTCAGACCATTTCCCCATTGTAACCATGTTTACTTCTATTCAGTCTGTTTATTCATGTGATGATGATGATTTAAATGATGATATAATACTAGAGGAAGGGGTTAAATTTGTTTGGAAAGAAAACTACGCTGAATCCTTTTGGGCATACATTGAAGATAATCAGGAGACTCAGTTTCAACACTTTTCGTCAGCGCTTGACTCGAGTGTAGAAGAAGGGTCGGCCTGTTTTGTAGCATTCATTCAGAAGGCGGCTGACAAAATGAGGTCAGGTAAGAAGGTAGGTGAATCCCGTGCACAGCCGCCGTGGTGGGACTCGGACTGCGAGTTAGCAAAACAAAACAAGTACATACAGTTGAAGCAGTTCAGACACACAAACACACATGACGACTTAGGGAAGTATCTTGACATGAAGAAAGAATTTAAGAAGTTGTGTAAAACAAAACAAGTAGAGTACAACGCACGGGTTTTGAATGAGCTCAACGATGCATGTAATGATGCAAACTCAAGAACATTTTGGCAAAAAATAAAGTCTCTGACTGGCGTTAAAAAGTTGTGTTCTGATGTCGTTTCACCACGCGTGTGGTATGATTATTTTCGTAATTTGCTAAATGTGGATCAGAATGTTGATGATTCAGGTTTCAGCAGACAGGCCGAGGGTGTTTTGAATGACCATATATCTGATGATTGTGATGGTTGTCATAATGCAAAATTTGACGAGGAAATCACGCAGGATGAAATTCGCAGTGCTATTAATAACATGAAGAAAGGGAAAGCATCAGGCCCTGATGGCTTGCCCACTGACCTTTTTCATCATGCAGGTGAGATCCTTGTGAAATTTCTGCATCCTTTGTTTAATCGTGTGTTTCAAAGTGCGGAATACCCTGAAAGCTGGACCATGGCTGTGATATTTCCACTACACAAAAAGGGTAACCCTAGAAATGTTGACAACTACAGAGGAATTTCTCTTCTGAACGTTATCAGTAAGTTGTACAGTTTTGTCATTAACAACAGGTTGGTTCGTTTTTGTGAAGAGAACGATTGTATTCCTGAGGCCCAAGCTGGCTTCCGTAAAGGATACAGTACTATAGACAACATTTTTTGCTTACAGGCACTAGTGCAAAAGTATCTTAGCAAGCAGGGTGGCCGTTTTTACACCATGTACGTAGATTTTTCTAAAGCTTACGACAGTGTGCACAGGACAAAACTGTTGTATCTCTTGCTACGTAAAGGAGTTCATGGAAAGTTGCTTCAGACACTTGAGAGTATGTACAAACATGTAAAAGCTGCTGTAAGGGTTGGAACCAAAGTTACCGACTACTTTGATTGCATGTCAGGGGTGCGACAAGGTTGTGTGTTGAGCCCACTGCTGTTTTCTATCTTTCTTTCAGAATTTGAGACAGAAATATCATCGTGCGGTGCACGTGGCATTGATATTTTTGCAGACCCACTGGGTATTTTCCTTCTTATGTATGCTGATGATATAGCCATTGTCTCTGACTCTGTAGCAGATCTCCAAAAGAAAATTAATTGTTTAGAAAAATACTGTAAAAAATGGGGTCTCACTGTGAACATGGACAAGACAAAAGTGGTGGTCTTCAAAAATGGAGGTTTTGTGAAAAATTGTGAAAAATGGTTTTATGCTGACAAGCAGATTCAAGTCGAGTCCAGTTATACTTACCTTGGTGTGATATTTTCCTCTACTCTGAACTGGGCTAGATGTGTAGAAAACTTAGCTGGAAAAGCCAGGAGAGCAGTTGCAGGCATCAAAAGACTATACTTCAAATTACAAAACTTGCCAGCTGACACTGTTTTTCACATTTTTGATGTCAAGATTAAACCCATTGTGCTATACGGGTCAGAGGTCTGAAACTAGTACACATAGCCATTATAGCCATCATAATGTTTATGGCGATAAAATACATGGCTTGGCAAATCACTTGAAACAGTGCCATCTGGCAGAACATCAAAATAGGCAGTGGTACCAACCATGGCAGTTCTACATGGCCAGAGGGCATCGAGAACTCTCTGTGCTGCTGGAATGTTTGTCGCTGTTGGTAACTGGGACAATCAAGGCGGCGGTGTCCTGGCATATTACATCCCCAACAGACAAGTGGGGGTCGCGAGTGCCCAGCTGGCTGCGGTGGGCCACAAGACTTCCAGGAGTGCTCGGCAGACGGTGCGGGTGGCCTCTCAGCAGGTTCAGCCACCTCTTGTGCAGATGTGCACGGATGCGGTGACTTGGGAACAGTTGGCTCATGGAGAACATCGACAGGAGTTACCTCCACTGCCAACTGTGTCACGTGTGCTTCCACGCAGGGCGGTTTGGAAGGCAATGGAGAGGGTGGCTGCAGGGCAGGTGTTACCACTGGTGTCATTGAGGTGTCGCTGAGGTCCGGTTGCACTGGAGGTGTCTCAGCTGTAGCACCCGGATACTGAGGCTGTGGCGCTAAATCGTCACCGAACTCGCGTTGCAGGCAGGCAAGGAGTTGAGCCGCAGAAGACCTGTCTTCCCTTGTCGCATTGTACGTGTAGTACGTGTCTGCCCCATAATCCAATGCGTACGTGATCCATCTCACGAACACAGCTGGGCGGATCTGTTGGACAAGGTCCTCACCGAGGTCAGACATGACCTGTTCCGCACGCCGCTTGAACGATGCAAAAGATGGACCCCTGTAGCCACGACCGTTGTAGATCGGGAGTGGAGGCAGTAGACGCCGCTCTCCCTGCTCATTCAGCATGGCGTTGCCATCAAGGTCCTCCAGTTCAACGAGGATTTTCGTCATCGGGCACTTGCGCTTCCTCCCCATGTTGGTCGTGGTCAACCTGAGATGGCAGCACGCCCTCTACACTTTTCCGTTTGTACTAGTGACTCCTCCACGTGGCTGCATTGTTGCCCTGCACTGCTTTCTGTCACGTCTGAGTCTCTTTTTGTCCAACCATCCTGCTCGCAGCGCCATTTGTGATGGGGTGAGGTAGTAGGATTTGGAGAATTAAGATTAGATGGTGGTCGGACTTAGTGAGACTGAGACTCGTTCATGTTGAGCTAAACTTTTATTTCTAACAAAACTAGAAAGTAGAAATCAGAAAGCAGAAAGCCGAAACAGAAAGCAGTACAGGGTCTCCAAAACCCGCGCAGTTTAGGTTAAAAAAAAAACTGTTTTCCTCCAAGGCACCGGTGCCAGAAGTTAATTGCTGGTACTGTGAGTCTTGCACGTTTGGTAAAAAAAGAAAGTCTGCCACGCGAGCAGCGGTACTTATAGAGGCACGCTGCTGTCTCCGCGTTGGTACAAAGTCCACGCGTCGGTGCAAAGTTCAGCGTCGGTACGGGGGTCTGGCACTGATATAAATGGCAAATCCGTATTATAGTACTGCCAGCCCTAGGAGCTAGAATATCTTCTGAACTACATAGTGTAAAAATATAATCGTTAAATATAAATTTAAGAACTTTTACCAGCTGTACTCTGGATTTAATTTGAGATTATGGGCTATTAGTGGAAAGTTTATATTTATTCTTAAAGCGGTCTCAGAAGTGCCACAGAAAATCAAAAAGGCTACTAAATCGCCATTATCACTCTGATCGGTTATAATTAACCTAAAAACATATGCATTACAAAAAACTATTACCTGGGCCAAATCTAACCATGCTAAATACTAAGCAATGGTGTTGTAATTTGGCTACAATACATGGTCAAAACCGATATACCATACAACACGTACACTGAGCTATCGCGTACACAACACTTAACGCTGCGTTTGGCAGGGCACCGCGAGCGGCGCACGTCATAGCTAGCAGTCGACACGAGTGAAATCCGAGAAGCAATGGTCATAAGTGCTATCGGCCTAGGTACACAGAGGAACATCGGGTTCACTCTGTTACACACGCACACACACACACACACACATCACACTCACACACACACTCCCTCGCCCACCCAACCGATTTCTTTCGACAATACCGAATTCGAAGATGGGCGTCTTTTTGTGCCAAGTATGCATTTTAAATGAGTTAAAGATGCGCATCACTGATCTGCTAAGAGTCGTTAAGTTCATATGTTTATTGTTGACAAGTCTAAAGTCAATACGACTGGACTGCATGAACTTGACTTTACGAGTTTTATACCCTCGAACTCGGTCAGTCCCCTTGAACTCAGTCAGTCTCGCGTTGTCACCAATCACTGCGGGCAGGCTAGCTGCGTGAGGAATCAAGCTGGGTCTTCACAGCCAAATCTACAAGCAGAGAATTCTAATTTGACCTAAGGAATATAGCCTGTTAGATGGTCTGTAATTTTTTTTTTTTTTTTTTTTTTTTTTTTACCGTACTGCCGCCTGTCGTAAAGTTAAAATCAGTTTACGGTCCAGCACACAAATTCACTGATCTGTGCAGACTGAGAGGACGTCAGCCCGTGTTGCCATGGAGACGCTGCAGGCCGCCCAGTCACGTGCTAGCCGTGCGGTGCATGGTGGGCCAGACGTGGTGCACGTGAAGACGGAGCTGCAGGCTGTACTGCTGGATGACGTCACGATCCGCCAACACGGGGAGAGAGCTGCCAGGGAAGGGGAGGCAACTGCCTTCTTTTGCAAGGTAACGGACGTTTTTGTTGTTCAGTGTGGGCTGGTACGATCTGGTGAGGTTCGATTGGTTCAGGCTCAGTTAAATTCGGTTTGGTTCGGTTCGGTTGATTTGATTCCGTGTGGTCTGGTTTGGTTTGGTTTAGTTTATTTTGGTTTGATTGGTTCGAGACAGGTCAGATGTATGTTAGACTGGTTATGGGTCTCAGTTCTTCCCTCATCATAAGCAGTTGCAGATGTACTGATAAAAAGGTTTGACGAGCAAGCAAGAATATTACAAAGAACTGATCTGAAGCACACAGTCGTTACACCAAACAGAGACACGCTTTTCACCCACTTTTTAGTTTGAATTATTTTCTGTCAGTGTGTAGAGGGTTTGCTGAAGGACTACATTAGTCACGTGACGGAGGGACAGCCGGGGAATCAGCACGACACAACAGTCATGTCCTTTTCCGAGATCACGGCTCAAATGACGAGTTTCAAGACAGAAATTGATGACCTAAAAGCTGAACGGGTTAAAACTGCCAGCGAAACAACCTCAGCTGCCAAAAGTATTGCTGAGTTGCAGACTAAGTTTGCTGCCATGACTGCTGAGCTGACTAAAACTGCCGGCGGAGCTGCTTCCTTCAACACACGAGTGGACAGTCTGACAACTGCAGTGGATACCCTGGCCCGTCAACTGGCATCCTCCAGCGGTATGTATGTGTGCATTGTTTCACTGCCGTTCAAATAACAGATTTAACTCGTTCACTGCGGCGAGTGGACATACACTGCGTTTTCGAAATCAATGTACATTCAATTTCCTAGATCCACAGCCGTACAAGAAACGCTGTAGTAAGGTCCAAAACCACATGCACTGTCTGACTTCGTGTCAGAAATAGAAATGAGAATTTTGTCATAGCATTATATGAAATGTACAAGTTGTCTTTCCACAGATCAAGCGGCGTACTTCCACGTGGGTCTGACACGCCCCAAGTGGGTTAATTCCGCAAAAACACTCGTTCTCGAGAAAGTCATTTCCAACGCCGGCAAGGTCTATGATCCAAAGACTGGCTTCTTCACAGCACCTGTTACAGGAATGTATTTCTTCATAGCAACATTTAGTTCAGGTGAAGAAGGGAAGAATGTCGTTGCTTACATTGTGGACGATAGCCAGGACTATGCATGCGCACGAGCTTCATCCCAGTCTGTCGGTTCTTGTCACGCCGCCATCAAGCTGGATGCTGGAACGAAAGTACGTATCAAAACTGGACCTGATGGACCGTATTCTTTTGGCAAACAGGAAACATCTTTCTCTGGCTTTCTGGTTGCACTTAAACCCTAATACGTTGAGACTTAACTCATTCGAGACATGGTGCACACGGATACGTGACTTTTTGCCTCGTATAAAGTTTGTGAATTTCGACCTTTAACTCATTTGAGAACGTGCAGCACTGCTGCACGTCTCAAATGAGTTAAAGGTCGAAATTGCTGAATGTTGTATTTATTCTCTCAGCACAACATCGAACTTGATAGTTTAATGGTGGTGCCGCCAGCTATTCTGGTCGATCAATATTGTCTGAGGTTTTATTGTGTATGCCCATACGTATTTCCATACAGTAATAGACTTATGGTATGATTTATTGTGAGCATAGCTAGATGGACCATCTTTTCTGGAAACTTTGCGTTAGTGTACAATTAATAGACTTGGTGAACAGTTAATAAAACTAACATTCAAAGTTCCCAGAAAAGAGCTCACATCCCTAGATTTGCACATGTTGTTTTTCGAACAACGTTATGATTGATACAATTAGCTGATATAGAGTTTTGAGACATTTGCCTATTTATGCATGTATACTTTTAGAGATGACTGCTTTCTTTATTTTAATGCATCGCATCCTAAAGGCATTGTTTACCGCACATGATAGAAAAGAGCTATTTTAAAAAAAAAAAAAAAGGTCTTGTGTGATACCGATTATTTACATGTTTTATTTGTTGTAATGTTCAAGTATTACTTTTTGTATATACGTTTTTCAGTTAATTGATTGTGATACATTGTTATTGCAGCGTTTTTCATTTTAATTTTTTTTTCTTCTGATTTTTGTTATTATTGTAAGTTTACAGACAGTTCATTTGTTCAATGCTGTAAAACGTGGGACTGTTTCCTAGCCTCCTCAGTATCAGTATAGATTACTGAGGCTCAGTCGATTGCCCGGCGTTTCAATTCCAGTTTCGAGCTTTTGTTGCCAGTCTTCTCTAAGTCATCTAATTGTAGATACACTTTTATTTTCGTGTGACATCAGCGTTTCCTTGCTTTACTGTTATTTACACAATATGTTTGCTGCAGCGTCAAACAGGCTGAACCGCCCGCACTTTGTTGCATGTCTTAAATCTCCTCGTGCGAAGAACGGCAACTCTAGGCTTATTAGTGGAGATCAGTGGAGAGAGAACAGAGTTTTTCCCCTTCACCTAAACAGCTGAATTATAAGAGACTCCGGCCACCCACACCCCCACCCTACCCCCGCTCATCCACCTTTTCCGCAATCCTTCTACACCCTCCCCGCACTCGGTGTTTGTCTCTCTCGATCAACGGCTAATCCAGTCGAGAGAGAACCAGTGTACCCACTCCCACCGTCTCCCCTCCGCCACCTCGAGTGTCGGGAGGATCTGGGGGGGGGGGGGATCCTAAGCGTTCGCCCCCCCCCCCCCCACCAGACCCAAAATTCTTTAAAATGCTATAACAAAGTCCCTTTTTGGGATGTTTAGACCTCTCCCTCCCCTCAAACCCCCCCCCCCCCCCCCCCTTCCCCGTTGTTTGATATTTTGGGGAATGGTGAAAGATGCGAGTCTTAAGACTGACACGCACGCGCCTTCTCTCTCTCCCCCCCCCCTCCCCTCCCCCTCCCCACCTCCCCTCCCCTCCCCCCCCCCCCCAACTTCTTGCTTTTCTTTTCGGCCCCTCGAGGCAGGTCTAGTGTTGGGGAGGCCTTTTGTTTCAGGTTGAAGGTCCCAAACACAATGTTGGTGGGGGAGGCGGGTGGTGTGGCCGGTCAAACGTTGCTTCGATGCCAGGCTGGAGGGAGTTGATAAGCCAACAGATCGTGTAGAAGTGGTGGCGGAGGTGGTGGCGGAGAACCGTGGCTGGCTGTAAGGCCTGGGAAGTTAGGGTGGCGGTGGTGGTGGCCAGTGGAGTCTGGGCTTGGGGGTCGGGCGCTGGGACTTGCGGGGGGCGCTGTGGTACCGCAGTGGCAGGCGGAGGTGTGGCGGAGGTGTCGCGAGGAGTGCCGGGTGTCTGGCCTGTTCCCTGATGTAATTGGGTGGTCGTCGGCGGCCATGGCTGGTGGTCTGTGGTGGGGCGGCGCTCTTGTCTAGTGGGGGCTTGTGGCGTGTCAGTGCTGGCCTCTTGTGTTGATGGCGTGGTGGTGGCGTGTCGCTGGAGGAGACTTGGGGGGGTGACTGTGCTGGCCTCTTGAGTTGCCGGGGTGGTGGTGGCGCTTCCTGTTTCTTTACGTTCGACTGGGGGGAGGGGTTGGGGGGGGGGGGGAGATGCCCGTCATCTTTGATTTTGTCTGCTGGACGGCTGATGTCCCTCGGCTGGTAGTCTCTTCGTTGTTTGAAAACCGTTGCTGGCCGTTTCTGGAGAGTAGAGACCAGCAAATGCGCCCGTCTCTAGGAGCCACCGGATGGTGGCAAGGGCGCGGTGATAGTTGTCGCCGTATACCGACAGGATTGCCGGTACGGCGGCCTCTAGTAGTAGCACGAAGTCGTCCAGGTCCATCCTCCGGAGCCGGATCTCTCTCTCTCTCTCTCTCTCTCTCTCTCTCTCTCTCTCTCTCTCTCTCTCTCTCTCTCTCTCTCTCTCTCTCTCTCTCTCTCTCTCTCTCTCTCTCTCTCTGCGGTGTCCGATGTTAGTGTCTCAGATCTTAGTGTTAGTGACCACTGCCCCGTGATTTGTTGCTGGTCTATAAAACTCCCCAAATTAAAGAAACATCGTCATACCACAACAACCTACAGGTCGTTAAGCATTTCAGTCGTAATGAGTTTCTACACGATCTTAATAAGACTCCTTTTGACGATGTCCTTCTCACAGATGATCCAAATATTGCGCTGTCCACTTGGTACAGATTATTCCTTGGAGTATTAGACAGACATGCGCCGATTAGAACAAAAAGAGTAAAGAGTGAGATACTCCCCCCTTGGCTGACAAATGAAATGATGCATGCCATGTCGGTGCAAAATGACCTAAAAAGAGAATGAAGAACTTTGATGAATTTAAAAAGCAGCGAAACCGTGTGAGGTCAATGGTGCCAGCCGGAAGGAAAGACTTTATCCGCAACACTGTCAAGAACAACAAAGATGTGTCAGCAGTGTGGCGGGTACTGAATTCGATCACTCGAGGCAATAGCAGTAGGTCAACAACCATCCCCAGTAATCTCTCCGCCGACACATTCAACGAACATTTTTTGTCTGTTGCGGATTTGATGACTACTCCTAGTCGTGATACAGAGGCTGACATATGCCCCGATTACTTAGTTAATTTATGCAACAGAAAAACAACTGGCACTCCACTACCATTTAATATCCCCATACTTGCTGTGCACGAAGTGGGCAAACTAATTAGTGACCTAGCTAATAAGAAGTCCTCCGGCCATGATGATATGAACCCACAAATATTAAAGTTGTCTGTACCATACACCATAGAGACCCTTACTTATATTTACAACTTATGTATTCAAAAGAATGTATTCCCTACAGACCTCAAAGTTGCAAAAGTCGTTCCACTGCCAAAATCAAAAGATCGTACTGACCCTAACAACTATAGACCCATTTCTCTGCTGTCAGTATTATCTAAACCCCTTGAAAGGCATATACATAAACACATGTCTGACTACTTAGAATCGCGAAAGTTGCTACATTCGTCTCAGTCAGGATTTCGCCCTCGGCACTCATGTCATACGGCTCTGAGCAGATTAACAGACACATGGCTCTCAAATATGAAGCTGACAGGTGTAATGTATCTTGACTTTAAAAAGGCTTTCGACTTAGTGAACCATGCGATATTGATTTCCAAACTTAAGCAATATCTTCGAAACGACATGGCTGTTTCCTTTTTTATGTCATACCTCGAAAACAGAAAACAGTAAGTAATTGCTAATGGAGCCTACTCTTCTACTAAAGATGTTAAACTCGGGGTTCCGCAGGGGTCAATCTTAGGTCCTCTTTTATTTTGTATTTACATCAATGACCTGCCTCTAAGTCTCACCTACGAAGCAACACAGTGTGATATGTTCGCCGATGATACCTCAATCCACACAGCTAACAAAGACATACTTGAAGTTGAAAACGGCCTTCAAAAATGTCTCGACGATATATCAGCATGGTGTAAAGTCAAATCAATGATTCTGCATCCTACTAAAACACAATCTATGATTACTGCAACACCCCAAAAGCACCAGTTAAAACCTTTTAATCTTAATCTATCACTCGGCGACGACATCATAGAACAGGTAGCCGAACATCGTCTATTGGGGGTCACAATTGACAATCAGCTGAGGTAGCAGATGCACATTGACAATGTCTGTAAAACGGTCTCTAGAAATGTCTTTATGTTATCGAAATTAAAGTATTACACAGATAGTGAAACCAGAAAATTGTTCAGTAATGCACACATCATGTCACATATAAACTACCCATCGACGGTGTGGGATTGTTGCAGTGATGTCCACTTAAAAAGACTAAATTCTTTACATAGGAGAATGGCAAAATTAATTCTTCCCGACCCGCACTTGACGACCGAGGAAAAACTCAGTAAAGCTGGATTCCTGCCCCTTGACCTTCAAAATCATTTTAAATATAACAAAGGGGTACTGATGTTTAAAGTGTGGAACCATAGCACTCCAGAATATCTAACAGAGTTGTTTAAAAAATCAGATTCCTGCTATGGGAACATGAGGGGTCTTTATATTGTTCCAAAACCCCGAATAGATATATTTAAATCTACTTTGTCATTTGCGGGTTCCACACTATGGAACTCACTCCCACATCACGTTAAAGCCACTCCGACATTATCTCGTTTCAAGGCCAGTCTTTATAGGTATCTGACATTACTCAAATAATAATATCTAGTTATTCGTAGACACACGAATGTACGTGTATATTCTAACAATCATGTGTATGTGTGTGTGTGCGTGTGTGTGTGTATGTGTGTATGTGTGTGTGTGTGATGGTGTGTCTGTGATGGTGTGTCTGTGTGTGTGCGTGTGTGTGTGTGTGTGTGTGTGTGTGTGTGTGTGTGTGTGTGTGTGTGTGTGTGTGTGTGTGTGTGTGGACGCGTGAGTGCGTTTGTGCGCGGCGTATGCGCGTGTTTGTGTTTAGTGGACTATATATTTTGCATCACTGTGCTTTGATGTCCCTGTTTTATGTATATTTTGTACTTAGTTAGTCGTAGTTGTAGCAACGGCAGGTACGAAAAATGACATAGTCACTGACTGTGTTAATATCTTCACCGTTGTAAAATAAAGATTCATTGATTCATTGATTCTCTTCGTCTGTCCATTCCCTTTCCCCGTATGATATTGTCCGGGATGGAGACTGGTGGTGGGGAGGATGAGAAGTCCGTCTCCGATGGTGGTTCTGAAGAGTCGTCGTGCTCTGTTTCTATCAGTGGAGACGATGGAGGGGGGGGGGGGGGTTGAGCGGCGGCTGCTGCTCCCTCTTGGAGGTAGTCTTCTTGGGGGCTGGCGCCCTTTCCGAGTCTTGATAGGATTTGTCTGACTTCTGGCGATGGAGGCCGGGGGGAGCCTTAGAAAAAAAAACTCTACCATTCAAGTTGGCGGGTGGGCCGGTGGTCGTGGCTGTATGGTCCGCTGTGCGGGAGCAGGGTTCCACGTTGGCTGTTCGTGTCTTTGTATCGGGGGAGACATTGGCGGCGCTCTGTAGGTCTTTGTCTCCCTCTGGTTCGTGGCTTGAGGCGACTGTGGCAGGCTGCTCATATATTCCTCCACTTGTTGTCGGTTGTTCTTCCTTCTGTTCGCCCTGACAAGGGCGGGTTGATGTTTCCTTGAGGCTGTATGCTGTGGAGAGCTCCGGGCGCGGGTGTCCGGCGCCGTTCGCCGGGCCTTGGTCTGTGCTGTGCCTTGGTCTGTGCTGTAGACTATTCGTTGGCTAGAGCGTAGCGCGGAGGTCCGTACGCTGTGCCTGCTGCGCGCCGAATGCTCATGTGATGATCCGGCCGGCTCAGCCTGTGCACTGAATGATTTTTTTCACTGACAGTAAGGGCCCGGGTAGCCGCTTGAATACGTTGAGCCTGGTTAAACTCTAAATTCACCCAAATGTGGGAATTGTCCACTGTAGACTACACCAGATGTGTAAAACAAAGGTGGATCCTAATAGTCCAAGGTAGGCGCCAAGCTATTCTGGCACTATCTTTGAACTTAACTAACATGGGCGTTCAACTTTTTATATCTTGGTTTGAAGTCAGTCAGGGCGAAATGGGTTAACCCATTTAACCCACACGGTCGCATTTCCCAAATTTTCGAGATGTGTCACCTAACGACTATGTACCATTTGCAGGAGATGGATCGACCATGATAATTCAAGGGTAGTGCCAGATTAGCTTGGCGCCGTCAGGCGCCAAGCTATGTGACGGCGCCAAGCTAATCTGGCACTACCCTTGGATTATCATGGTCGGTCCATCTCCTGCTGTAGTGCATCGGGGTTAAATGGGTTAACTTATTCAAGAGGTGCCACATACACTTACGCGGCTTTGTGCCGCGTAACCGGATGCGGCACGTCTCAAAAGACTGAGTACGGTGACGCCGACAGCACAGCGCCTCTATGCCATTATGTTATAAACCCCAACCTTATTTTATGTTTTAATAGAAGATCATAATACACTACACACGTGTATGCTTTCCACTTCACACGCATGCGTGCAAGAAGTAATAATGGGAAGGTGGTAGCTCAGCCTGAGGACACGGAGGGAGACAGACCCAGGGCCATATATTGATAGATCCGATTTCTGTTTAAAGTGGCATGTTTTATTAACGCACTGTACAGTTGTTTGCACAATCATATTGAAAGACAAGGACGGCTTCTTTTAGCCAGCCATAATCTCCCCTGTATTGTTGTTCTGCGAACGCCGGCACCTGCAAAGCAGAAGACGTTCTGTGACAGTTGCTGACATGATTTACTTTAACTTTTTACTGACATTAACCCCTCCCCCCCCCCCTTTTTTTTTTCTTTTTTTTTTACTGCTCAGAAAGAAAATTTGGACATTATGCTATAGTGTCACTGGCAAGAATGTATAGACGTGCATTGAATATGTATATCCAAGAATGTAATTTGTTTGACAATAGCCCTACGTCATCATTATGTGTGTGTGTGTGTGTGTGTGTGTGTGTGTGTGTGTGTGTGTGTGTGTGTGTGTGTGTGTGTGTGTGTGTGTGTGTGTGTGTGTTTAGATGTGTGTGTGTGTGTGTGTTTAAAACCGGTTTTACCTCTTTCTTTTATGAACTGTGAGCTGGTACAAGATTATCGTTTTTAGGACAATAAATACTGATCTTGAGTCTTGAATCATTAATTTATCTAATAGGATGGTGTATGCGTCTTTAAATGCGCATACTGACGTTTTGATCAATATTTGCTTACGTAGGAGCGCAGACACACGCGTGACAACTCTCCATTGTCTTTACAGAGCCATCGTGAACTCAGTTTATGGGAAGTAGCATATTGCAATCACCTGCATAGTCTGACTCACAAGGGACAGGACGAAATAACTTGAACACGGTATGCGTGTACAGGTCTATGATTTTGGACCTTACGACTAGGGCCGGAAGGTCCAAAATCACAGACCATTACAAGCTGTTTGTCTTCGCAGTTTGTTTTACAAGATGCTTGTTTAAGATGTAGTGTGCGAGCTGACATGGAGTGGGCCCGGGTGCAAGGTACACGTATGCTTCAAATAAAGACTACATACAACAAACTAGCCGCAAATTATTGTGTGCAGTAGATGTATTTAACATGGAAAAAGTTCCATTATAATACTAATACTAATACTACTACTAATAATAATAATATAATATTTGAATGTGTATGTTGATATTGTACATATTATACGTAGCAATAATATGTATGTGTTCTATGCTATGCGGGCTTTTTGGGGCCCCATTTCACACGCTGGCAGCTGCGATACGTCATAATTTGAAGTTAAATTCTCGTGTGACGTCAAGTAATGACGCACCACATCTGCCTCTGAGACGGTGTCGGTAAAGAGCCTGCATATAATATTTTAGTAACTTTACTTAAGTTTTGTTTCATCTCACCTCACTTATAATACACATCGTAGCCAGAAAAAAAGGTTTCTTGTCATCTTATTATATTCAAAGTTTACTGTATGCTTCTGTAAAAAAAAATCTGACTTCTCTACGATCATCACTGCCAAGTGAAGGCAAAAGAGAGTAATTCAATTTTTATGAAAAGCAAGATTTTCATTGTATTACAATAAAAATTTTGTTTTTCACAAAAATTAATGGGCTCAGTTACTGTCTTTAGCTTTCACCGGGCAGATTTACACCTGGTGCGGCAGATAACATCGGGTCGCTTAGGAAGTGGGGTCTGTTGCTATAGCGGAGCGCATTACACAGTGGTTTGCGCAGGACTGACATAAGCCCGCTCATGCAACTCCGACTTGGTTCACGGGACAACACAAATTGTGGCGTCCGCCCCGCGCAATCATTTAGGGTCAGGGTGACACTGCCAGTCTGGACAGAAAAAGTTTTTTAAAAGGTAGAAAGGTCAGTGACATGGCTGTTAAAAAAGGCTTCATTTCAACTTTTGCCCTTTTGAGGCGGCATAGACGTAACACAAATTGATAAGGCAGAAGATGTATGCTTACACAGTACACTGTCAACTTGCCAACTGCTGCACCACCTTGAACACGAAAGTCGTAAATAAAGAAAGTAACGCATGGCGTTAATGTGTTAATCCCTTTACTGCCGAGACTAAAAAGTGAAAACAATCCAACTGCAAGAGACTATAGATCCTCATGTGTCCCAGCGACTGCGGGGACTCACGAGGATCTATGCCTCTTGCTGAGACCAATTTGTATCCATATTTCTTGGACGATTTTGGCTTTTAGTCGTTGAATTCACAGCGATTTCGGAAACAACAGTTTACGTACAGTGGCAGAGAAGGTGTTAAACCGAGATCTTTTTTTTTTTTTTTAAATACATATATAATAAAAGGTTGTTGTATAAACTGTATTGTTTTATGCGGGGACATTTGGGCTGCAGTCCAAGGGAGGTGTATTGTTAAAAGACCAGCTTTACCCGACCTGGAACACCAAACAGTGTAGATTTACTCTTGATGTAGTCTCAGTACACTCTTTGCCGTATCATCTACTTGTCAAATACTGACTCGATTTGACTCCAGAAATAAAGAGACGTATGCCTATATCAGTACCCATCAGGTCTTCGGACCGACGTCGGCCGCAGATGGCCCGCGCACGCACGGCCGTGCGCGGTCCATTCGCGACTGACGTTGGCCCGATGATCTTTACGCACGAGGTATAACTACGTAAGTACCTCAGTGGCGCCAAACGACGGTATACAAAGCGGGCCGTTTTTTCACCATTTTGGTCGCGGCCTGTTTGTAGGCCTACTTTATCGGACTAGACGGTTATTAGTTGTAGCCATGGTTTGAGACAAAGAGATTTCAAAGCTAACAGTTCCAATTAGGAACCACTGACAAGCCGAATAATAAGGGGTGCAGATTCAGGACTGCCAATTACAGATAAATCCGTAGTGTTCCGTTTCATATCCATTCAGTACCGGAATTTTATTGAACTGTCACGTGCATAAAAGTACGTACTCCTGGCAGTGCTCGCGAAACGAAATAAAGCAGTGACTATGTTATGTATTGTAATAAATAAATAAATAAATTTAATAAATACAATAAATACAATAATAATAATAATTAAACACAATAATAATAACTAAATAAATAAATGAATAAATAAATAAGTAACAAGGGAAACAATGATTTAGATTGTATCAATCCAATCGGTTGGTTGGTTGGTTTGTTGTACATTGCTTAACGTCCAGACAGCAACAAGACTTTCTCAGGA
Organism: Semisulcospira habei; assembly: GCA_036245525.1. Lineage (NCBI taxonomy): Eukaryota > Metazoa > Mollusca > Gastropoda > Semisulcospiridae > Semisulcospira > Semisulcospira habei. The sequence goes on from BTPG01000006.1 coordinate 63,294,083, forward strand.
CGTGCCTGCACTGCTTGTGAAAAAAAAAAAAAAAAAAAAAAAAAAAAAAAAACCAACTAAAATTAAACAAAATATTGAATGTATGTCGCCATCCGGTCTAATACGCTAAATAAACCTAAGACCATTTAGCAACACACATCCATTATCATGAGCTACAGACATCGCAGACAGTAAGGAGAGTATAAAAAAGGAAAATACAGGTGAATGGACCAAGGGTAGACAGAAACACATGCCCCAGAATAGAGGGGAAATCCCACCCTATGGGGCTGTCTAGGGTGACCTTGGGAACTAAAAAGTAGTTAATCCCACCCAAGTCCCCCCAGGGCAGATCCGGCTGGGGGAAATGTATATTGATGTACAACTATACATATTGTATCAATCGGGAGTACTCACTGTCGTAGATGATCTAAATTAACATGATGATCATGTTAGGATTGTAAAAATCCCATGTAACCATTCGGTCCACAGAGCCTAATATGAACAAACGTTTTCACTGAAAAGCCTGAGAATAAGAAAAAGACATGTTTTTAGTATATAGGGAAGTACTTGAATCGACTTTAAACTTGACTCGTTTAACGGTTACTGACATTAACGGATAGTAAATAGACACTCAACATTCATGTAAAGACTTTAGCATATGTGATAAATTGGACTACTGCGCATGTGGGCATTTTAAGAATGCATTAAACAATGTTTGACCACTCGACAAGTGCCTAGTACGGCGTAATACATGTATGCTTATGCAACATTGCTATCATGAGCTTTGAATCCTAGCCTCATAACGACTCTTCCCTCGCCCTCGACATTGACAATCACAGAACACTACCCACTTCAAAGAGGCCGCGTAGAGTCTGACGAGCCCATGCAAATGCTCAGTTTTATATCAGTGTGTTTTCATTTCGGTTCAAGGGGTCATTTCCAGGCTTGACGTCAGTCTGACATTATGGTCACATATCCCACCTTTAAATAATCAATGAAAATATATGTGCAAGAGGCACAGATTCTCATGAGCCCCCGCATTTGCGGGGACTCATGCGGCGAATCTATGCCGGCCTCTTGCGGAGTTCATTTAGCTCTACGACCCTCAAGCGGAACAGATATCGATTTTTAACGTAAGCTAGAGCAGATTACGATATATGTCCGTATAATCCTCCGGGTATTTGTTCAGCGTTTTGTGGGCCATCTTTAATTTCACTGATCACCGCGCAGTGAAACTATGGCAGCAGGCGCAAGTGAAGAAATGCCGGCCCGGGGTGCCGCCTCGTGATTTCATTTGTACCTTACACCGGCTCACAGGTGGGCTGGTCTGTGATTTCGGACCTTACGGCGCCAGCGCCGTAAGGTCCAAAATCACAGACCGGCCACAACGGTCGACTGACAAGCGGAAGTCAGAGTGAAAGTTTAAAGGCGCCATCCCTAGCATATTCAGCATATCCTCTGTTTCATCTCCACTGTTGGCGAAAGACGGCGCGTGCTGATCTTGTGTTTAGTCATCTGTGCCGTGCTAGTTTAGCCTAGAGCGGTGTAAATACAACTTTTCAAGAACAGTTGAAAATGAACGCGGCTTAGAAGTTTGAAATTAACTGTTTCCCCGCCATAAAGGCTTGTACCTTGGGCCAGTTCTGAAAAAATATTCCACTGACCATGTTCGATCATAATAGTTCCGGTGTCGTGCCTGATTATCTTGTCAAGCCACTCAGCGAAGTTTGGAGCTGTCGGCCTCAGTGGCGGTCTACCGAATTTCTGGAGATAGAGCGACTATGATGGTGATCAAAGGTAGTGCCAAATAGCTGGGCACTCAGACCATGATAGTTCAGTGGTAGGGGCAAAATTCGACACCTACACCATGACATTTTTTTTTTTAAGTTGCCAGAATAGCTTGGTGCCTTGGCATAACCTTTGAACTATTGTAGGACGTGACATCAGGGATTGACTGATTAACGTGTTGGTCTCTGAGGAGACTTGCTCAGTAATACTAATACCATTAACCTCTTCACTGCTGAGAAAACGGTATACTACCCATCCTGCATCTACAACAAAGATTGACACAGTCTCTGACCACTGGCTGTGGACTTATTAACCCATTTAGCCCCGAGTCCCCACAGCAGCAGACTGATTGACCATGATAATTCAAGGGTAGTGCCAGATTGAATTACCCTACCCTATTGAACTACCCTTGAATTATCATGGTCAATCCACCTCCTGCAACTAGTACATGTTAAGTAACATTTCCAACATTTGGGAAATGCATCCGTGCGGCTAAAATGGTTAAAGATGCATTGAGCAGCAATACAATTGCTTTGAATATTTGTCCTATCTTAACTAAGACTTGTCCGCCCATCTTTTCGCTAGCCAGAGGTGCATTAAAGACTTTTTCGCGCAGTTGGGGACCCAGAACTATTTAACTGACGTAACTGAGTAAGGAGACGAGGAGATGCTAGAAAACTTCCAGTGTACATGTGTTTATTTTCAAACTTCATAACTGAACAAAAGTTATCCCCAGTAGTAAAACGTCTTCTTCGGGCCAACAACGGCCGCAGTGGGCCCGCGCACACCCGTGCGCGGGCCCACTGCGGCCATCGTGGGCGCAAGGACCTTTGCTTAACTGAGATATTCGTCTTTTTGTGCACCATACCGCAACATGCCAAGAACGTATAATATTATTATTAACTTAGAACTGTTATTGCTTATTATTAACTTTCTTACGTTTATTGCTTGTACAGTGCCGCTTTAAGCAGCGTGCACAGTGTGTGGCTTGCACCTCGGTGTGTCAGCTCAGTTTTCCCAGTGTTATCTGCCTGACCTTTCGTTGGGTCATCTGACTTTACACTGCGCCCGGTTTTTTTGCTGTCAGCCGTTATCGCAAACACAACTTGAAACCACTGAACAGTAGCTCTCTCTTTCAGAGAAGGGTTAGGGAGGAGGGGGGGGGGTCGGGGGGGAGGAGAGAGAGAGAGAGAGAGAGAGAGAGAGAGAGAGAGAGAGAGAGAGAGAGAGAGAGAGAGAAATGAAACTTTATTTTTCAAGGATAAATGATTAGGTACCTTCAATGGCCTTTTTTCAATCAGAGAGAGAGAGTGTGCGTCTTTGTGGGGGGCGGTGGAGGGGGGGGGGGGGAAGAGATTGCTTTCAAGTTAGTGTCTCGGTGCGTAAGCCTCATCTCGAAATTGTAGTGATGACTTGTAAGCGTCCTTTATTGTGCTCGTGTGCGTGCGGGTCTGTGTGTCGGTGATAGAGAGAACAATGTTGATGAATGAATCAATCATTCGATGAATTAATGAATGAATGAGTCAATGAATGTAGTCAGTTACACAACGATACAAAATCTAGACTTGCTTACATTCTATTCATTAACCCATTCAGCCCTGACGCACTACAGATGGGTCGACCATGGTAATTCAAGGGTAGTGCCAGATTAGCTTGGCGCCTGTCGGCGCCAAGCTAATCTGGCACTGCCCTTGAATTATCTGGTCGATCCAACTCCTGCAACAGGTGCGTAGTCATTAGATGACGCCTCCAAAATTTGGGAGATACGGCCGCCTGGCTGAATGTGTTAACACTGTGACAACGACAAGCCCAAGCAGAAGGAGAACCAGACCACAATTGAAGAGACAAATTTAACCCATTTAACCCCAAAGCCGCACTTCCCAAAATTTGGAGGCGCCACCTAACGACTATGTACCTCAGTGTTGCAGGAAATGGGTCGACTGTGATAATTCAAGCGTAGTGCCAGATTAGCCAGAACAGGCTGGCTTCAGAGTTGGAAGAAGCACTGTAGAGCAGATTTTCAACTGCCGCGTCCTGATCGAGAAACATCTGCAGCATCAGCGCGAACTCTACCACAACTTCATTGATTTCAGGAAAGCATTTGATCGCGTCTGGCACGACGGACTCTGGCAAGTCATGAGATCGTTCAACATAGAGGAGGGACTGATCCAAATGATAGAAGCGCTTTACAAGAACGCCTGCAGCGCGGTTCTACTTAACAATCAGTCAGGCGAGTTCTTCAGGACGACGATCGGTGTCCGTCAAGGATGCCTGCTCTCTCCTGTCCTTTTCAACATATTCCTGGAGAAGATCATGCAGGAAACCCTCCACGACCACCATACTTCAATCTCTATTGGTGGCAGATCCCTGTGCAATCTTCGATTCGCAGACGACATTGACCTCATGGCAGGCAGCAATAGTGAGCTCCAAAACCTGACGGACAAACTTTCAAGTAGCGCAGGGTCTTATGGCATGGAGATCAGTACGGATAAAAGCAAAGTGATGATCAACACCACAAGCGACAGCAGCAGCAACATTCACATGAACGGCCAGAAGCTAGAAGAGGTCAATAGCTTCAAGTACTTGGGAGCCACCCTGTCCAAAGACGGTAGTTGCATAGCAGAGATCCGTATCAGGATAGGTACAGCAACATCCGCAATGGCCAGGCTGGACAGGATATGGCGAAGTAACTCCATCAGCTTCACCATCAAGTACAGGCTTTACAAGTCCCTCGTAGTGTCTATTCTACTCTACGGCTGTGAGACTTGGACACTGCTTGCAGACTCAGAAAAGAAAATCCAGGCCTTTGAGAACAAGTGCCTGAGGAAGTTGCTCCGCATCTCGTACCGCGAGCACAAGACCAACGAATATGTACGGAGCATCGTCACTTCCCTGGTGGGCCCACATGAACCCCTTCTGGCAACCGTGAAACGGCGCAAGCTTGCTTGGTTTGGCCACGTGACCCGACACAACACCTTGTCCAAGACTATCCTCCAAGGCACTCTCGAAGGAAGTCGTCGGCGAGGTCGTCAGAGAAAGAGTTGGGTCGCAAACATAAAAGAATGGACCGAACTCGAGATGCCAGACTTGCTTGCCACCGCCCAAAATAGAACTCAGTGGAGAGCACTGTCTGTTGCTGCTGCCTTTCAGTCCCCCCAACGCCCAGTTCGGGCAAGGGACTGATGATGATGATGATGAGCTTGGCGCCAATAGGCGCCAAGCTAATCCGGCTGACGCTACGCTTCAATTATGTTCGTCCGTCGATCCCTTCTACTGCTGTACTGAGTGCGCCGACAGGCGCCAAGCTAATCTGGCACTACCCTTGAATTATAATGGTCGACCCATCTCCTGTTGTAGGGCGTCAGACCTGAATGAGTTAAACCCTTTCGCTGACGAGTACATATGTACGACATATCGTACATCGAAGCCGATCCAACCGCAAGAGATAGATCCTCATCAGCCCCCGCAGAAGCCGGGACTCATGGAGATATATGCCTCTTGCGGACATTACTTTGCATCTATGTTCTTTGGACGCCTTTGTGCTCTTTAAACTTACGATTTCACAAACACAATGACTCCGCGTCCACTGGCAGTGACTGTGCAGAGGGGGCTGGTGTGTGTGTGTGTGTGTGTGTGTGTGTGTGTGTGTGTGTGTGTGTGTGTGTGTGTGTGTGTGTGTGTGTGTGTGTGCGTGCGTGCGTGCGTGCGTGCGTGCGTGTGTATGTGTGTGTGTGTGTGAGGGGGGTGGGGGGTGGGAGAGAGCAAGGCAGGCGTGAAGATAACCGGAGGGTGGGATGTAATGAGCGGGGTTGCTGGGAGGAAGAAAGGGGTCCTTGGGAGGGGTGTGTATACACCTGAAGACATGATGCAGGTGCCATCAGCGTAAACAAGGCCTGGCGCCTTTACTTTTCATTGACCTTCATCTGGCCGCCTCTCCAGACTTTATAATCACTGCCCCTAATGTTTCACCTTCGGCCAACACCTCACGACCTACTCTAATCTAGGAACATAAATATAAATAGAATGATGTCTGAAAGAAAAACGATCAAATGTATGTACACCCTATATTTCGACTAAAAAAACACAATAAGTCACAACCTTTTCCGATCTCACATCAGTCTTTATCAAAATAAAACAAACTTTACAACAGCCGAATAGCACAGAGAAGAAAAGACCCATAAACTGAATACTGTGCATACAGGAAGGGGCTATATCAGTAAACAGGTCAGCAAGAAGCATACAACATATAACCTTGCGGGGGCTCATGAATATCTCTATGCGTCTTGCAGAAGGAAATGTTTGCCAGCTGTAATTTCAGTCAGATAGTTTATTATCTATATAGCACATACTGCGTTTCTCAGTTCATGGGACATAATTATTATAATACCTGACCGAGAGTGGCTCCACCCTAGATACCGCTAATACACCTGGTTGCGGCAAAAATGCCGGGAGGGGTGTTGAGGCTGAGAGTAAGGGAGGGGCCGGTGGGGTGGGAGGGATGAATAGGCGGAGATGAACTGCTAATAATATAGTCCAGCGCTGATCGTTGTTGTTGTTGTTGTTTTAAAACTCTACCCAATGCACAAATGCCATCGGGCCGACGTCGGCCGCCGTTGCCCCGCGCACGCCCGTGCGCGGGGCAACGGCGGCAGACGTCGGCCCTACGGCCTCTTTGCTCATTGGGTATGTCTCTATTTTCCCACCTCAAAAACAGGAGGGGGAGGTTGTTACCATGGCTCAACATTACCAGTGCTTAGATATTCGCGTATGATGGTCTGTGATTTTGGACCTTACCGCCTCAGAAGAGTAAGGTCCAAAATCACAGACCAGCACACCTTTATTGCCCGGCGGTTTGAGTTTAGGAACTGCAAAGGCCCCAAGTCTGTCTCAAACAGCATTTAACTTTATTTTCAATATAAGGCTAAAATGCCCAAACGGGATTATCAAATGGGCCTACAATATACTGTTGTCCGTCACTGTTCGTGGCCAGATTAGCCAAGTTAACTCTTTTAGCCCCGGACCCTGCAGCTGGAAATGGATTGATCGATGATAATTCAAGGGTAGTGCCAGATGACCTTGGCGCCGCCTTCAGGCGCCAAGCTCATCTGGCACTGACTACCCTTGAATTATCATCGATCAATCCATCTCCTACAACTGGTAGATAGTCGTTAGGCAACACCTCCAAAATTTGAGAAATGGGACCTTGGGGCTAAACTCAAGGGTTAAACTTCTGTTTAAACATTCTTTTCTAAGCGAGATCTACGTCAACAAGTTGTGACGTGGGCGTTATTCAAAGTTACACTGCGATGTTTACTGTTTGCTGAGGTAACAATTTGACCTAATCATACAGATATGTAGTAACTGTCATTTCTAAGCGTGTTTCTTTCTCAAGTCATTTTCTGGTCAAGCTGTTCGAACGTCAAGAGGTCTTGCTTCAACCCTTTTAGCCCCAAGGTCCCATTTTCCAAATTTTGGATATGTTACTTAACGACTATGTACCAGTTGCAGGAGGTGAATTGAGCATGATAAAGGCGCCAAGCTAATCTGGCACTACCCTTGAATTATCATGGTCAACAATCTCCTGCTGTTGGGATTCGGGGCAAAAAGGGTTAAGACTGTGCAGCAAGAGCCCGGGAGAAATTATATTTAGTGGAAACTGTCGTTCGGCACACAGTACATTTAGCCCGTAGGAGCCCAGTCCAGCACATCCCATTACATGCTGCATGTTTATTTGCAACTAAACCAGTGTTATATGCTGCTTTTTTTTTTTTTGCTTTTTTTTTTTTTTTTTTTTTTGTTTTTTTTTTTTTTCTTTTTTTTTTTTTTTTTTTTTTTTTTTTTTTTTACAGAAACCCCACCTGAATAATAGAATATTTAATCGGGCGTTTGCCGATTCCCTTGGACCATTGCTTTTCGCAGGGTGTGGTCGATTGAACGTTCAAGATCCCTTATCAAAGGAATACTAGGCACATAGTGGTTTCACTGCCTGTATTGTGATCGACGATTTTGTAAATTCAACGCAAAAGAACCCCAGCTGTCCATAGAATAGTGATTCAAAGTGGGGCAAGCAAGAGACATAGATCTACACGAGTCCCCGCAATTGCGGGAGGCTCGTGAGGTCTATGTCTCTTGCGGTTGGTTCGAGATCACTTTCTCGGCAGTGAAGGGATTACGCCTGCTGCTCCTCCCGGATGTGACGTCTGTATGATTAAGTTATGTTGTTAACTAGTAAGTTCAGTTCCGCCGTCAAAGTTTGGAGTTTAAACAGCTGAAAAACTGCCCTGCTTACCCTGCTTCCCTTAGGCCGTAAAATCGCAAAATAACATTAAGGAAAGTCCGCTTGACAAATTGACGTAGATCACGCCACACTTCTATTCCAATCCCCAACCAGGACGTCGCTGAACACTGAAATGAAGTTTATATCTGGGTGGGGGATGGGCTGATGGAGGAGCTGGGGGTGTGGGTGGGGAGGTGGGGGGGGGGGATGTTTCGGCGTGGAGACGGATTGGTCATGTTAGCTCAAGGGTTGTCCACTAAAGACTATTGTACAGTTCAGGGGACAGATGGATCATGATAGTTCAAAGGCGGTGACCAGAATAGCTTGGCGCATGTAGTCGCCAAGCTATTCTGGCACCACCCTTGAACTATCATGATCCATCCACACCTTACTGTAGTGTACGGAGGGCTAAAAGAGTTTAAAAAGGAGGTCAACGAGACAATTATACATTCCACTGTATGCCCGTCGGCAGTTTTGACCTGAGGTAATCTGACAACAGATCTCCTTCATTGCGTGTCCTGCCGACAGGCGTCACTTGGGATATCAGTCGGTTCATCGGCTCGTGCTGTATAAACGTCAGTCATTGATGACATCAAGACAAACTCGTAACATTTACGTCACAAGTAAAGGAGAGAAGTGACGAAGCAGTGACGTAACGAATCTCCATATATACATACGTCTTTTTCATTTCGGTCATCTCGTTCTATCATCATTTATGTCACCTTTCGGCCTTGAGGGTAGTGGGGGTGGGTGCGAGTAAGGTGAAGGCGGAAGGCGGGCGAGATTGTTGAGGGATATATTAAACGGGTTAAAGTAGACAAATTCGTTTTGTTCTCGATATGACTCGATATACATTACGTATTTCAAATTCTTTGCTAATTTTGTCATCTTATTCAGTCATCACACAAGTCATTTATCTTGAGTTGAGGAGGTAGTGTGGCGCATGAAATCTTTGAGGGATGCACTGATAGACCTGTGGGTCTCCATATACAGATTTCATCTTCCTGTCACTTCATTAACCCATTTGCTACTGAGAAACTATCTAACTGCAAGAGGTATAGATCCTCATGAGCCCCCGCAGTTGCGGGGGCTCATGAGGATCTATACCTCTTGCTAAAACCATATGTGCCCAATATTCCTTTGACGGCTGGGGATCTTAAACGTTGAATCGACAATGATTAAAAAAAAAAAAAAACAATCTTCATCCATTGTCAGTGAAAAGGTAAAGTCATTCTTCATGAGGAGGTAGTGGGGAAGTGCACCAACATCACCATACACAGTATTATGCAACTATACAGAGCGGAGGCATTTAGAAAGAAGTCCCCAGCGGAGAAAGAAACACGCTTAGAAAAGCCGGGTACAACACAATTTATTAATATTTCGGGTAAATACCCTTTGTCAAAATAGACAAACAAACAGAGAGATTAGCCGCTACTTATCTTCATTCGCAGAAGGAATGTGGCAACTCCTGGATTGGAGGCATTTGGGCTTTACGGTTAGTGAACGGGTCAGGTCAACCACTACGCGTTACTGAACCCGGTACGATTGTTAGCGAAGCGGGCGTGTTGTGTCATCAGTTGTCAAAGAGCTTATCTTGCCTGACTCAGCCAGGTCACTGCGTTCCTCCCCAATTGTTGCCTTGCCACATCTGTTTGAGGAAACTACCCCAACAGTGTGTAGCACTTCAGTCCATGCTAGATGTCTCTCCGGAGAGACCTGAAGATGGCAGTCAGCGCCGTGTCATCAGCCTCTATCTCTTTTAGTCCCCCCCCCCTCCCCCCCCCCCCACACACACACCCTTTTTCCATTTGTCATGTGCATGACGTCAGCCCGACTCGTTATTGTATTATATTGAGCAACATTTTGCTTGATATAGTGCAGTTAACAGGCAGATGTGATTACGAGACCCCAGTCAAAATGTCAGTGTTCGAACGATGACATTTTGATGATTCAGTCGGGTCAAGTAATCACATCTGTCGGTTATCGGCACGGCACGATATCAAGCAAAATGTTGTTCAAATATAATTTATGTACCCAGTCCAAAACAAAACTGTGCCTTGCGTCTTCATTTTGCGGCCGATTGCAGTGTTCAGACATTACACATGAATGGCAGACAACTGCATATCACTGTCTGTTGCACCCCAGGCTGTGCCACGTCCCAGCCTGTGCACAATAAACTATCCGGTTTCGAATAGTCTCATAATGGTGTCTTACCCTTTGGTGATTGGTGTTACATCCCAGGCCGTGGCCGCACGCCCCAGGCTTTGCACAAGAACCTTTACCTGTATCTTGTGATACAGTGAAAGTGTGCAAACAAACCTGCATAAAGAAATATTCACCTCACATGTGTAAAGACTTCAACAGCTAGCTGCAACGGGGGACCCAACAACTCTATACACAAGAAAAGTTTACCAAATGAGAATTGATAGAAGAAGTCGTCAAACAGAACGGACTCGGATTGAAACACAAGTAATCAGAATGATTTAAAAAAAAAAAAAAAAAAAAAAAAACTTTCAGTGTTTCAGTGAATTAATAACAGAACACAACTAGATTTCACTATTTTTAGTATTATCAGTTTCATCAGAATTTCAGGCTCGTTTCGTTTGTAAGCCTGCATATCGGACACCACAAGGTGTTCCATTGGTCACGTGAATAATTCGAGACCGGAAGACCATTTGTGCACAAGCTGGGGCGCGGCACAGCCTGCCTGGGGCATAATGACACTGTCAACTCAGCGCGTAGATTTCGTACTCTGACTATAAAAGCATCAGTGCTTTATTTAACCGTGCTATTATAGCTTACACCGATGGATCAATAGATGATTCTGGAAATGTTGGATGTGTCGTCTTTATTCCATCTCTGGGAAAAACTATTAGTTATAACTTAGGCAGGGACTGGTCCGTATGCACGGCGGAGCTAACTGCGATTCTGATGGCATTAGAATGCGTGTTGGCTCTGCCACTGCAGATGTACCAGTTCCTTGTCTGCACTGACTCTAGGTCTGCCTTGCAAAGCATAAAACTTGGGGACAGGTCTGGTCGCCAAGATATAGTACTAGAAATAAAACTGAGTATACACCAGCTAATGATTAGAGGCATTGACACTGCCCTCCAGTGGATCCCGTCCCATGTTGGTATCCTTGGAAATGAAACTGCAGACGGTGCCGCTCGGGCTGGCGCCGCAAATGTACCTGGCGCTCAGCCCTTGCGGCTCCGCATGACTACCAAAGAAACACGAATTCTCATAGCGAAACAAATTAAAAACAATTATTCTAGTGAAAAAAGAGTTTTGGCGCGGGAGCACCCGGGCGTCCTAGCATATAGACTTCAGAAAGAACACAGTATTTATAAATTACCATTCTCGTTGGAAATTATTAATCGTCTCTGCACAAATAGTTGGCTTGTGCGATGGTCTGACCCCGTCTGTCGCTGTGGCGAGGGCTTCACTCCCGATCACGCTGTTCTCGGGTGTGGGGCCTTCGCCGCAGAATGCAGGGTAATCAGAGAGTCGTATCCAGGGGTAACTACTATTCATGACATCCTGGAATCGGCCAGTACCGATGTCATCATCATGGTCGGCGCTGTTCTAGGGACTACTAGTTTAAATAGACTGATCTGAGGGCGCGCACTCAATTTTTTTTCCCACCCTGTTCAGTCTCTGATTGTAATCTTTTTAATAAATATCTCTTTATGTATTTTAATTTTGTTTCTATGTAAGGCTGGAATAGATTTAACCCTCGCTCTTAACCTTTCAAACCTTTTTTTTAACCGCTTAATGTAAATATGCTACTATTAATCTTAGTCTTAAAATGGAATTTTCTTTTATATCCTATGGTCCAAGTGGCCTGTCGGTATGCTGTAGGATCAGCAGACGAGTGTGAAAAATTCACAACTGATCTAAAACAGTGATGCTGCAGGTCACACCAGGATCTTTAACACCTATCTACTTATGTTTCTTATTTATTTTACTATTTATTTAATCACGTCTCTTATCTTAAAATGTAATTTTGATAAGAATAAAACACAAGGACCAAACTTCTATGGCGAACGTCTAAATTGGTTTTAACTTTTTAAAAAAAATTATAGTAGACGTATATATAGACTCTTAAATGAAATTCTTAACTTCTTCTACATAAGTGGTCCTAAATTTTAACCCTGATTTTAATATGAAAATAGATTATACATACCTCTTTTATATATAAGGACCGTTGTTGGCTATTAAATTGTGAAGACCTAGTGTGGTGTATTTTATAACAATAAGGACAGAATGAAAGCTTTACCCTTTTATGTGTTTGTTATCCAAAGTAAACAATGTTAGTCTCCGATCACCTTGGTGCCAGTGGGACAGTAAACTGAATGAATGATTAACCGTGCGTGAGCAAATCCTACTTATAACTAGATCACGCACAATGTCGGAAAATGTCAGCCGGTTTGTTTATTTAGTTCTTTTCTCAGGTTGTCTGTATCGCCAGGTGACACTGATTTCGTCAATTAGTAGTGCAGAGCGACTCGCACGTTAGCTGGCGTCTGTTCTCCGTTCGTGTGTCTGTATAGTACATCGATTTCGAGCGTTCGTAAAAACTAAGAAGCATTTCATTACTACATGCTATAATTCGCGTTTCCGTTTTGAACAAGATGAGGATTTCATCCCAAAGTCTACTATGGCCGTATTGTTTGGAGCTCAAGTGCGTTTTTTTTTTTTTTTTTTTTTTTTTAGGAACATTCAGAGTCCTTCATATTTTAAGCTTATCCTTCTGATCCGTTTCCCTCCTCTCTAAGCCAACCTCTGATCAACACACACGCCGGCGCACACAAATAAAGATGGACACACAGCGATTCCTGTCATTAGTGCGCTCTGTGGGCTAGAGTAGTCGGACAGGAATTCTAAAGCCGAGAAGAATTGCGCGCGAGCAGCAAAGTCTTTACGTCATGGCATCGCTAGTCTCACGACGCCATATATAAACAGTGACGAATTTGATGTTTCTCATTTATAGATAAAGAAAGTCAGTGCTGTTGCTATATTAAATCCTTCTCTTTTTTTTTTTAAGCATGGTAGATGTATATATAAACTTTTACTAAGAATATTTAAACTTGTTTTAAATTTATTGTAATCACAAATGATGTTTATATACAGATCTAAAATTCGAATTTTTAACTTTTTACATAGCTGGACCTGAGTCTTAACCTAGATATTAAATATTAAAATAAATTATATTCCTTCTTCCATACAAGGACAGTTGTTGTTTTTTTTTTTTTTTTAAACACGAAGAGATAGTGTGGCGTATTTTATAAAAAGTATTGACAGAATAAAAAATTTTTACTGTTTGTTGTCCTTGTTAACTAAAGTAAGAGCGCTAGTCTCTGATCACTTCGGTGCCATAGGGACAGGAAAAGGGATAAAACGAACGAACGAACGATGTTTCTCATCCGAAAGGCACGCAGCCTTTTCCAGGGGTGACTGCAGACAAGGTTGTGTCCTCTCTCCGACATTGTTTTCTATATACACAGACCATATGCGTTGTCATACTGTCACTTCTCGTCTCTTAAAGTTCTCAGACGACATGGTTCTTACTCCAAAAAGAAGACAGTCTGGCTGAGTAGGCCTACTTGGCACAGATAGCAGTATTAGAGTCATGGTGCAAAGACAGTTTTCTGGAAATGAATGTACAGAAAACAAAGGAACTCGTCATTGATGACAGGAAAGTTCATGATATTTTTTTTTTTTACCTGTCTCAATTAATAATCAACATGTAGAAGTGGTCGCTGAATTTAAATACCTTGGCACAGTTGTGGATAGTACTGGAAGCACCGATCTGATTGTGAAAAAAGCAAACCAACGTCTGTACCTTTTTAGGAAACTGAGGAGTTTTTATGTCAGTCCCAAGATTTTAGAATCCGTTGAAGTCATAGAAGCCTGATTGAAAGCATACTGACTTTTAACATCACTAAGTGGTCAGTATGGCAACCTCAGTATAAACAACAGGGGCAGACTATCACGTATCGTCAGAACAGCTGGGAAGATCATTGGCCTAGGATAGTACCCATTAGATGATCTGTACCATATTGATTTTGAACTCTTGATTATAGCGACGTGATATATAATGTGTGATCTACATAACATTACTTCCCATCTTGTGATAGATATTTTTTTTGTAATCCGGCCATTTTCTTGTCACGTATAACCTAATTAAAATTTAAAAAAAAAACTGCTTTGTGAGAATTCACGTAAGGAAAATATTCCAAAGTTTCAAGCATGTCTGTCCACAAATGCCGGTTCTCTCTCTCTCTCTCTCTCTCTCTCTCTCTCTCTCTCTCTCTCTCTCTCTCTCTCTCTCTCTCTCTCTCTCTCTCTCTCTCTCTCTCTCTCTCTCTCTTCTCTCTCTCTCTCTCTCTCTCTCTCTCTCTCTCTCTCTCTCTCTCTCTCTCTCTCTCTCTCTCTCTCTCTCTCTCTCTCTCTCTCTCTCTCTCTCTCTCAAACACGCACAGTTACCCCAGTGGTTAAGTAAGGACATTAAAGACGCCATGGTTCCGAAATGAACTAAAGCGGAACAAAGACTGACTATGTTGCTTTCCGCAAGCAGCATAACCGTGCCAAGTACTTAGTGTTTGAGGCCCAGAAAAGAACACTTTCAGCGCTTGATGGATAATAAAACTGATACCTTATCGGTCTGGCGAGCCCTCAATGCCTTTACGAAATCACGACAAACCGCCCATCGTGTACTTCTATATCCGCTGATACTTTTAACCAGCATTTCCTGTCTGCTGCCGATTCACTTTTGATTAAATGTAATAATAACCGGAACACACCGACTGCTTCTGAACAACTGAAAAAAAACAACACACGTTTGCGACGAGAGACTGGCGCCAAACGATTTTTTTTAAATTTGTATTCCTCATTTACCTGTATTTGACGTAGGAAAATCTATTAGTCAGTTGAAAAATAAACGCTCCCTTTGTCATGACGGCATTTATAGCTTCTTTTTTTCAAAATGTCTGCCCCATATGTGGTTGAATCTTTAACATTTATTTATAATGTCATAATCCAGCAAGGTACTTTTCCAAGAGGCTGGAAAATAGCAAAAGTCATTCCATTGCCAAAAACTAAAGACTTCACAGATCCTAATAAATTCAGGCCAATTCAGTCTTGTCAGCTCTTTCCAAACTGATAGGAAAACATGTCCACAGGCACCTGAGTCATTTCCTGGAGAGACATAACTTGATTTATTCGTTAAAGTCAGGCTTTAGACCCGGTCACTCATGTCACACTGCGTTGTCTCACCTAACAAATACTTGGCTTACTTCCATGAACAATGCTGAAATGACCAGCCCGGTATTTTTAGATTTCTCTAAAGCTTTTGACTTAGTCAACCATGAACTGTTACTAAATAAGCTGTTGGCATACCACATAGACACAGATTCCGCTTTCTTCTTTAAATCTTATCTAAGCGATAGATCTCAGTATGTTTTTGTCAAGGGCAAGGTGCAATAATGCATGGAGTGCCCCAGGGCTCTATCTTAGGCCCTCTTTTATTTTTAATCTATATTATTGACTTGCCTTTATGTATCTCGCAACCAAATGTGCGATACAGTTTGTTTGCTGCCGACGCTACTCTCGACGTGTCGTCGGCAAAAATATATACAATTAACTCTTTCTTGCAACATAGTCTATTAGATGTCTCAAACTGGTGCCGAGACAACTACATGATGCCTAATACATCCAAAACAGAGTATATGATAATCACTATAAGTCAAAAGCATCAGCTAAACCCGCCTCTACTTAGCCTTTCCCTTAACTGTGACTGAGCCGATTAGGCAGGTCACCGAGCACCGGTTGCTAGGCGTCCTTATAGACAATCAGTTATCTTAGCATACACATGTAAACAGTGTATGCAAAACTGTGTCCAGAAATCTGTTTCTGTTTTCAAAACTTATTTATTTTACAGATTCACAGACGAGAAAACTGTTTTTCACCGCCCACATTCAGTCTCACATTGATTACGCATCTACAGTCTGGGTACGGGTGTAGTGATGCAAGCTTAATGAGGCTTAATTCACTCCACCGTAGGGCAGCCAAGCTAATCCTTCCTAACAGCAGAGACGGCACTGACGAGCGACTGAAAGCCCTTGACATGCTTTCGTTTCGTAACCTCCTTATGTACAAAAAGGGCGTGCCACTGGTGTTAATGTTTAAAGTCACATCTCTCGAACAACACTGTACATTCGGATTTGTTTAGTTATGCTAACACACCGTACAAGACGGCAAGGAACAATCTGTCAGTACCTAGGCCACGACTTCTTATATTCAACACTAGCCTGTCCAATTCAGGAGCTAAACTTTGGAATTCGCTTCCGGCCAATATTACCGAAGCTCCCTCCATGTCTGTCCACTTTCAAGTCAAGGCTTTTCCGGCACTTAAATGAGCCGCTTTACAAAGCACACTTAGCTTCTGCGTTTTGAGTATTCATTAAACATGTGTATGTCATGTGCGCGCGCGTCTATGTGTGTGTGTGTGTGTGGGTGTGTGTGTGTGTGTGTGTGTGTGTGTGTGTGTGTGTGTGTGTGTGTGTGTGTGTGTGTGTGTGTGTGTGTGTGTGTGTTTAAGAGGAAGCCAAGAGATGGATAATCAATACTTTTGACTTTTGATAGTTTGTAGTTTATGTTCAGTTTATTCGATATTAGTGATGTTTATAATGTAAGTTGACATGATAATGTAGCTGCTGTGCATGCAGTGTATGGCAGTAATGCCTAATTGAGGTTGTTCGGGAATCAGGCGGGTCAGGTTTACGTGTGTTTTGGCGACAGCGGTGGGTAGGCGGCCCGGACAGGCATAGTGATAATGCATGTTGGTCCGGGCGTTTTATCCGTTGTTTGCGTCACGCACGCGCCTTTTACTGTTAGTGACCTGCTTTTGATTTACGGAGATCATCTGTTGATGGTATGAGAGCATGTAGTGGGTAGGTGTGTGTGTATGTGTATGTGTGTGTGTGTGCGCGCGCGCGTGCGTTGTGCGTGCATGCGTGTGTGTGTGTGTGTGTGTGTGTGTGTGTGTGTGTGTGTGTGTGTGTGTGTGTGTGTTTTCTCTGTAGTTTGTAGCAAGTACAAAGAATGAAAAAGGTCTGCGCACCTATTCTTTTATCGTTGGAAAATAAAGTTTCATTTCATTTCTTTCCGTCTCTCGGTCTGTCCCTGTCTGTCTGTCTGTCTGTCTGTCTGTCTGTCTGTCTGTCTGTCTGTCTGTCTGTCTGTCTGTCTGTCTGTCTCTCTCTCTCTCTCTCTCTCTCTCTCTCTCTCTCTCTCTCTCTCTCTCTCTCTCTCTCTCTCTCTCTCTCTCTCTCTCTCTCTTGGGATTGTTGCAGTGATGTCCACTTAAAAAGACTAAATTCTTTACATAGGAGAATGGCAAAATTAATTCTTCCCGACCCGCACTTCACGACCGAGGAAAAACTCAGTAAATCTGGATTCCTCAGTGCCCCTTCAAAATCATTATAAATATATCAAAGGGGTACTGATGTTTAAAGTGTGGAACCATAGCGCTCCAGAATATCTATCAGAGTTGTTTAAAAAGTCAGATTCCTGCTATGGGAACATGAGGTGTCTTTATATTGTTCCAAAACCCCGAATAGA